>JANJGN010000011.1:162152947-162457947 GCA_026770705.1 Isurus oxyrinchus | reverse complement strand
AGATCACAGCAGATCTGATTATGGCTTTAGCGCCAATTTCCTGCTCCCTTGTTGATCACAAATTTGTCTAACTCGGCCTTGAATATATTCAATGACATGGCCTCCCTGCCTCTGTGTGGAAGAGAATTCCAAAGTCTATAGAAGCTCTGAGAAAAAAAAATCCTCCTCATCTCTGCCTTCAATAGGAGACTCCTTATTTTGTAACTGATCCCCCTAGTTCTAGGTTCCCCAGAAGTGAAAACATCCTTTCAGCATCTCCCTTGTCCGTCTGCACCCCCACCCACCCCGCCATCAGGATCTTACTGTTTCAATAAGATCACCTCTCATTCTTCTACACTCCAGTGTGTGTAGGCCCAGCCTTTCCTCATAATAACCCTTCACCCCAGGAATCTGCTGACCCAACATTCTCTGAACTGCTTCCAATTCAAGTCTACCCTTCCCTAAGTATGGAGACCAAAACTGTACACAGTGCTCCAGGTGCAGTCTCACCAACGCCCTGGACAGTTGTAGCAAGACTTTTGTACTCAGCACAGATGTGCACAGTATGATCCCATTGAAATGACTGACTGCCTTTGGTTATGTTAGTTAAGGGAGGAATGTTGGCTGAGACCCCTTGCTCTCCTTCCAACAGGGACCCTGGGATCTTGTAAATCTACCTGAACAGTTTGACGGGGCCATTGGTTTAATGTGTGTAAAGAGGATGTAATCATATGTTAACTACTGAGAACGTTTCAGCATCAGCGCTGAACTTGGTGCAAGACGCCAGTCTATTTGTGCTTGAATGAGGTTGTCTTTGTGAGAACGCCATGAAGAGCAGGTCTCATTGCATCAGGCAGGAGACTGTGGCTTCAGCTCGCACTCCAGACCTCGAGTACAGAAGGGAAATACTCCAGTGTACTGTACTGAGGGAGTGCTGCAGTGTCAGAGGTGCTGTCTTTTGGATGAAAAGTTAAACCAAAGCCCCTTTGGCCTGTTCCTGTGAGTATTGAAGATTCCTTGGAATGTTTTGAAGAAGATGAGGGAAGTTTTCATGACTGTCCGGGCCAACATTCCCTCCTTCCAGCAAAGCCACCAAAAATAGATTAACTGATTACTCATCTTATCAGCCGATGGTGGGATTTTTCTGTCTGAAAATCGGAAGGGCTGTTTGAAGATGTTCTCTCAGTGCCCTGCTCAACATTCCTCTCCCAACCAACGCCACAAAAAAAACACATCAAAAATTCTCATCCATTAGCAGTGGGATCAAGTTAGTGCTGCCTTTGCCATCAGAAAAATAAATTGTATAAGTTAGCTTAACATAAAATGTGTTTCTACAGTTCAGCACACGTGTACTTAATGTGTTTCTGGAGTTTAGCACATGTGTACCTAATGTGTTTCTGTAATTCAGCACATGTGAACTTGATGTGTTTCTGCCCTTCAGCACGCGTGTACTTAATGTGTTTCTGCACTTTAGCATGCATGTACCTAATGTGTTTCTGGAGTTCAGCACGCGTGTACTTAATGTGTTTCTGCACTTTAGCACGCATGTACCTAATGTGTTTCTGGAGTTCAGCACGCATGTACTTAATGTGTTTCTACACTTTAGCATGCATGTACCTAGTGTGTTTCTGGAGTTCAGCACGCGTGTACTTAATGTGTTTCTGGAGTTCAGCATGCATGTACCTAATGTGTTTCTGGAGTTCAGCACGCATGTACCTAGTGTGTTTCTGGAGTTCAGCACGCGTGTACTTAATGTGTTTCTGGAGTTCAGCATGCATGTACCTAATGTGTTTCTGGAGTTCAGCTCGCATGTACCTAATGTGTTTCTGGAGTTTAGCACATGTGTACCTAATGTGTTTCTGTAATTCAGCACATGTGAACTTGATGTGTTTCTGTCCTTCAGCACGCATGTACTTAATGTGTTTCTGCACTTTAGCATGCATGTACCTAATGTGTTTCTGGAGTTCAGCACGCATGTACTTAATGTGTTTCTACACTTTAGCATGCATGTACCTAATGTGTTTCTGGAGTTCAGCACGCATGTACTTAATGTGTTTCTACACTTTAGCATGCATGTACCTAATGTGTTTCTGGAGTTCAGCACGCATGTACTTAATGTGTTTCTGCACTTTAGCATGCATGCACCTAATGTGTTTCTGGAGTTCAGCACGCATGTACTTAATGTGTTTCTGCACTTTAGCATGCATGCACCTAATGTGTTTCTGGAGTTCAGCACGCATGTACCTAATGTGTTTCTGGAGTTCAGCATGCATGTACTTAATGTGTTTCTGGAGTTCAGCACGCGTGTACTTAATGTGTTTCTGGAGTTCAGCACGCGTGTACTTAATGTGTTTCTGGAGTTCAGCACGCATGTACTTAATGTGTTTCTGGAGTTCAGCACGTTTGACTCGGTCCATTTAAGTTGTTCTATATAAGAGTTAAATTAGAGTTAAGTCTATTTTAATTGTTCATGGGACTAACTGAAATAAAACATCACTACTTTGTATCCCACCCACGTCATTCCTGTTTGTTTCCTCTGGAATTTATCATACAAAAGGCCTTTCATTAATGACAAATGCATGTGCCTGAGATTATCCTTGTTCTATCCATCTTCACTATTCATACATTCCCCTCCCTCTCATCCTTCAAGTCTTTTCCCAATGACCTGCCCATTCGCTGAGAACTCATTCTGGTTTATGTCAAAGGTTTTAAACGCCCACACTCGAGTAAATCTCACATTCCAGGTCCCTAGACACATTTTTCAGCTGAGGAAAAGTACAAGTGGGTGGAGGCTGAAATTATAATGTTCCAGCAATGTCTCAGGATTTGTCCTTGGCAACATGACTGAATTTCCTCTCCCACAGTCTCCATGAGTCTTCCCTCAGTGTCTTCCAACAAGGCTGTTTGAAGATCCTGAGCAGAAAATAAAAGTCAAATCCTGAAGCACATTTTAAACACAAAATTGAAAATAAATTCAAAGGTGACCAGCCTCTGGGGGAGGAATAATCCTGTTGCTGTAATATATTGTACAAATCCACCCATTCATGTCAATAACTTGCCCTCTTATCTTGTCTGGAATCAACAAGTCAAGCAACAGCTGGTTTTTGTGTTTGAAGTTTCAGAAACAATCCATGGATAGGAGAGGTTTGGTGTGAGGCCTGATGGTCTGGTCTGGTCTGGGTGATCAAAGCTGGGGGGGTTCAGCCTACCCTCTCTGAAAGGTTATCAGTTGAACCAAACTCAACTAATATACACAGGACCATGAGTAGCACCATATTGCCAAAGCCAGGCATTGTTACTGGGACAGACCGCTCAGTGGGGCGAGGTTTACTTGCTCCTGCCAAATGTGTGTCTTCAGCAGTGGGGGGTGGGGTGGGGGGGATGGTGGTTTGGACAGAGGGGGCACATAAAATTGGGTCGGAGCCCACCTTTCCTGCCCACCCTTGAGCTCCCCCCCATAAAACAGGGGGTGGATGGATGTCAAACTCAACAGCCCGCCCGCTATGTTTAAATAAGTAACCAAGGGCCAGTTGAGCTTGTTAAGAAGCCAACTGGCTCTGATAGTATGCTGCCCAGGCCAAGAGATGGTTGGCATGGGCAGTCAGGCCTGAGTGGGAAGGCCGTGTTTTAAAAAATCTTTTTTAAAGGGCAGGAAGGAAGTGGGGGGGCACTAATTTCAGGGTCGGGGGGGCGTAGTTTTCCCTTTGCACATCGTGGGGCTAGCCTGTTAATATTGCCCCCCCCACTTTCTTCCTGACACCTGCCCTGAAAAACCAACCACCCCCACTCCCCCCCCAGCCCCCTGCCTTAAATTGCCCAAACAGTCCCTGCCGAACGCCCGGACTTCCCTTGCTCTGGGACCCATTGTGCCGCCTCCTTGGGCCTGCAGTCCCTGGGCCAGGGCCCACGAACGTGCCCTTGGCACTGCCAGGGATTGCCGGGCAATCGGATTGGCCAGCGGCTCCCTGGATACGACTCCCCCTCCCCCACATTGAGGGGCGGAAGTCCCACTGGCAGACTAGTTAACCCCCCTCCCCCACCCCGCAGCGCTGTATGCCTGCGGGGTGAGCTGGCACCAAGCGGATAGGCTCCATGCCAACTCTGCTTCCGGGGGTCCGAGCCACCTGCCCCCCCCCCCCCCCCCCCCCCCCCCCCCCCCACACCCCTCCGCCCCCGGTAATATTCTGCCCAGCACCACTCTCTCTGAGTGCTCCACCTGGAGCCCTCCCCTCTGATGGAACGAAGACAGAGAAAATAATTCCACCGAAGGGGAGATCGAAGTCAGAGGCCATCAGTATAAAAACCCAGCGGGGGATTCAGAGAAACTGAGCGCGGTGAGGATGTGGAGCTTGTTACCACAGGGAATGGCTGAGGTGAAAAGTATCGAGACATTTGAGAGGAAGCTGGATAGGCTCAGGAGACAGAAGCGAATAGAGGCAGAGAGAGGGAGATGGGGAGGGACGGTAGGAAGTTCGAGTGGAGCTTCGGAAGCAACATGGAGTGGCTGGGCCGATTGGCCAGTTTCTGGGCTGTAAACCTCGTGTAACACGATTCAGTGATACCACCGTCAGAGCCCCGACAGACCAAGTAACCTCTCCCTGTGCCGTAAACTTTCTATGATTCCTGTTCCCATGCAGGTGGCCTCAGATGTGTACAGGGTTTCAGGAGGGAGAGTAGTTCAATGAGAGAGGGAGAGGGGGTAAATTAACATGGGGCTACACATGGTAATGTAACATAGAGTAACATAACAAAGGGTAATAAAACATAGTGGGTAATGTAACCCATGGTAAAAAAATACAGGGGGTAATATAACACAGGGGGTAAAAACACAGGGTAATAAAACACAGGGGGTAATATAACCCATGGTAATAAACACAGGGGGTAATATAACACAGGGGGTAAAAACACAGGGTAATAAAACACAGGGGGTAATATAACACAGGGGGTAAAAACACAGGGTAATAAAACACAGGGGGTAATATAACTCAGGGGGTAATATAACACAGGGTAATATAACACAGGGCGTAATATAACACAGGATAATACAACAAAGGATAATATAACACAGGGTAATATAACATGGGGTAAAACAACACAGGGGGTAATATAACATGGGGTAATATAACACAGAAATATAACACAGGTGTCCTAGGTCCTCGGCCCAACCATCTTCAGCTGCTTCATCAATGACCTTCCTTCCATCATAAGGTCAGAAGTGGGGATGTTCGCTGATGATTGCACAATGTTCAGCACCATTCACCACTCCTCAAATACTGAAGCAGTCCATGTCCAAATGCAGCAAGACCTGGACAATATCAAGGCTTGGGCTGACAAGTGGCAGGTAACATTCACACCACACAAGTGTCAGGCAATGACCATCTCCAACAAGAGAGAATCTAACCATCACCCCTTGATGTTCAATGGCATTACCATCACTGAATCCCCCACTATCAACATCCTTGGGATTTACCATTGACCAGAAACTGAACTGGACTAGCCATATAAATACTGTGGCTAGGAATCCTGCGGTGAGTAACTCACCTCCTGACAAGGCACAAGTCAGGAGTGTGATGGAATACTCCCCACTTGCCTGGATGAGTGCAGCTCCCACAACACTCAAGAAGCTTGACACCATCCAGGACAAAGCAGCCCCGCTTGATTGGCACCACATCCACAAACATTCACTCCCTCCACCACCGACGCACAGTAGCAGCAGTGTGTGTACCATCTACAAGATGCACTGCAGGAACTCACCAAGACTCCTTAGACAGCACCTTCCAAACCCACGACCACTACCATCTAGAAGGACAAGGGCAGCAGGCACATGGGAACACCAGCACCTGCAAGTTCCCTTTAAGCCACTCACCATCCTGACTTGGAAATATATCACCGTTCTTTCACTGTCACTGGGTCAAAATCCTGGAACTCCCTCCCTAACAGCACTGTGGGTGTACCTACACCACATGGACTGCAGTGGTTCAAGTAGGCAGCTCACCACCACCTTCTCAAGGGCAACTAGGGATGGGCAATAAATGCTGGCCCAGCCAGCGATGCCCACATCCCATAAATGTATAAAAAAGTAAAACAGGATAATATAACATAGGGTAATAATACACAGTGGGTAATATTACACAAGAGGAATATTAAATAGGGGATAATATCACAGGAGGTAATATAACACAGGGTAATAATACACGGGAAATATAATAAGGCTATCGTCTTGAATCATATCTAGAATTTGGAAACAAGTATTATGGGCAATGATCCTGATGATGCTTGTGACTCCTGGTGGATCGCAGTTAGGGTTTAGAATGACTGGGAGAAATGGCTGATTCCTCGATATGCAGTATGAATTTCCAGGGAAGTGGGTTTGGGGTGTTGCGTTAGTGACTGATTCATCAGATCTGATGGTGATGGCGTATTGGGCATGATCCTTCATTACAACGTGACTGGTGGGACAAATTGTAATTCTCTCTGTCCTTCCTGAATGTTTGTTCATTAATGCAAATGAGATACCATTTCACACGTTAGCAAGTGGAGACAATGCTGGAGCGATTCCCCTGGAGCTCCCAGCATTCTGTCCCCATGGAAATTTGGGCCAATAATTTATCTTTCTTGTTTTGTCATAAGCAATGAGTGGATTTGGAGCAACTATGCTAATGAACTGGTAGCCAATCTCACCAGGACATTCAGTGCTTGAATAAGCAGCAATGCTATTTAACACATGGGACATACTGTGCGCACGATTCTCGCACTCACATTCAGTAATGCACTGTAAACCTGCCTCACTTGAGCTGCCGCATTACATTCTGTACCTGTTCTGAGCTACAATGAAAGTCTCATTACATTGACTTTCCTTTGAATAGATTGGGAATCCAATACCAACAGTGCTGCTCTGACAGGAGTTTACAACCCATAAAGAGTTTGATAGAGTAGATAGAGAATTCCCTCTGGTGGGAGTAGGGCGGTGGGTGGGAGTCCAGAACAAGGGGGCTGAACCTTAAAATTGGAGCCAGGTCGTTCAGGGGTGATGTCAGGAAGCACTTCTTCACACAAAGGCGAGTGGAAATCTGGAACTCTCTCCCCCACAAAAAGCTGTTGAGGTTGAGAGTCAATTAAAAATGTCAAGACTGAGATTGATAAGATTTTATTGGGTAAGGGGATTAACAGTCATGGAACACTGGCGGGAAGATGACATTAATATACAGATCAGTCATGAGCTAACTGAATGGTGGAACAGGTACAAGGGGTTGAATGGCCTCCTCCTGTTTCTGTGTTTACTCCAGACTTGCTCCGTCAGGTCTGTTCTATGCAATGAGGATTCAATGTGTACCCTCCCGATCTTTCAGCTTGACTCACCTCAGCTCCTGCGAAGCTGTCACAGTTCAACAAATTAAACTCACTTGTCAAACACTAAGATAAAAATGGTTAGTGTGAGTTAACCAAACAGCTGTCCTTCGGTCAGTTACAAGGATCTGAAATTTGTTTCTGCACAGTGGAATGTTTTTATTAACAAAGATTTGCTCCATGCTGGGACTGACAGGGAATTTGAGCTTCACTTTATCCCTGGCTTTCAAGACTAATCACTGTTTACCAAATAATCAATTTAGATTCTGTTCAGTTATAAATAAGCCAAGAAATCTTTTGCAAATTCAAGGTCTTCCAACGTAACCTTCCGATCTCCTTATTTACAGAAAGACCCAAGGGTTGAGTCAACAAGAGTTTGGAGAAATCTTGAAAAGTTTGGACCTGTGCCGAGGAGTTGGAATTGAAATTGGACCATGTGTCATTTGGACGATTGAGAGTTCACGTGCAGATGCTTGAGGTCTGGACTGTCTGTCCTGTGTACTCTGTCCAAATGAAGCGGTCATTAATCTGTCGAGGGATCAGGCAGCAGAAACTGAGCCTTGCAGGCCAGACATTTGCACTAAGGCAACAAACAACATGGTGTTTCAGAGACTTACTGCCCACAGCCAATACTCCGACTGTAACCTCACCCTGTCCTGCACACATTCAGCAGCATTTTTACAAGCACTACAGCTGTATACAAACCTATGGCCCTAGCTGTCTTTTAATGACCTTTTCCCATCTTTAAAAATGCATTCCCTTCCCTTGGATTAGCATTGCCTGTTACATTCAGAAGCCTCTTTCTAAAAGTATTCAACATTGTTTTAAAACACCGGAGCAACATGGCACATCTGTCAGCCGGGCCTCAATGTATAGCACTCCTGCCTCACAGTCAGAAATTCACAGTTCAAACCCCACTCCAAAGATTTGAGCCAATAAGCAAACTGATGGTTCCATACAATACTGAGGGAGTGCAGCATTGTCAGAGGGTCAGTACTGAGGGAGTGCTGCACTGTCAGAGGGTCAGTACTGAGGGAGTGCTGCACTGTCAGAGGGTCAGTACTGAGGGGGTGCTGCACTGTCAGAGGGTGAGGACTGAGGGAGTGCTGCACTGTCAGAGGGTCAGTACTGAGGGAGTGCCGCACTGTCAGAGGGTCAGTACTGAGGGAGTGCCGCACTGTCAGTGGGGCAGTACTGAGGGAGTGCTGCACTGTCAGAGGGTCAGTACTGAGAGAGTGCTGCACTGTCAGAGGGTCAGTACTGAGGGAGTGCTGCACTGTCAGAGGGTCAGTACTGAGGGAGTGCTGCACTGTCAGAGGGTCAGTACTGAGAGAGTGCCGCACTGTCAGAGGGTCAGTACTGAGGGAGTGCTGCACTGTCGGAGGGTCAGCACTGAGGGTAGCCGCACTGTCAGAGGGTCAGTACTGAGGGTGTGCTGCACTGTCAGAGGGTCAGTACTGAGGGAGTGCTGCACTGTCAGAGGGTCAGTACTGAGAGAGTGCTGCACTGTCAGTGGGGCAGTACTGAGGGAGTGCTGCACTGTTGGGGGGTCAGTACTGAGGGAGTGCAGCATTGTCAGAGGGTCAGTACTGAGGGAGTGCTGCATTGTCAGGGGGTCAGTACTGAGGGAGTGCTGCACTGTCAGAGAGTCAGTACTGAGGGAGTGCTGCACTGTCAGAGGGTCAGTACTGAGGGAGTGCTGCACTGTCAGAGGGTCAGTACTGAGGGAGTGCTGCACTGTCAGAGGGTCAGTACTGAGGGAGTGCTGCACTGTCGGAGGGTCAGTACTGAGGGAGTGCCGCACTGTCAGAGGGTCAGTACTGAGGGAGTGCTGCACTGTCGGAGAGTCAGTACTGAGGGAGTGCTGCACTGTCGAAGAGTCAGTACTGAGGGAGTGCCGCACTGTCAGAGGGTCAGTACTGAGGGAGCGCTGCACTGTCAGAGGGTCAGTACTGAGGGAGTGCCGCACTGTCAGAGGGTCAGTACTGAGGGAGTGCTGCACTGTCGGAGAGTCAGTACTGAGGGAGTGCTGCACTGTCGAAGAGTCAGTACTGAGGGAGTGTCGCACTGTCAGAAATGCAGTTTTTCAGGATGATCCCAGGGCACTGTTTTGGAATAGAGCAAGGGAGTTCTCCCTAATGTCTTGGCCAATTTGTAACCCTCAATAAAACAGATGATCTCGTCATTATCTCATTGCTCTTTGTGCACCATATTCCCACTTTCTCTCCATTGACGCCCCTCATATCCAAAAAATGATCAATTTCTTTCTTGAATATACTCAGTGACCCGGCCTCCACAGCTTCTGTGGGACAGAATTCCACAGGTTGACCACCCTCTGAGTGAAGAAATCTTTCCTCATCTCAGTCCTAAATGACCCACCCCGTATCCTGAGACTGTGGTCCCTGGTTCTAGACTCCCTAACCAGGGGAAACATCCTCCCTGCATCTAGTCTGTCTAGCCCTGTTAGAATTTTATACATTTCAATCAGATCTCCTCTCATTCTTCTAAACTCTAGTGAATACAGGCCCAGTCGAACCAATCTCTCCTCATACGACAGTCCTGCCATCCCCAGTATCAGCCTAGTGAACCTTTGCTGCACTCCCTCTATGGCAAGTAAATCCTTTCTTAGGTAGGGAGACCAAAGCTGCACACAATACTCCAGGTGTGGTCTCACCAAGGCCCTGTATAACTGCAGTAAGACATCCCTCCTTCTGATCTCAAATCCTCTTGCAATGAAGGCCAACATACCATTCATCTTCTAACCGCTTGCTGCGCCTGCCTATTTACTTTCATTGACTGGTGAACAAGGACACCCAGATCCCTCTGTACATCCCAATAGATCACCATTTAAACAATACTCTGCCTTTCTGTTCTTCACACCAAAGTGTATAACTTCACATTTATCCATGTTATACTGCATCTGCCATGTGTTTGCCCACACACACAACTTGTCTAAATCATCCCGAAGCCTCCTTGCATCCACCTCACAACCTCGCCCAGTTTTGTGTCATCAGCAAACTTGGAAATATTGTATTTGGTTTCCTCATCCAGGTCATTGATATATATCGTGAATAGCTGGGGGCCCAGTACTGATCCCTGTGGTACCCCATTAGTCACTGCCTGCCACCTGGTAAAAGACCCACTTATTCCCAGAATTCCCTGCCTGTCGGACGGATGGGCCTGATCCAATCTCCGGCGGGTGGGGAGCTGATCCCCGCCAGAGAAACAGGCCCCGCCATCATTGTACGTGGGTGGGCCAATTAAGGCCTGTCCAGCGTGATGTCCGGCGGGAAGCGCTATGTGCTCCCTGTGTGGGCAGGGGACGATTCCCTAAAAGCGAGAGTGTGCTCTATCACACATGCGCACGAAAAAGCGCCCACCTCCCTGAGGCTAAGTGCAGCCTCAGGGAGATAGCTTCGACTTTTAAAAACATTGAAAATAGAGAAAAGAAAAATCCCTTACATGTCCCCTCATGGGACAATGTCACATGAGATGGGACATGTTCATAATTTACAGAACAACTTTATTAAGCTGTTTAACACCCTACATGAAACCTCTTCCCGCCACTGGATGAGGCTTCATGTTTTCTCTATTGCCCGCCGGGGCTCCTGGCCTGTCCACCAGCCTTAAGGTTGGATGGGCAGGGTCCTTTAATTGTTTTAATGATCCTGTCAATGGCCTCAATTGGCTATTGACAGATCGGCGGGCCCACAGCTGATTTCTCTGCGCCCCTGCCTTCCTGAAAATTTAAATGGGGCGGGGTGACATCGGGGGTTCCACCCGACATCATCCCGCATCATTTTATGTGTCAGCGAGCAGGCCCCGCCCCCTGCTCACTGAAGGCAAAATTCTGCCCTCTGTTTCCGGTCTGTCAATCCGTGCCAGTATGTTACCCACCATCGCATGCGCTTTAATTTTGCCAACTCGCTTCTTATGTGGAACCTTATCAAAAGCCTTCTTGAAATCCAAATGCACCACATCCACTGGTTCTCCCTTATTTATTCTACTAGTTACATCCTCAAAAATTCCAGTAGATTAGTTAAGCATGATTTCCCTTTCATAAACCCATGCTGACTTTGTCTAATCCCGTTAATGATTTCCAAGTGTTCTGTTACCACATCTTTTATAATAGACTCTAGCATTTTCCCCACTACTGATGTTAGGCTAACTGGTCTGTAATTCTCTGTTTTTCTCTCCCTCCCTTCTTAAACAGTGGGGTTACATGTGCCACCCTCCATCTGCAGGAACTGCTCCAGAGTCTATAGAATTTTGGAAGATGACCACCAATGCATCCAATATTTCCAGGGCCGCTCCTTTAGTGCTCTGGGATGTAGATTATCAGGCCCTGGGGATTTTTCAGCCTTTAACCCCATTAATTTCTCTTGTATCATTTTTTTTACTAATGCTGATTCCTCCCTCTCACTAGACCCTTGGTTCCCTAACATTTCTGGGAAATTATGTGTGTCCTCTTTTGTGAAAAGAGAACCAAAATGTGTTCAATTTTTCTTCCATTTCTTTATTCCCCATTATAATTTCCCCCGCTTCTGTCTGTAAGGGACCTACATTTGTCTTCACTAATCTTTTTCTCCTCACATATTTATAGAAGCTTTTACAGTCAGTTTTTATGTTCCTTGTAAGTTTACTCTCACACTCCATTTTACACTTCTTGATCAATCTTTTAGACCACTTTTGCTGAATTCTAAACTGCTCCCAATCCTCAGGCTTGTTTGCTTTTTCTGGCAATTTGATACCTTTGGATCTAAAACTATTCCTAATTTCTTTTGTAAGCTATGGTTGAGCCACCTTTCCTGTTTTATTTTTGTGCCAGACAGGGATGAATAATTGCTGTAATTCATGCATACACTCCTTAAATATTAGCTATTGCCTATTCACTGTCAACCCGTTTAATAAGGTTCCCCAATCCATCATTGCCAACTCGTGCCTCACACCCTCGTAGTTCCCTTTATTTAGACTCAGGACCCTAGTTTCAGATTCAACTTCTTCACTCTCCATCCTCATGAACAATTCTATCATTTTATTGCCGCTCTTCCCAAAGGAGATTGTTGATTAATCCTTTCTCATTGCACAATACCCAATCTAGGATAGCCTGCTCTCTGTTGTATTGCCCTCAACATATTGGTCTAAAAACCATCACATACACACTCCAGGAAATCCTCCTCCACAGTATTATTGCTAGCTTGGTTTGTCCAATCTATATGTAGATTAAAGTCACCCATGATTACAGTTGTACCCTTATTGTATGCTCTCTAATTTCCGGTTTAATGCCTTCCATTACATCCCCATTACTGTTTGGGGGCCTATAGACAACCCCCACCAACATTTTCTGTCTCTGGGTGTTTCTCATCTCCACCTAAACAGATTCCACATCATGATTTTCTGAGCCAATATCCTTCCTCGCTATTGCATTGATTTCCTCCATTACTAACAGAGCTGCCCCACCTCCTTTCCCTATTTGTCTGTCCTTCCTAAATATTGAATACTCCTGGATATTCAGTTCCTATCCTTGGTCACTCTGCAGTTTGTCTCTCTAATTACAACTATATCATAACCGTTTATATCTATTTGCGCAGTTAATTCATATACCTTATCATGAACGGTCCGCACATTAAGATACAACGAATGCCTTTAGACTTGTCTTTTTAACCTTGTTAGTCACCTTAGCTTTATTTTACACTGTGACCCCATTTGTTTCTCACCCTTGTTTTTTCTGCCTTCCACTTTTGCTTCTCTTTTCTGTCTTTTGTTTCTACCCTTGTTGCCCCCTCCTCTGCCTCCCTGCTCAGGTCCCCATCCCCCTGCCATTCTAGCTTAAACCCTCCGCAACAACACCAACAAACAGTCTGCTCCGTTTCCTACATTACAACAGCAACTCCTTTTTGAAACTACTTCAGTGGCTGGAAAGTGATTTGTGACTTCCTGAGCTTGTGAAGGCGCTATAGGAATGTAAGTCTTCCTTTGATAACCAGTTGGGTTAAGTTTGGAGTCCTGGATTCAAAAACAAAATGTTAAATGAATGTGCTGGTGAACTGTCTGTTTTGTTCAGGTGCTTCTGGTGGTTCCAGATTGGATAAGGCATTCAGCACCTTTAGCAGAGTGTTAATCCTTTACTATACTGTTCACCCAGTGTTACCTTGTACCTTGTACAAGATAAAGTGACACTGTGTTAAACCCATTTCCCTCACTCAGTTCATGTTATATCCAGGTGAAGATATTTCAAAACAATAAAAACTTTAAGTGATTTAAAACCGTACAGATGTCCCAGGCATCTGCTGTTTCTAATTCCACGGTGAGAGTGTGATCAATACCTCATCGGCTGAATCATACACAGCTGGCAGAGATTTCAGCTCAACGAACAATTCAACCTTCTGGTGAGCTATAAATAATGCCAGGCTGTTCTCAGAGCTCTGAGAGACATCGGCAAGAGCAGGAATTCAAGATAACTCCAAAGAGTGTTCAAGCGAATGCAGGAATAAACATCAGAAGGATGGAGAATGAGGAGATCTCTGCTAGAAACAAAGAGGCAGAATGCTGCTTCAACAAGGAAACATATTAAATGACTAAAATATTAAACCAGTTCCGGTGAAGAGGCATTCGGACTTGAAACGTTAACTGTGTTCCTCTCCGCAGAGGCTGTCAGACCTGCTGAGTTTTTCTAATTACTTTAGTTTTTGTTTCAGATTTCCAGCATCCGCAGTATTTTGTTTTTAAAATATTAAACTGCACTGGGTGGGATATTAAAGGGTGTGGGGAGTGAGGGGGAGAGTGGGATTAGACTGGGTGGGATATTAAAGGGTGCAGGGAGTGAGGGGGAGAGTGGGATTAGACTGGGTGGGATATTAAAGGGTGCTGGGAGTGAGGGGGAGAGTGGGATTAGACTGGGTGGGGGTATTAAAGTGTGCGGGGAGTGAGGGGGAGAGTGGGATTAGACTGGGTGGGGTATTAAAGGGTGCGGGGAGTGAGGGAGAGAGCGGGATTAGACTGGGATGTTAAAGGATGCGGGGAGTGAGAGGGAGAGTGGGATTAGACTGGGTGGGATATTAAAGGGTGCGGGGAGTGAGGGAGAGAGCGGGATTAGACTGGGATGT
The DNA here is from genome assembly GCA_026770705.1 of Isurus oxyrinchus. Classification (NCBI taxonomy): domain Eukaryota; kingdom Metazoa; phylum Chordata; class Chondrichthyes; order Lamniformes; family Lamnidae; genus Isurus; species Isurus oxyrinchus. Next base: position 162,443,515 of record JANJGN010000011.1, on the reverse strand, counting down.
TAAAGGATGCGGGGAGTGAGAGGGAGAGTGGGATTAGACTGGGTGGGATATTAAAGGGTGCGGGGAGTGAGGGAGAGAGCGGGATTAGACTGGGTGGGGGTATTAAAGGGTGTGGGGAGTGAGGGGGAGAGTGGGTTTAGACTGGGTGGGCTATTAAAGGCTGCGGGGAGTGAGGGGGAGAGTGGGATTAGACTGGGTGGGGGTATTAAAGGGTGTGGGGAGTGAGGGGGAGAGTGGGATTAGACTGGGTGGGGGTATTAAAGGGTGCAGGGAGTGAGGGGGAGAGTGGGATTAGACTGGGTGGGATATTAAAGGGTGTGGGGAGTGAGGGGGAGAGTGGGATTAGACTGGGTGGGCTATTAAAGGCTGCGGGGAGTGAGGGGGAGAGTGGGATTAGACTGGGATGTTAAAGGGTGTGGGGAGTGAGGGGGAGAGTGGGACTAGACTGGGTGGTTTACTCAGTGCAAGCTTGGTACTACAGCGCTGGTGAATTCTGGGATCTGCTGACTCCGGTCAATCTTCAATTATTGGCTGTGTCGTTGAATATCAATGTTTGTTTTACTTGGATCTGTACTTTGACTTCATGCTGCAGACCTTATCGCAGCACTGAGTCTCCTGGTTGCTATGGTGATGGCCAGAATTTCAGACTGAGATCTTAAGAGATGTTTTTATTTCATATCCCAGGAAAAAAATCTGGAAGCATGTTAATTTTCCATCGCTTAAACCTACAAACGAGAGGACTGTGTCCAGATAAGCTTTCGTGCTATCTGAGAAAATAACTTCAAAGTGCACTTGCTAAATCCTCATTTAATGCCTCTTTCTGAATCACAGGATTGGGTTAAATCCCAATTTCTTTTGAGGAAAAGTTTTTTCCCAGCAAAGGCCAAGCTAATTCCTATCAATAATTGTGAAATCTCCATGACGCACCCTCCCAGTTACCACAAGCAAGTCTGTGCCATTCCATTCAGACTGCAGGCGCTATTCACAGACCTGTCAAAATCTGCATGGCTGTGGGGCCAGTGCAAGACAAGTGGGACTAATTGGATATAGCTCTACAAAAGAGCCAGCACAGGGATAAATGGGCCAAAGGGCCTCCTTCTGTGCTGTAAGATTCTATCACCAGGAACTCAGACATGCTGCTGCTCTCAGGCTTTATAGAGGATGCAGAGGATATTTGCTAGAATGTTCCCAGGGATGAGGGACTTCAGTCAATGTGGAGAGACTGGAGCAGCTGGGATTGTTCTCCTAAGAGGAGAAAAGGTTAAGGTGGAGATTTAATCGAGGCGTTCAAAATCAGGAAGGGTTTGGAGAGGGTAAATAAGGAGAAACTGGTTCCAGTGGCAGGAGGGTCAGTAACCAGAGGAACACAGATTTAAAGTAATTGGCAAAACCAGGGGTGAAGCAAGGATACATTTATTCCACGGTGAGTTGTGATCTGGAAGGCACTGCCTGAAAGGTTGGTGGAAGCAGATTCATTAAGAACTTTCAAAAGGAAAATTGGATAAATAGTTGGAAAAGAAAAGAAACATACAGAGCAATAGAGGAAAGAGCTGGGGAGAGGGTGTGCGGGGCTAATTGGATAGCTATTCCAAAGAGCCAGCACAGACATGATGGGCCAAATGGCCCCTCCTCCTGCACTCTATGATTCAATGGTCTTTTCGCACACAGACAGCTTTCACCAATCAGAACGGGCTTCAAGTCCAGACTAGGCAAGTCTTACATTGTCTTTTTCGTTTGGATGTATATTGCATAAAATTTACATCCTAATTTACACACCTTATTACACCAACAGCCTTGGCAACTGCAAACATAAATCTGCCATTTTGGGGATGCGCGGGGTACATTTTAACGAGGCTGGTACCAGGTTTTGGAGGTTATCAACCTTCCAGGAATGTCCTGGAGTTTCTCGGAATTAGGGATTAATCCCCAGAGCGGTGGTAGGGGTAAAAACCCAGGAGAAATATCACAAGAGGGTTAAAATAGATTGTGAGTGATTTTCATTTTCTTCAGACACTGTTGCTTTATTGGTTATAAAACTATTGGGAAATGGGAAAAGTCTGTTTGACTGACGTCAAAATTCAATGGGTTAAGGAAGATTCTGCAGGCTTTGCAATTGGATGTGAGAAGGCGGGATCACATGAGGATGGATATGTTGGGCAGCCAATGGTGCGAGTGTGTGTGGGCGGGGCTACTGGAGGCAGGGGATCAAGTGACAGAAGCTCCAGGAACATGTCCAAGCCTCAGGCGACTCTGGTTGTTCTGATGGGAGAGTCGGAGTTGGAGATGAAGGACCCAATGCACACCCAATTCTCTGAATCAGCCTGTCCCTCCATCAATTGGCAGCTCCCCATCATCCGACACCAACTTGGGTACTTTTCACAGGAAGTGAGATTTGGCTGGTGGAACTTGTGGAACCAAATATGGGCGGCTTCAATATATAATAAAATGCAAACACAGCTGCCTGCAAACTCCCCTCCAAGTCACTCACCATCCTGACTTGGAAATACATCGGCCGTTCCTTCACTGTCGCTGGGTCAAAATCCTGGAACTCCCTCCCTAACAGCACTGTGGGTGTACCTACACCACATGCACTGCAGCGGGTCAGGAAGGCAGCTCACCACCACCTTCTCAAGGGCAATTAGGGATGGGCAATAAATGCTGTATATGAATTTTTAAAAAAACATGATATCATACAAGGCATTTCCTGCTACTTGTGTCTTAGCAACACTGGTTGTCAGGGAAACCAGGAGAATTATGGGCTGTGGGGAGAGGGAGGGTTTCCACTTCAATGGACAGATTCACTTAAACAAGGTGGAAAATGTAAAGTGTACAATTCCAACAAATTCTTTCAGCAAGATAGCAAATGGCAACAGCATCCTGGGAATGCCCACAATGTACTTCAGGTAGGAGACTCAATCAGAGGTGTACATGGTCAACACACCCACTATTACACTGTCAGAGGGTCAGTACTGAGGGAGTGCTGCACTGTCAGAGGGTCAGTACTGAGGGAGTGCTGCACTGTCAGAGGGTCAGTACTGAGGGACTGCTGCACTGTCAGAAGGTCAGTACTGAGGGAGCGCTGCACTGTCAGGGGGTCAGTACTGAGGGAGTGCTGCACTGTCAGAGGGTCAGTACTGAGGGAGTGCTGCACTGTCGGAGGGTCAGTACTGAGGGAGTGCTGCACTGTCGGAGGGTCAGTACTGAGGGAGTGCTGCACTGTCAGGGGGTCAGTACTGAGGGAGTGCTGCACTGTCAGAGGGTCAGTACTGAGGGAGTGCTGCACTGTCAGAGGGTCAGTACTGAGGGAGTGCTGCACTGTCAGAGGGTCAGTACTGAGGGAGTGCTGCACTGTCAGAGGGTCAGTACTGAGGGAGTGCTGCACTGTCACAGGGTCAGTACTGAGGGAGTGCTGCACTGTCGGAGGGTTAGTATTGAGGGAGCACTGCACTGTCTGTGGGTCAGTACTGAGGGAGTGCTGCCCTGTCCAGAGGGTCAGTACTGAGGGAATGCTGCACTGTCAGAGGTTCAGTACTGAGGGAGTGCTGCACTGTCTGTGGCTTAGTACTGAGTGAGTGCTGCACTGTCAGAGGGTCAGTACTGAGGGAGTGCTGCACTGTCAGAGGGTCAGTACCAAGGGAGTGCTGCACTGTCAGAGGGTCAGTACTGAGAGAGTGCCGCATTGTCAGAGGGTCAGTACTGAGGGAGTGCTGCACTGTCAGAGGGTCGGTACTGAGAGAGTGCCGCATTGTCAGAGGGTCAGTACTGAGGGAGTGCCGCACTGTCAGAGGGTCTGTACTGAGGGAGTGCTGCACTGTCAGAGGGTCAGTACTGAGGGAGTGCTGCACTGTCAGAGGGTCAGTACTGAGGGAGTGCTGCACTGTCAGCGGGTCAGTACTGAGGGAGTGCTGCACTGTCAGAGGGTCAGTACTGAGGGAGCGCTGCACTGTCAGGGGGTCAGTACTGAGGGAGTGCTGCACTGTCGGAGGTTAGTATTGAGGGAGCACTGCACTGTCAGAGGGTCAGCACTGAGGGAGTGCTGCACTGTCGGAGGGTCAGTATTGAGGGAGTGCTGCACTGTCAGAGGGTCAGCACTGAGGGAGTGCTGCACTGTCAGGGGGTCAGTACTGAGGGAGTGCTGCACTGTCAGGGGGTCAGTACTGAGGCAGTGCTGCACTGTCAGGGGGTCAGTACTCAGGGAGTGCAGCATTGTCAGAGGGTCAGTACTGAGGGAGTGCTGCACTGTCAGAGGGTCAGTACTGAGGGAGTGCTGCACTGTCAGAGGGTCAGTACTGAGGGAGTGCTGTACTGTCGGAGGGTCAGTATTGAGGGAGCACTGCACTGTCGAAGTTGGTGTACTGACATTAAACCAAGATCCCTTTTGCACTCACAGATGTGAGTGATCTGCGCCACTGAAGTGGGACCTGATCCCACAACCTCCTGACCCGGAGGTGAGTGTTTTATCCACTGAGCCATGGTTGACACCTGGAACTGTTGATGGCATCTCAGTGATTCCAGTGGAACCTCCGTCAGAAGAGTGTGAATAATCCCTTTGGGAATTCACCCTATCCTCTCCTGTCCCTCCACATCCGGCATCATCCTCCTGTTGTGTCCTTTTCCATGTGGGGGATGTCGATGTATTCGCTTCATGAGTGTGGCACCCGGTCAGCCAGCATCTCCGTGTGCCTTGCCGATTTGCACTGGGAATAACTCAGACCAAAGTCGAGCCTGGGACTGCGCTCTCCCCCATCAGTGAATGGAGGGAGAGACACCAGCACATCCACAGCATGGTAATCAGGCAAAGTTCCAAAGGTTTCTTCCCTGACCCATTGCATTATGTGTTTGGAATGACGGGATCACTCCTGTTTTCCCACAGAAAATCTACACTGCACTTGGCAAGGGGCGATGAATATTCTAACATCCACTGATGTTAAACTGCCAACACGTTCCAGGGAGTTACTCGAAATTACACACTCTAATCCAAACAGGTGTTTTCCCCTGCAAAGCTTGTCTCCCTGCAGTACTAACAGAACCATTTCACTCTGAGAACATTTTACAACCCACTTGTTGAATTTTACAAGAATTAATTTTCAGTGTGATTCCAAACAAAACCAAGGACCTTTCAACCTGTTCAAATCTTCGGCTGGGTGAGTATCACCTGCAGGCAGGTACTGTGCTCACTGCCGTCTTTACGGTGAGGGTGACACTGTAAAAACCACATCGAGTGCAGAATTCACAGAAGTTAAAGGATAATGCAGGCAGACAAACTCCATCTAGACAGAATTATAGGAAAAGCTCCTGTTAATATGCAATTCTTACTTTAAACTGGCTTCATGTCTGTAACCTCGTCCCGTCTCTACTCTCCCCAAATTCTGGCCTCTTGTGCGTCCCTGACTTCCTTTAATTGTCTGCATCCTATCCTGTCTCCACAACCTCTCCATCTCTATGTCCTCCTTGAAGAGCCTCTTTGACCATGATTTTTGTTATCTCCCCTAATTTTATCACCTTATGCAGCTCAGTGTTAAATTTTGTTTGATCATCGCTCCTGTGAAGCGCCTTAGGATAATGTTACATGATAAGGATGCTATATAAATGCATGTTGTTGTTACACCTCATCAACTGCTAACAGTCAGAGCAGAGAGCGGAACCATCATTATACAAACACCAAAGTGTGAATACACGAGAGGCAGTAAGTGTGCATGGACGAGTTATAGCACTGACTTAGGTTCCCATTCTGATTCACCCTCAAATGTTCAGGGTTGGGGATGGGGTTATTTTTTTAGAACATAAAGGGTATACTTTCAGCTTCAAGTGCGGGGCAGTAATCTGGTCAAATGGATTGTCCATTCATTATAGAACAGGTCCTGTAGTGACCAGGCTATAGCCGCACCAGGTTACCATGGCAGCAGCTGGCAAGATGAGAATTAACCTCGCGTTTCCAAGAGCATTAAAGGTTTTACACACAACGTACACATTGTCAGTGTCACATTTAGTTCCTGCCACACTTCAGTGTATCCTCTGACTCGCAAGGTGCAGACTCTGCTCAGTACCCGGGACTCTCATGGGCTTTCTCTCAAGTGCTGTCGAGTGGCAGCGAACGAGTGTTTAGAGTTTGCATTCAGCTGCTGAGGAACCTCCATTGGTCTCAGCTGTTACACCATGAGCAACATGCTGACGTCTCAGTCAGAAGGTCTTGGGTCCAAGTCCAGAGACTTGAGCCCATAATCCAGAACAATGCTCCCAGTGCAGTACTGAGGGAATGCTGCACTGTCAGAGGGTCAGTACTGAGGGAGTGCTGCACTGTCGGAGGGTCAGTACTGAGGGAGTGCTGCACTGTCAGAGGGTCAGTACTGAAGGAGTACTGCACTGTCAGAGGGTCAGTACTGAGGGAGTGCTGCACTGTCAGAGGGTCAGTACTGAGGGAGTGCTGCACTGTCAGAGGGTCAGTACTGAGGGAGTGCTGCACTGTCAGAGGGTCAGTACTGAAGGAATGCTGCACTGTCAGAGGGTCAGTACTGAGGGACTGCTGCACTGTCAGAGGGTCAGTACTGAGGGAGTGCTGCACTGTCAGAGGGTCAATACTGAGGGAGTGCTGCACTGTCAGAGGGTCAGTACTGAGGGAGTGCTGCAGTGTCAAAGGGTCAGTACTGAGGGAGTGCTGCATTGTCAGGGGGTCAGTACTGAGGGAGTGCTGCACTGTCGGAGAGTCAGTACTCTGGGAGTGCTGCACTGTCAGGGGGTCAGTACTGAGGGAGTGCTGCACTGTCAGGGGGTCAGTACTGAGGGAGTGCTGCACTGTCAGAGGGTCAGTACTGAGGGAGTGCTGCAGTGTCAAAGGGTCAGTACTGAGGGAGTGCTGCACTGTCAGAGGGTCAGAACTGAGGGAGTGCTGCACTGTCAGAGGGTCAGTACTGAGGGAGTGCAGCACTGTCAGCGGGTCAGTACTGAGGGAGTGCTGCACTGTCAGAGGGTCAGTACTGAGGGAGTGCTGCACTGACAGAGAGTCTATACTGAGGGAGTGCTGCACTGTCAGGGGGTCAGTACTGAGGGAGTGCTGCACTGACAGAGAGTCTATACTGAGGGAGTGCTGCACTGTCAGGGGGTCAGTACTGAGGGAGTGCTGCAGTGTCAAAGGGTCAGTACTGAGGGAGTGCTGCATTGTCAGGGAGTCAGTACTGAGGGAGTGCTGCACTGTCGGAGGGTCAGTACTGAGGGAGTGCTGCACTGTCAGAGGGTCAGTACTGAGGGAGTGCTGCACTGTCAGGGGGTCAGTATTGAGGGAGTGCTGCACTGTCAGAAGATCAGTACTGAGGGAGCGCTGCACTGTCAGAGGATCAGTACTGAAGGAGTGCTGCACTGTCAGAGGACAATGTCGCAAATGGGACATTAAACCAAAGCTCTGCCCTAAGGTTGCCAACCCTCCTGGATTGGCCTGGAGTTTCCAGGAATTGAAAATCAATCTCCAGGACACTGCTGTGTGTGGCCGTGGGTAAAATATTATCAGGATATTCAAAAACGATTGGTATTTTTGTCACTTTTTTTTGGACATTTATTTTTATCACACTAGAGCTGTCACACCACACAGGCATCACACCACACAGGCATCACACCCACAAGCATCACACCACATAGGCGTCACACCACCGAGGCATCACACTCACAGTCGTCACACCACAGAGAAATCACAGTAATAGGCGTCACACCGCAGAGGCGTCACACATACAGGCATCACACCACATAGTCGTCACGCCACACAGGCGTCACAACACACAGGCGTCACAACATACAGGCATCACAGCACACAGGCGTCACACCCACAGGTGTCACACCACACAGGCGTCACACCACACAGGCGTCAGACCACACAGGCGTCACACCACAGAGGCCTCACAACACACAGGCATCACACCACACAGGCACAACACACAGGCATTGCACCACACAGGCGTCGCGCCCACAGGCATCACTCCACACAGGTGTCACACCCACAGACGTCGCACCACACAGGCATCACACCACACAGGCATCACACCCACAGGCATCGCACCACACAAGCATCGCACCCAAAGGCATCGCACCACACAGGCATCCCACCACACAAGCATCGCACCACACAGGCATCACAGCACATGGGTCTCACACCAGAGCTGTCACACCTTAAAGGCAGTACCCTGTACATTGAATGGAAACTGTTGGTGATGCAATGACCCTGTACCCACACTTACAGACTCTGCTCCACAGCTATCAGGTTGGAACTGTGGGGAACAAGAATCCTGCTCCCTCCAGCAGTGTATCTAGTGTCCTGACTGAGACCCTGGGAAATAGAGATCCTATTATCGCACCCAGTTGCATCATTCCAGATTCAGCACACGATCTTGAGCTAAGACACCTGGATTGCTTTCCCAAGCACAGAATGCAACTTAACCCAAGTTCATTCAAGTTTTGAAATCACGGTCATTGCCTTCAAACTAACAAAGTTCACTGAAATTTCTTACAGGCAATTCTTTCAGTAGTGCGGTCAGATTTTGATTACTGATTAGAATTTATTGTACATTCTCATGAGATCCCTTCACTGTTTTGATCATCAAGATTTTTGAACCTCGTAAAGAGAAATAAAGATTTACATTTCCATAGCAACTTCCCCAATCTCAAGACATCCTAAGATGATTTACAGCCAATGAAGTACTTTAGAAATGTAGTCACTGTTTGAATGTAGGAAATGCAGCAGCCAATTAGTGCACAGCAAGCTCCCACAAAGTAAACAATGTGATAATGAACAGACAATCTGTTTCATTTATGTTGATTGAGGGATAAATATTGGACAAGAGACCAGGAGAACTCGGTGGCTCCTTCTCGAGTTGTTGAGAGGAGATTTACCAGAATGACCCCGGGGATGAAGGGGTTTTAACTACAGGGTTAGGTGGGAGAAGCTGGGGTGGTTCTCCTTGGAGCAAGGGTGGGTTGAGGGGAGATTTGGTCAAGATGCACAAAATGGCGACAGGTTTGGATAGGTAGGCAAAGAAAAGCTGTTCCCATTGGCTGATGGTATAGATGGGGTACATAGTTTTCAGGTTTTGGGCAAGAGGTAGAGTGGGTGTGGATGTGAGGAAGAATGTTTTTACACAGCCAGTGATAATGATCTGGAATTGGCTGTATGGTGCGAGTGGAAACAATCAATGATTTTGAAAGGAGTTTAGATGGACACTTGAAGGAAATAAAGCTTGCAGAGCTACAGGGGCAAGAGCAGGGGAATGGGACTGACTGAATTGCTCTTCAGGGAGCTATCATGGCCTCAATGGGCCAAATGGCCTCCTTCTATAAATGACTCAAGGGGCTGGATTTTACGGGGCCATGTCATGTGCGCTGTTCCTGATGCCTAACCACCTATCCCTGCCACAATTTTACCAGAGGTATGGGGGATGCCAGGAGGCTTGCCAACCTCTGTGTCAATTGAGGCCCTTAAGTGGCCAATTAGCAGCTGCAAGGGTCTCACCTCACCACCACCAGGAACTGACACCCAGTGAGAGAGGTCCAGGCCAATGGTGCAGCCTGACAGGCTTTACTGTCTGGACTGGTGACCTGTCAAGGTGGGCGGGCAGGGGGACTGCATCGTTTATGGGACCCATGCTGAACAGAGGTCCCTCCGCGCCAGATCTTTCCACCTTGCATTTCCCTCCCCACTGCCCTGTCTACCCTGCCATTCACCCAGCCTGTAGCCTGGCCCCAACGAGGAGACCCTAGACTGACCTTACAGTCGGACTCCATCGATAAACGCCTTCTTCAGAACTGGCTGCAGTCCCAGCAGTGGCCTCCGCTCCTGGGGGAGCTCCTGAGGCCGGACGGCTGCTGGCTATTTGATTGGCTGGCCTCTCTCGGTGGCGGGATTTCCCCGGGTCGGGCGGAAATTGTGCCTTGAGCTAGTTAACAGGCTGTAAAATCCAGCCCTACGGTAGTGCCATGGGATCTTTATGAGAGAGCAGAGGGAAGGTCAGCTCGACAGTTTACCTGCCACACAGGAACGTACAGCGTTGTACGACAGCCCATGTCAATATTCAACCACGTTCTCCAGGCCGTTTTCCACTGCTGTCGACTGTGATGCGGTAACAGTGATTTCTATACGATTCCAATGTGAAAGGCAAATAGAAAACTGACCCTCAGGAACAATCAGCCGCCCATTGTTCTTGTGACATCAGCAAACGAGCTTCATGAAGTTTAAACTTAAAGGCTGCTGCAGTCATAGGACAGCATCGTGCGCAGCATTTTCTGGTTGGCCAGCTGGGGGGGGTGGGGGGGTGGGCGGTGGGGTGTAGGGCCCACTCCCTGAGGTGGGGTGTGACATAGGGAGTGCGTCCCCACATCTCTGCGCCTCATTTGGGATTCTCAGTTTGGCTTATTAAGGCCATTAAAAAAGTAATTAAGATGATTAACGGACCTGCCTGAGCAGGCCGGGAACCTGGGTGAGCTTCAGAGAAAACATGAAACCTCATCCACGGGCGGGATGAGATTTCACGAGGGATTTCAAATTTGCGTTACATTTTTAATCAAAGTAATTGACGTGTCCCGGGCTCAGGTGACAGTGTCACAGGAGGGGGGGGGGGGGGGGTCATGTCAATAAAAATTTTCTCATCCTTTATTATCTTTTTAAAAGCAACACAGATCTCCCTGAGGCAGCGCTTAGCCTCGGTTGGGGGAGGGGATGAGTGCGCTCTTTCAGGTAACGCGCAGCGCTTCCTGACGCACATCACGCCCGCGTAAAATGGGGTGCCGATCGGAAACCTGCCTGCTCGTGCCCACTCCTGCACAACCCCCACAACCCCCACCCCCCCACCCCCCCTCCATAGTGGGGGGAGAGAAATGCCACCCATGTGAAAGTGAAGTAAGAATACTTTTCATCTGGAGCAGCTACATTCTCACAGTCAGCAGGAGTGCTCTGAGAGAGGGATGAGGGTTCAGTATGTGTTTGAAATCAAAAACAAAGTAACTGGATATTTCACTGGAAGACTCAGTCTAGCGTTTAATGAATTTACAGATCTTCACTGGCCATCCTGTCTCTGGTGGGATAAATGGTCTGTTCAGAGTTCTTCCTCTCTTCCTTACAGATTTCCACTCCCACCAGATTCCCACATTCATCTAAGTGACCTTCATGCGGAGTCAGTGGAAATCCCATCCAGACACAAACATGTAGGTCCCAGCAGAGCAATTTAACTGCGAGGATGTTTAGGCTACAGTGAATGTCAGAGCATCGCACCTCAAATACCCGGGCAGCCCCGACTCGCGGACCCTGGTGCATGACACAGAAGCAGCAGAGCTGGGAAAGCATTCACTGTGGATTCTCCATCATCGAGTGGCAGGCTCTCCAGAGAGTGAGACTGACCTGAAAATTCATCACAATGTTCCCTCTTTCTCATGGGCTTCACACAGACACCCACTGAGGATCACATTCTGTTCCTGTTCTCTGCAAAGAAATTCCAAACTCTTTCTAATTTTATATATATGATTGATGCACTTAATGTAAATACATCATGTGTTCCAGCCCATTGTACTCATCTACTCTCAGGACGCTCCTTTCTCTCCATCTTGTAAAAATACTTAAAAGTGAGTTTCAGATTAAATAATTTATCAGACCTCACCCCCCGACAAGACACACTCACTACCACCACACACACATGCACACGCACCTAAACTCACACTCATGCACACACACTCGTATGCACAGAAATGTACACCCACACACACCTGTGCACACACGTGGCACACAATCATACACAGATACCCCTTTTGACATGGTTGATTAAGAAGGCCTGAAGGTTTCTAAATCTTGGCCTTAACTCAATCACCAGGCAGAACAATTAAAATTGGGGATCTTTAGTGGTCAGAACTGGAGGAACGCAGAAATCTTGGAGGGCAGGAGGAGGCTACAGAGATCGGGAGGGATAAGGCTGAGGAGGGTTTTGAAAATAAATAAGGGTAAGAATTTTTCAAATTGAGACATTGTTTAACCAGGAGCCAATGTAATTTAGCAAACACAGGAGCAATGGGTGAATAGCATTTGGTGTAAGAGTTTTGGATGACCTCAAGTTTACAGAGGGGAGAAAGCAGGACACCAGCCCAGAGTGCACTGGAATAGCAGAGTCTAGAGAAAACGAAGGCATGGACGAGGGTTTCAGCAGCCGAGGAGCTGAAGCAGGGGAGGAGTTGGCCAAGGTGATGGAAATGGACAGTCTGAGATTGTGAAAGCCGCTAATATAAATGCAAGAATTTATTTCTTTTGAATATCCAGTAAGTCATCATCAGTTACACCTCCCATTTATGACATTTACCCAAGTGTACGCCAATATTCCCAGACCAGCCTAATTGTCCGTGTGGATCTAATCCAAATACTTAGTTCCAATTCACAAAATCATTGCAATGTTTAGAATTTTCAGCCCTGATGTAATTTCTCAGTGTGTTATTCTTAACCATGATGGGAGCCTTTCTCCATGGTTTTTACGTCTGCTCTCAGGTATTTGATCTTTCCAGCAATGGGCTTCTTTATTGAAATCAAGAATGTGACTTTAGATTGAATTACATGGTGAGTGATTAAATGATTTAATTTACAAATCTTGCTGATGGATTGAATTAGTTGAGTCGAACGTTCCCTGATGGTACCAGCCCAGATCTGGTCGTGTCAATGCTGTCTGTGTGATACTCTGTTCCTCAGGTTTTTATTGGTTTGCAAAGACAGATTTATGTCAAGCTGACTTCTGCGTGTGACATCAGCAGGTGACACGATACACTGGCTATTGGCCTCCCCCCAAAAAGAGAAAATGGGTAGAAACAGGTTGGTCAATGAGTTCAGTGATCGAATATCCCCAGTCCGCTCCTTTCACAGGAATAAACAAGAGAAAATAAAGCCAAGCCACGTTATTATATCACACATCTTGGCAACATCACCCAGGCTTATGGCAATCAGGCACTCGCTCCGGGGAAACGAAAGTCTTTGGCATAAGGAGAGTGCAGGTGTTTAGAGGCTGTGATTGAGTGTGACACTCGGCCAGAGATGGTGTCCTGAGACTAAACCTCCTCACCCGCTGCCTGTTGTTGTTGAAGAGCAGACAGATGTTCATCTCACTGGGCCAGCCAGAGAAATGGGCCTCTCAAAAATCACCAAGGTTTATTGTTCGCTCATGGGATGTGGGTGTTGCTGGCTGGGCCAGCATTTATTGTCCATCTCTAATTACCCTTGAGAAGGTGGTGCTGACCCATCTTCTTGAACCGCTGCAGTCCATGTGGTGCAGGTACACCCACAGTGCTGTTAGGAAGTGCATCTTTTAGATGAAACCCTTTGCTGCCTCTTGTTACAAATATGACATTTGCAAGATGGTTATGTTCTGGGACCACCTCTTTAATTTAGGGTAAAATGGAGGAATGAATGGCATCATGTGACCTGTTCTAAATTCTGCCCGACAACAAACTTGTGTGTCTTGGTGTTTAAAAGTGACAGGACGGCCCAGGTGGTTTTACTGGGAAGAAGATGCAAGGCATTCACACCTGTAAACAATGACCAGAGCAGTTGTGCGGACAGTGGATAGACTGTTAGTCTCCAACTCTCACAGGGAGATGCTAGGAACATCAGGTTACATTTTCAACTGTTTATTTAACTTCAAGATATAATGAAGTTGGGTTCAGAAGTTAGTTAATCAGCATGTCTAGCTGGATACAAGGACCATGTGATTCATGTTGACATGCAGAGGGGAACAGGCCAAAGAAAGCCATTGTACTATCGGCTTATAGGATTTTTTAAGATGTTCCTGAACCTCACAGACAGATCAATCTGCAAGGGTCTGAGAGAGAGAGAGAGAGAGGGCAGACAGGCTGAGACAGCCAGTCTCTATTGTTCACCATGCAGAATGCAGGGGCGAGCTCGCACTCAGATTGAAGGTCGCGAGGATATAAAAGAGGCTGGAAGATTCAGCTAGCTTTGGCAAGAGGGAGGAGTTTCCAGGGTAACCCTCATTGTAAAAGGCAGTTTGGGGATGAAGTTACCTAACTGGAAAAGGGAAGTAGAGGCAATCCCTTAGGAGCCAAGAGTCACTTTGGACATGTTCCTGGAGAATGAAGTGTTTACTTATGAAACAGGTGTAAAGTATCACCGTAAAGTGGGATTTTCGGTTATTTAAAATGTTAAATGGGGAAGTTCTTTGTTGTAATTTAAAGTAAAAGTTACCTACCAAAATAGCGTTTAGTCATTGTTGCTTTTAGTTTGTTTGTTATAGTAAAAGTCTTAAAATTTTAAATTGTCTCATATGACCTTTTCAGTCAGTAACAGGAATTCAAATATCTTTTTAAAAGTTATCAGTTTATATGGGGATCGTAACACACTGTGCACCAGTGCTGGAGGGAGTGAATATTTAAGGTGGTGGATGGGGCGCCGATCAAATGGGCTGATTTGTCCTGGATGGTGTCATAGATGACCAGGTTGAACTGCTTTGAATCAATCCAATTTCACACAGTGTTAGTGCCAGATAATATGATGGTGTGTGAAGAAAGGGCTTTGTCCCCTCCACCCATGTGGTGGCCACTTCCACCAGTACTGTCACGGAGATTGGTGAGGATGAGGCCAAGTAGGTTTTTCCCTTTTGTCCCTCACCACCTGCCACAGATATGTCTGCAAGATACGTCCTTCAGGACTAGGCCAGCTCGGTCAGTAGTGGTGCTACCAAGCCACACTTGGTGATGGACATTGAAGACCCCCACCCAGAGAACATTCAGTGCCCTTGCCACCCTCAGTGCTTCTCACAATGGTGTTCAATATGGTAGAGTGCTCCATGATGGCATGTGACTCCAAATTTTCGTCTCCTGTCATTTTAATTCTCTGCTCAACTCCCACTTCGACATCTCTGACCTTGGCCTCTTATCCTGCTCCAGTGAAAAAGCACCTCATCTTTCAGTTAGACACTTCAGAGCCACCTGGTCTCAACACTGAGTTCAACAATTTCTGACTATAACCTCTGCTCCCATAGTTTTGCTCAGACGGCAGCTAGTAATGATTCTGCCGTTACCATTCACACCTCCTCTAGATCCAATTTTTTTTTTACTTGTCTCATTACCTCTCCTTTTGCCTTGCACCATCATCTCTTCTGTCTTTTAATCTCTTCTGTTTCCCCCCGTCACAGACATTCCCCTCTGTTTTCCCCCCTCCCCCTTTCCCTGCCTCTGTTCCTGATTAAACCCTGTTTATCTCTAACATCTTCCCAGTCTGATGAAAGATCATTGACCTGAAACGTTAACTCATTTCTTTCCCCACAGAAGCTGCCAGACTTGTTGAGTATTTCCCACATTTTCTGGGTTTATTATAGAGGAGCACTGAATCATCAGCTGAGGGAGGGCGGTACGTGGTAATCAGCAGGAGGTTTCCTTGCCCATGTTTGATCTGATGCCATGAGACTTCATGGGGTCCGGAGCCGATGTTGAGGACTCCCAGGGTAACTCCCTCCTGACTGTATACCACTGTGCTACCACCTCTGCTGGGTCTGTCCTGCTGGTGGGACAGGACATACCCAGAGATGGTGATGGTGGTGTCTGGGACATCGGCTGTAAGGTATAATTCTGTGAGCATGATGATGTCAGGCTGTTGTTTGACTAGTCTGTAAGATAGTTCTCCCAATTTGGAGGGAAGTGCCCAGATGTTAGTGGGCCTGGTGTGTTTTTGTTGTGTCTGGTGTTTAGGTTGATTCCAGGTGGTCCAGGCAACTTTGTCCTTATTGTTTGTGTTGTAGTTTAATTCACTGAAGAGAGGTCGTTTACAAGTCAGCCACATTGCTGTGGGTCTGGAGTCACATGTAGGCCAGACCAGGTAAAGACGGCAGATACCCCTCCCTAAAGGACATTAGTGACCCAGATTAGTTTTTACAACTAACGGTAGTTACATGATCACCATTACTAATATTTACTTGTTATTGCAGAATTACTTAATTAACTAGATTTGAATTTTTAAAGTCTGACAGCCATGGTGACATTTGAACTCTAGATCCTTAACCAGGTCACTGGATTTACTGGTCCAGTAATGTCACCACTTTCTACCCTAATAGAAATTACCTCCAGTCAGTGGGAAGAACAAGAAAAATAGGCCATAAAATGCAAAATGGAATGAGAGAGGATAAAATCTAGATTCACAATTACAGAAGGTGCTGGATCGAGACGATGTAGAGGAAATGTTGGTCCCAAAATATCCGACAATATCAATCGTCTTATAGATCTGAGTCAGCAATCAATAACCTCCAAGGTAGCTGCGGCTGACAAATCCAATGAGTACTCTTAAAAACCTAGTTCTGAAGTTTTGGAGTGACCAAAGGCTGGAGAGAGAGCAGAATAAGAGAGAAACTGATGGACTGGAATAAAAAATCGAGCAGTTTGAGGTCAGTGCAGTGAGGTGGAGTGAAATTGTCAATTGTACATTATCACCTGGTTTTGGCCTCTTGTGTTGTTGCTGTTTTTAATCACAGTAACAGTGATAAACCACAAACTAAACGAAGATTGGAATCAAAGAGAAGCTGCTGCATCCCACACATTTACAGGAATGCCCAGTCCATTCCGAATCATTGGGTTTATATATTTGGGAAGCATTCAGTTACATTCCAGGGATTTTGTTCAGTATTCCTTTTTGACACTGAGCGATGTGGGAGTGTGTGGGTTGGAATGGGCCCACGCTCTCCCACCAGACTTTTCTTCAAATGATCCGTATTTGATGTGTAACCTGGGCAGGATTTTTACCTTGGCAGGTGGACGCTCAGCTCACTCTAGTGTAAAATGACGCCCGCTGATGTCAGGCGAGCAGTCATGCGATATTTCGGCTGGCGGGTGTGCCCAGGATTCTGCAGCGCGCCTGCCAACAATTAAAAAGCCTGTTAAGGCCATTAACAAGGTAATTTCAGCAAATTTCTCGCTGCCTGTCCAATCTCACCGTTTTTCAGACAGCTGAAAAGGCCAAGTGGTCTTTGCACTTTTTTGGAAACCTCATCCACAGGTGGGATAAAGTTTAAAACGTCAAATAAAAATGAAATAACATCTTTTAAGTTTCATTTATATGGCAGAGTCACATGAGGGGAGATGTTTTATAACATCGTCCAAATCTTTATTTCTTTTTAAAACTCTCCGGGCAGAATTTTCACCTCAGCAGGTGGGATGGTGTCTGGCCCACTGGAGTGTCTGACCCGCTGGAGTGTCTGACCCACTGGAGTGTCTGACTCGCTCGAGCGTCTGACCCGCTCGAGTGTCTGACCTGCTCGAGTGTCTGACCCGCTGGAGTGTTTGACCCACTCGAGTGTCTGACCCGCTGGAGTGTCTGACCCGCTGAAGTGTCTGACCCACTCGAGTGTCTGACCCGCTCGAGCGTCTGACCCGCTCGAGTGTCTGACCCGCTGGAGTGTCTGACCCACTCGAGTGTCTGACCCGCTGGATTGTCTGACCCACTCGAGTGTCTGACCCGCTGGAGTGTCTGACCCACTCGAGTGTCTGACCCACTGGAGCGTCTGACCCACTCGAGTGTCTGACCCGCTGGAGTGTCTGACCCACTCGAGTGTCTGACCCACTGGAGTGTCTGACCCGCTGGAGTGTCTGACCTACTCGAGTGTCTGACCCGCTGGAGTGTCTGACCCACTCGAGTGTCTGACCCGCTCAAGTGTCTGACCGGCTGGAATGTCTGACCTGCTCGAGTGTCTGACCCGCTCGAGCGTCTGACCTGCTCGAGTGTCTGACCTGCTCGAGTGTCTGACCCGCTTGAGCGTCTGACCCGCTCGAGCGTCTGACCTGCTCGAGTGTCTGACCCGCTCGAGTGTCTGACCCACTGGAATGTCTGACCCGCTCGAGTGTCTGACCCGCTGGAGCATCTGACCCGCTCGAGTGTCTGACCCGCTGGAGCGTCTGACCCGCTCGAGTGTCTGACCCACTGCAGTGTCTGACCCATTCGAGTGTCTGACCCACTGGAGTGTCTGACCCGCTCGAGTGTCTGACCCACTGGAGTGTCTGACCCACTCGAGTGTCTGACCTGCTCGAGTGTCTGACCCACTGGAGTGTCTGACCCACTCGAGTGTCTGACCCACTGGAGTGTCTGACCCACTCGAGTGTCTGACCCGCTGGAGTGTCTGACCCACTCGAGTGTCTGACCCACTGGAGTGTCTGACCCACTGGAGTGTCTGACCCACTGGAGTGTCTGACCCACTCGAGTGTGAAATGATGTACGTTGATGTCAGGCGAGGGTCCCGGTGTCATTGCACAGTCGTGTGATAATGCAGCCGGTGGGTGTGTACAGGAATTGGCCACGTGTCTACCGACAATTAAAAGGTCTGTTAAGGCCATTAAAGTATCAATGAACATTTTACTAATTTTTTTCTTTTGGTGAAAACTCTTCATTTCCCTGCTCGGTGCCTCAGGGAGATTTTCGAGCGCACACTCGCAAAGTTCCCCGCTCGCCCTCCCCTGCCCAGCCCACCCAATAAGGGCAAAATTCTGCCCCTGATTTCTTTCTGTTCTTGGCTGCAGGAAGGTTCCTTTCACCTTTACACAGCTCAGGGTATTTCAGGAATCTAGTGTGCGCTGAGTTACAGGCCACACCTCTTCATTCAAAGTTGTTTCATTTAAATTATCTGATAACTCACTTTTAATTTGCTTCTGTTCAGTTATTCATATTCCTTCATTCACATTATTGGAAAACTCATTACTTCTTAACATACAGCTCTCTTTCTCATTTTCAAATCCCTCCATGGCCTCTTCCCTATTGCTGTAAACCCCTCCAATCCCGGCCTCTTGTACATTCCCGGCTTCCATCGCTTCATCATTGATGGCCCTGCCTTCAGGTACCTTGGTCCTGAGCTCTGGAATTCCCTCACTAAACCTCTCTGCTTCTCTCTATCTCTCTATCCTCCTTTAAGAGACTTCTTCAAACTGACCTCTTTGGCCACCTGTTCTGTGATTTGCTATTAAGTTCTGTCTTATTTCACTGGCCTGTAATGCACCATGGGATGTTTTCCTACATTAAAAGGCAAGTTGCTGTTGTAAAGACATGGTTATCATGAGGAGCAGATTGCAGCCTGAGGGCAGGATTACTCTCTCATGGTTTCGAGACTTCCTGGGAGATTCAGTGAGGAGCAGGTGGTGAATAATCCATTAGGCGGGTGAGAGAGAGCCATCCAAACATTCCAGTCCCTGGCAGCCTTCCACCAGTAATAATATCAAATTCCTGAGGATTGGAGTCAGTCTATTTGCATGGAGTAGGGGTCAGTAGGGAATTGTTCCTGTCTTTACAGCTCCATTAACAGTAGCAAGAGACTTGTTAAAGTATGTACTCGAACAGGATTAAACTCTGCTAGATGGGATTATAGCAGTTATACCACAGAAGGATTGACGTATGAAGTACGGAGGGAGTGCCGCACTGTCAGAGGGTCAGTACTGAGGGAGTGCCGCACTGTCAGAGGGTCAGTACTGAGGGAGCGCTGCACTGTCAGAGGGTCAGTACTGAGGGAGGGCTGCACTGTCAGAGGGTCAGTACTGAGGGAGCGCTGCACTATCAGAGGGTCAGTACTGAGGGAGTGCTGCGCTGTCAGAGGGTCAGTACTGAGAGAGTGCGGCACTGTCAGAGGGTCAGTACTGAGGGAGCGCTGCACTGTCAGAGGGTCAGTACTGAAGGAGTGCTGCACTGTCAGAGGGTCAGTACTGAGGGAGCGCTGCACTGTCAGAGGGTCAGTACTGAGGGAGCGCCGCACTGTCAGAGGGTCAGTACTGAGGGAGTGCTGCACTGTCAGAGGGTCAGTACTGAGGGAGTGCTGCACTGTCAGAGGGTCAGTACTGAGGGAGTGCTGCACTGTCAGAGGGTCAGTACTGAGGGAGTGCCGCATTGTCGGAGGGTCAGTACTGAGGGAGTGCTGCACTATCAGAGGGTCAGTACTGAGGGAGTGCTGCACTGTCAGAGGGTCAGTACTGAGGGAGTGCTGCACAGTTAGAGGTGCTACCTCTCAGATGAGACATCCAGACCTTGCCTGCAATCTTCGATGGATATTAAAGATCCCACTGTACTATGTTAAGAAGTATGGGCTGCTCTCCCCAGTGTCCTGGTCAATATTTATCCCCAATTAACATCAAAGTAATAGATTATCTGGTAATTTTCACATTGTTGTTTGTGGGATCGATCCATGTGCAAATTTCCTGCTGTGTTTCCTACAACAGTGACCACACTTCACAAAGCCAGCATTTATTGCCCATCCCTAATTGCCCTTGAGAAGGTGGTGGTGAGCTGCCTTCTTGAACCGCTGCAGTCCATGTGGTGTAGGTACACCCACAGTGCTGTTAGGGAGGGAGTTCCAGGATTTTGACCCAGCAACAGTGAAGGAACGGTGATATATTTCCAAGTCAGGATGGTGAGTGACTTGGAGGGGAGCTTCCAGGTGATGGTGTTCCCATGTATCTGCTGCCCTTGTCCTTCTACATGGTAGTGGTCGTGGGTTTGGAAGGCGCTGTCTAAGGAGCCTTGGTGAGATCCTGCAGTGCATCTTGTAGATGGTACACACTGCTGCTACTGTGCGTCAGTCGTGGAGGGAGTGAATGTTTGTGGATGGGGTGCCAATCAAATGGCTGCTCTGTCCTGGATGGTGTCAAACTTCTTGAGTGCTGTGGGGACTGCACTTATCCAGGCAAGTGGACAGTATTCCATCACACTCCTGACTTGTGCCTTGTTGATGGTGGACAGGTTTTGAGGAGTCAGGAGGTGAGTTACTCGTCACATGATTCCTAGCCTCTGACCTGCTCTTGTAGCCACAGTATTTATCTGGCTAGTCCAGTTCAGTTTCTGGTCAATGGTAACCCCCAGGGTGTTGATAGTGGGGGATTCAGTGATGGTAATGCCATTGAACATCAAGGGGTGATGGTTAGATTCTCTCTTGTTGGAGATGGCCATAGTCTGGCACTTGTGTGGTGTGAATGTTACTTACCACTTGTCAGCCCAAGACTGGATATTGTCCAGGTCTTGCTGCATTTGGATATGGACTGCTTCAGTATCTGAGGAGTTGTGAATGGTGCTGAACATTGTGCAATCATCAGTGAACATCCCCATTCTGACCTTATAATGGAGAGAAGATCATTGATGAAGTAGCCTTGGTTGGGCCAAGGACACTACCCAGAGGAACTCCTCCACTTTATCCAATCCCCTGGGGAAGTTGTTATTCAAACTGCTTCCACCGTCTCTCTGTCTTTGTGAGAATTCCTTGATGGCTGTGAATTAACCTCAGGAGGTTGGACTGCACTGGACACAGAGTTACCAGCCCCCGTGTGGCCTGGGATAGCCTTAGCGGCCCTGTGGGGCTGGAAATCCTGGTGTGAGTACTCATTCCCTCTAATCCCCCTTACCTACAAACAAGGCACCAGAGCAAAGCTGGGGTCCGCAGCCAAACTGCAGGAAAGGTTGGAACAAATGTTGCCTATCCAAGCAGCTGGAACAGGGGACAAAATGCAAAAGAATAAAAATCTCTGCGGTTACCTCAACAAACACTTGCTCATGTACATCCAGAGATTGGGGAGTGGAAATGCTGGTCATGTCCCTATGGAGCTGCCTCATAACGAGTCAGGGTCTCCTCATCCCAGCATCAATCCAGTGAAGCTTTGCTGCACTCTTTCCAAGGCAAGTGTATCCTTCCTTAGATAAAGAGACCAGAACTCTACACAAAATTCCAGTTGTGATTTTCACCCTTTCACCTCTCATTCTGAATCGCCTCGTTTAGTCAAAAGCTCTTTGAGCTAATACACAAGGACACGAATGTTCTGACGTTTTTATCATCAATAGAATCTTCTCTAATTCTTGACAGAAACAGAATCAGAGAATCTCACTGCACAGAAGGAGGCCATTTAGCCCATCATGCCTGTGCTGGCTCTTTGAAGGGGCTATCTGATTAGACCCCCTCTCTCTGTGATTTTATTTTTCCCTTTTTAAATATTTATCCAATTTCCTTTTGAAAGTTTCTATTGAATCTGCTTCCACCGCCCTTTCAGGCAGCACATTCCAGATCACAGCAACTCACTGCGTAAAAAATTCCCCTCATCTCCCTCTACCCCCTGGGTTCTTTTGCAGATTGTTTTAAATCTGTGTCCTCTGGTTACTGATCAACTGAGCTGCATTACTGTTAAAATTGGCTGGTCCTGACTTAATCGCCTGTGAACTCTTCAATATGGAAATGACATAAGTGTTTTCAACACTTGCTCCCACACAGTGTGAGGGGATCTTAGGAAATCAATGATTAATATTGTACATTCCAGACAGCCGCTCTTTGCCTGCTTTAGGGTCAGGGCCCGAGACTTTCGGATTCCAGGTGTATATTTGACCTTCATCAACATTCTTTAATGACCCAGTGGATAAAGCTTTGTTTGCAGATGTGACAAACTGTTAGAACCGTCATCACTAAATTTCCACACGTTAAGGGTCATTTTGCTTTTATACAAAGTGTAAAATGGACAATCGTGAATCTGCTGTCCCTTTCAAGTCTCCCCCATTTTCAGTCCCATTGAAATCAAAGGAATTGACAATCGGGAAAGACTGAACAGGCTGGGGGTCTTTAGAAAACAGACTGATAGGTGACCCAATCGAGGTCTTTATAAACGGGTTGGATGGGGTACATGTGGAGATGATGTTTCCAATTGGAACGAGGCTTGTGTGGAGCATGAAGACCAGCTTGGACCTGTTCCTGTTCTGTAAATTCTCTGCATTAAAGATCAGGAGAGATGTAAGGGGGCCTTCCAATTCGCTAATGTCTGTTCCACATTATTAGACAAAGCTACAGACTACCTTGTTTGGGGTGGTTTCCCTCCCCAGCCTCTCTGTGGGTAATCTTGGTGCAAGGTTAGTCTGAGTGTCAGACTCGCACCAGTTTCATTGTGTTGAGATCTGTCCTCACATTTCTTCTGGTGATGGTGATGAAGATCAGGTTTACTCTACTCCAGAAATTGAAGAGAGCAGTGAAACACATGTTTACATAGAGCAGTGCAGACTGCAGGCTGCCAACCCTCCTGGATTGTCCTGGAGTCTCCAGGGATGGGCAATTAATCTCCAGGAGAGGTTTAGGGAGGAAATTCCAGAGCTTAGGGCCTAGGCAGCTGGAGACATTCCTGCCAATAGTGGAACTTGGCAATGATCAAGAAACCAGAATTGGAGGGCTGCAGAGATCTCAGAGAGTTGTGGGGCTGGTGGCAATTACAGAGGTAGAGAGGGGGTGAGGCCATGGAGGGATTTAAAAAAGAGGATAAGATTTTTAAATTAATCACTGAATTAATTAATTCTCATCCATTTCTAGAGACAGTTTGAAGAGTTCTGGTGGGCTCGGTAAACCTCGCTCACATTAATCCGTCTACTGACTGTTTTGAGGCTTCCCAATGTTTCCGTGTCAGGAATTTTCTGTAATCACCAATTCCCAGTGAAATTTTGGGAAGAAAACATGCTTTAATGGGACCATCCTCCAAAACCTACCATGACCTCCCAATAATGTCAACACTTCTATCTGTTTATTTTAACAAAACATCTAGACGTTCAAAACTTTATGGCATCTGACCTTTTCCCACAGTTCTGTCCCCTGAGTCTTCACCAGCTCTTTCTGTCCAGCCCTGATGTCAGCCAAGTCTCAGCAATCACTGCGCCAGCCAATAGTCAGTTCAGAGGGTGCCCTGTTCGGACTCTGCTCCTACAGCTAGAAACACTGAGACTGCTAACATGCCATGAATCAGATTCTAGGTTTTGGAATGTTCCATACAAAAGGAAATGATACTTGAATGGCTGCAGCAAATAGACTGGGATTCTTTTCTCTAGGAAAGAGAAGATTGAGGGGCAATGGAATCAAAGTCTTTAAAATTATAATGGGGTTTGACGGGGTTAGGCATAGAGAAGATGATTCTGCTTGTGTTACAGACCAGAACTAGGGACCATCAATGTAAAATAGTCACAAATTAACCCAGTAGGAAATTCAGGAGAAATTTCTTTACCCAGAGAGTGGTGAGAATGCGGAACCCGCTCCCAGTTGAGGTGACTAATATAGATACGTTTAAGGAGAAGCTGGATAAATGCGTGAAGGAGAAAGGAGTAGAAGGGTATGCTGATAGGGTGAGATGAAGTAGGGTGGGAGGAGGCTCGTGTGGAGTATAAATACCAGCACAGGCAGCTGGGCTGAATGGCCTGTTCCTGTGCTGTAAATGCCATGGCCGGGATTTTCCAACCCCATCATGCAGGAGCCGCTGCAGGGCTGCAGTGGGACTGGATGGTCCCAGCAGCGACCGGGGCCAGAAGTCCCACCCAAATTACAAAACTGGGTCATTTGTGTCTGATGATTAATCCAGTGAGGGTTTTGTTGATCATCCTTGAGCCCATTCAATTTCATCCCATTGAAATCAGACAGGTTCTACAACAGATAGAGAATCCACTGCGCTAAATAATTAAGAGGAAAATCACCAACTATTGGCTAGGAGATTGTTGGAGCATTGCATGATGGTCACCCCACTCTAGGATGGATATTGAAGCAATGGACAGGGGACAGGGACCATTCACGAGGTAGAGACAGGAACCCTCACAACATTTAAGAAGTATTTTGATGAGCATTTGAAACACCATTGCGTACAGGGCTATGGGCCAAGTGCTGGAAAATGGGTTTAGAATAATAGGTGCTTGATGGCTGGCACGGACAGGATGGGCCAAAGGGCCTCTTCCCATGCTGTAAAACTCTATGATGCTATAAGCACCAGGACTGTGAGGATATGCCCAGAGAAAAAGGCTCAAAAACACTGGATCCTTTTCTTCCTGGATCAGGAATTGTTAAAGGAAATTGAGGTTTCCAAAATTATGAACATTTGGAGAGAGTTAAAAGTGAAAAATCATATTTTTAAGTCAGTGACAAGGCAGCCGAATCTCACTGGAAGACTAGAGGGGGAAAGTGAGATGAGATGCTTTGGGGCTGGGAATGTTGAATCACAGAGAGCTTCTGAGAAGAATTGTATAAAGGAGAATTGGACAAGTGCTTGTACAGATGGAATATGGAAGGATAAGGGAAAGAGCAGCTCTGGTTAATGAGCTAGAACTGCTCCATGCACAATGGGCTGAGTGGCCTCCTTCTGAGCTTAGAATCTTTAATACAGCACATATGGCAAATTACAAAATGCAACTCGCTCAATCTAAATTTGCTCCCTTCCATTACAGCCTCATCATTGCTCCTTTCCCAACTCCCTGGATGGAATCATCCCAGATTTGCACAAAGTGTGGTAGCGGGCGAGAGAAAGCCGGGTTACCCACCGGTCACGCTGGTGGCTTTTCGCACTTCATCGTCCCATTCCTGGCACCTCCTGCCTCATTAATAATGCATTCCCGGGAAACACGCTGGATCGCCTCTGGGGCAGCATCTGATGCACCCATCCCACCTTCACCTCAGGCCTTCAGTAATCTGGGCGTTGTATTTAAAGGGGGCCCCTGCACAGAGCTCTCTCTCTCTCTGAGTGATTGGAAACTGCTGCAAGGTCGTGGCTGCCAACGGGAGGAAACTTGCTGCCCCCAAGTTTAGCTTGTGCGTGGAGGCTTGCGAGATCCGGCACAGGTCATCTATGGAGGCCTGGAAGGAGTCACCGGCGTAAAAATTGAGCATCGCACCCACCATGTCCCCATGGCGCCAAATCCTGCAGCAGGTAGCATATGTGACTGACCAGTTCCCTAGACATGTGCTGTCTTCGGTGACACCGGTTCTCAGTCATCTACAGGAATGACACATAGACCCTGGGTTTAGTGAGTTGCCTCTGAGCGACGGCTCTCTGTGGATCTTCAGCAGTGTGTGCAGCAGGCCCTGTTACCCCTTCATCTTGAGGGACATGCTCCTTCCTTTGCCAAGCCAGGCACCTCCGGCGCTCTCTTCATCATCTTCTCTGCTCCCTGTGAACCATGAGGCATCCCACTAAATCACCAGGCTCCATGGTTCTGATGTTCTCCCCCTGCAGGATCAGAGAGAGAGACACATATGTGTCCTAAGAACCTCTCTTGGGTAAGCCCGAAGGCCCCTTCACACATACAGGAGAGTTCTGGCCACCACTGGGATGGCCAGTGTGTAGTGCACTTCATGGCCGTCTGAAACCCCACCCACCTCCACCCCACTCCACTTGACCAATTGGCAGCAGCTTTGGCCACTGGGCTGCATGCTGTGCTCTCAGCTCAGGTGCAGGCATTCTCCTAACCCACACTAACAGGCTGCGCTGTTAGCTTGAACCATGAGGGACACTGGTCCAAACCTTAATAAAGACATTGCAAGGGGATGTGAGCATCTCCACCAGTGACTGCACCATGGCCCCTTTCACAAGGAGATTCTACAACTTGCCCATTCGGCCAATTGTTCTGCTGCCCCCTAAGGTGCACATTAATTTGCAGTCTGTGCCCGCGGGGTGAAAGGTTCTGGAGCATTTGGTGGCACTTTCATTCTTCTGTGTTGCTTGAGTGGGCAGAAAAGCTTCAGAGGCTCCGACTCCCAGCAGGTCAATGGAGCTGCAGCTGAACGGTCTCAGCTGTGGAAGAATGGTCACTTTTGACAAGTTTTTCCAAGTGCGTGGCTGCTTCCCTCAGCAACCTGCCCAACCACATGGGCTCGAATACCTCTTTCAGTCTGTGCTGCCTTGCCCTTGCCCCCACCCCCACCCCCACCCATCCCTCTGGTCCAGAGCCCTTGCCCCGGCACAGCATTGAAAGGCAGCTGGAAGATAGCGAACCTCCCACCCTATTGCCTCTTCCTCGATGTCCTATGGGTGACCCTCACAGGCGCTGCGCAAGGTTCCGTGCACTCACCTCCGAGTTCCCCTTGAAGTTCAGCTCGCCAGGTGCAGTCATGAAACTCATCGCTCTGAAATCACGCTGACAGGGCTGGTAAATTTGACATGGGGGAATGATTCTGGCAAATGGGGCTTATAACGAGATGCTGAGATATTGGAATTAGGTTCCCGACGTGTGGCAGTGGGAAACCCGGCCCCACCATTGACAGGCGGAGCAGACGATCACAAATTGGTTTCATGACGGCGTGAAACCGCTGTTTGACCTTCTTGCCATATTGTCACCCCTCCCACCCACACCGCCCTCCACCCCCCGCCCCCTCCAGCACCCCCCCACCCCCCTCCACCCCCCCAACTCCCACACCCCCCTCCAACCCCCAACAACTCCCACAGCCCCCTCTGCCCCCCTCCAACCCCAGCCCCCTCCAACTGCACCCCCCCCCCACCCCCCCACCCCCCCGCCGCCATGACACCCGACGCTGATGGGGCCAGAAAATTCCAGCCCCTGTTTCTAGGTTAGAAAGTGATTTAAAGGAGATGGTGTTTTAATCAAACTTAACATCTCTTGCGAATCAAAACGCAGAGAGAGAGTGGGGCACATTTTCCAAGGTTTGGGGTGTTGACAATCTATTCCCTAGAATCATTTATGGCAGGGGAGCCTCCCCCTTCATACTACACAAACTCAAAGAGTTACTCAAGGGATGTAGAAAGAGGAGGAAGATGAGTGATGTAGAGTGCGTGACTCCCCGGAGCACTGTTCCTGACCTCATTACGATGTACAGGAATCAGGGTAACGTGTATGAGTTAATCCTGGAGTCTGTGTGTCCGAGTAGCTGCAGACCCACACCACAATGATTGCAAGTCAAGGTCACAACTGGCCCAAGTCCCATAATCACTTCACTCTCATCAATCTTTGCTTCTCTCTGTGATAGTGACATGATAGACCCTTTTTATACAGAAGGGAACTGACCTGACTCAAAATGTATCACGTTTAAGCCAGAGAAAAGCAAAGGAAATATGTATTTGTATTGAATTTGTATGTGGCTGTTTGTGAACTCAGGACATCCCAAAATGCTTCACAGCCAAATGAAATTTGGAGAAAAATTGCTGCTTTTGTCTATATTCCAAAGGTAAGGAAGTAATTGATTGGCTATGAAATATTTCAGGATGTTCTGAGGAAGTACGAGGGGTACAATGTAAGAGTAAATTATTTTCTCATCTTAAAAATCGTTTGTAAGTTACTAAGGCTACAGAAATGTTAATATTCATAGTTCCCACTCTTAACTCCTGGCTGAAATGATGGGTGGTGACATTTTGTCAAGGTTCATGGCTTCATGAATAATGTGGACAGTGCAGGGGCTGCATTTTTTTTCAAAATAAGCTTGATGTGTGAAAGGCAAAAGCTGGTTAAAAATGGATGGGGCCATTTAAAATTACTGAGTTAATAAGTTACTTCTCACAGATTCAACATCTCAGGGTTCAGATTTGACATTGTCAGGCCTGTTTTATAGGCATGATACAGTTGCAGTGATAACCAGTTTAGCAGCCGGCATAGATCCAAGCCTGATCCCCACAGGACTCCCATCACTGTTAAACTAGTTAAGGTCATTTTCCCTGCCAACATTTTCAATGTTTCAATGAGGCTCCAGGGCTCTCATTTCAGATGCAGATTCTTTTAACCTCGTTTGGTTACATCAGTTTGCAACGATTCCTTTAAGGAACGATGTCTAAACTCTGAGTCTTGAGCATCCTCACCAGCTGAGAGGTGTTGTAAGGTGTTGGGCGTAGCTCAGCAGGTCTTATTAAGGTATTTGTAGTCTTAGGTAGTTCAACAGTAAGTATTTATTAACAACTAGAAACTATATACGTAGGTACGGTAAAGGTCCAAGCTAGGAGCTGTCTCCATGCTTGTTTCTACACATGGCTCTGTCCAACACTACACTGACCCCTAGGTGCGGGTCATGTGTTCCCTTACATCACTGTCTGGGTGGTACTGTACTCAGTCTCATGTTAACCCTTTAAGTGCCAGACCCTTATACCACAAGAAGATAGGCTAAGGCCCTGGACAAGTGGCCCAAGACTCTTGGAAAAGCTTTAGTATGCTGCAGAAAGAAATATGTTCATTTCTCTAACTCCTTTCATGACCTCAGGATGTTCCAAAGTGCTTCAAATGAAGTACTTTTTGAAGTTTAGTCACTGTTGTACTGTGGAAAACACAGCAGCCAATTTGCACATTGCGCCTGTTCCGACTCTGTGAAAGATCTATTGTCCCACTCTCCCCCTGCTTTCTCCCCATCTCCTGCAAATGTTTCCCCTTCAAATATTCATCCAATTTCCTTTTGAAAACTATTATTGAATCTGCTCCCACCGCCCTTTCAGGCAGCGCCTTCCAGATCACAGCAATTGCTGTGAAAATAGGTTCCCATCATCACCCCCTCCGAAAATCTGTGTCCCTCTGGTATCAGGCTGAGATTACTGACCCTCCTGCCACTGGAAACAGTTTCTCCTTATTTACTCTGTCACGAATTTGAAAATCTCTATTAAATACCCCCTTAACCAACTTGAAGGAGAATTAAATGGGATAAGATAAAGTCTAAATTGTAAGATTAGGGAGAGAAATGGAGAAAGGCAAATGAAAAGGAACGGATAGAGAGAATAATCCAACTCATTGTTAAACCAACCGTGGATTGCTCAAGGTTCCCCTCCCCCACCATACTCCACCCTCCCTCCCCCACAAAGCTGGTAAAGGTCGAGGGTCACAAAACAGGCTCATTGTACAAATAGTTCAAAGTGACTTCACTAACCAAGGCTTCTTTGATAACATTATATACTCTTATCAGCAGGATTTCCCAGGAGACCTCACAGAGAAGGGTAGTCAGTGTGAAAGGCTCGAAGATAAAGTTCTTCTCAATAACCCATGACAGTTTCTAGAAGCTCATTCACATTTATAGTTGGTCATTTGGGATTCATTTTGAATGGACATCTGCTTTGCATCAAAAGTCAAAGTATAAACATTGCCACCAAATTCGCTCTGATATTTGGCCACTGTCAGATTCCAACACTCAGGCAGCAGTTGTATAGCAGAAGGGGGGCATGGGTGGGTCATAGGGGCCATCAGCTAAATGCCTGCCAGGCTGTTGCTCTGCTTCAGATACCAAGTGCGCTCAATGTATAAAACATATTCTTGCTCTGCGCCAAGATATACCTTTCCGTCAAGCACTGTATCCCAAAACAATCAAGAGTCATACAGACTCGAAACGTTAACTGTCCCTCTCCGCAGATGCTGCCAGACCTGCTGAGGTTTTCCAGGTATTTTTACTTTTGCTGTGGTATTCTGTCCTTTTTTCACTCTCTATCTCTCCCTCACTCTCTATTCCTCCTTCTTCCTCATTTGGTTTCTCTCTTTCTGACTCTCCTTGTCTCTTTCTCCCTCCCTCTCTCTCACCTTTTCAATATACTTCTGGCTCTTTTGCCCTTTCTGTCTGTCTGTCTGTCTAAGTTTCTCGCTTTCCCCACCCCATCTCCATTTCCCTCTCTGTTGCCTCTTTTTCTCCCTCCCTACCTTCCCCTTTTGTCTGTCTTCCATTCTTCTCCCTCCCCATTTTCTCCCTCTGCCAATCTTGCCTTTTCTCTTTATCCTCTTTGACTCTCTCTCTCACTATGTTTGTTTCTGTATGTCTCTCCTTCTCGTTCTATCTCTCTCTGTCCCTGTCTCTTTCTCTCCCTTTGTCTCTGTGTCTCTGCCTCTCTCTGTGTGTCTCTCTGTCTCTATCTCTGCATTGCACTGACTCTCTCTCTCGCTGTCTGTCTGGATCTCTCTGTCTCTCTCCCTCTGTGTCTCTGTGTCTCTCTGATTCTCTCTCTGTCCCTGTCTCTTTTTGTCACTGGTCTCTACCTGTGTCTCTCTGTTGCTCTCTGTCTCTGTCTTTCTCTGTGTCACTCTGACTCTCTCTATCTCTCTCTTTGTCCCTTTCTGTCTCTGACTCTCTCTCTTTCTATCTCTGTCTCTGTCTTTTTCTCTCTCTTTTTCTGTCTCTGTGTCTCGCTGCCTCTTATATATGGTTAATCTTTGCTCGCTAGATGGATAATCAGATCCAGTATGCCAATGATTTACTGATAGATCCAGAGTCAACAAACTCTCACAGCACTAACTCAGACAACCCTAAGGCATCTAGACAGGCATCATAAACTGAGCTCCGGCAGCATGAGGCAGTGTATTTTTCTACGCCATCTAAATTTAGTAAAAGGGGTCCTCACTCTGTCTTTGATTCATTTACAGGATGTGGGAGTCGCTGGCTGGATCAGCATTTATTGCCCATCCCTAATTGCCC
This sequence comes from Isurus oxyrinchus, assembly GCA_026770705.1. Taxonomy (NCBI): domain Eukaryota; kingdom Metazoa; phylum Chordata; class Chondrichthyes; order Lamniformes; family Lamnidae; genus Isurus; species Isurus oxyrinchus. Next base: position 162,412,391 of record JANJGN010000011.1, on the reverse strand, counting down.
TTGAGAAGGTGGTGGTGAGCTGCCTTCTTGAGCCGCTGCAGTCCATGTGGTGTAGGTACACCCACAGTGCTGTTAGGGAGGGAGTTCCAGGATTTTGACCCAGGGACAGGGAAGGAACAGCGATATATTTCCAAGTCAGGATGGTGAGTGACTTGGAGGGGAACTTGCAGGTGGTGGTGTTCCCATCTATCTGCTGCCCTTGTCCTTCTAGATGGTAGAGGTTGTGGGTTTGGAAGTTGCTGTCTAAGGAGCCTTGGTGAATTCCTGCAGTGCATCTTGTAGATGGTACACACTGCTGCTACTGTGCGTCGGTGGTGGAGGGGGTGAATGTTTCTGGATGGGGTGCCATTAAGAGGGCTGCTTTGTCCTGGATGGTATTGAGCTTCTTGAGTGTTGTTGGAGCTGCACTCATTCCATCACACTCCTGACTTGTGCCTTGTAGATGGTGGACAGGCTTTGGGGAGTCAGGAGGTGAGTTACTCACCGGAGGATTCCTATCCTCTGACCTGCTCTTGTAACCACAGTATTTATATGGCTGGTCTAGTTCAGTTTCTGGTCAGTGGTAACCCCCAGGATGTTGATGGTAGGAGATTCAGTGATGGTAATGCCATTGAATGTCAAGGGGCGATGGTTAGATTCTCACTTGTCGGAGATGGTCATTACCTGGCAGTTTTGTGGCGCAAATGTTACTTGCCACTTATCAGCCCAAGCCTGGATATTGTCCAGGTCTTGCTGCATTTGGACATGGACTGCTTCAGTATCTGAGGAGTTGTGAATGGTGCTGAACATTGTGCAATCATTGATGCAAAACAAGTTAATGGAATTGTTACAAAAACAGAAGATGCTGGAAGAACTCAGCATGTCTGACAGCTTCTGTGGAGAGGGAAACAGAGTTAACATTTCGAGTCCGTATGACTCTTCTTCAGACACAGACATTAGCAAATGGAATTGTTACTGTCTTTGGGCTGAAAATGAATGGAGGGATAGGGCCACCTCAGAGAGAAAACTTTGCTTCAGGAGCCCCAACTCTGAATCTGCAAAAAGGCACCTCTGACAGTGCAGCACTCCCTCAGTACTGACCCTCTGACAGTGCTGCACTCCCTCAGTACTGACCCTCTGACAGTGCAGCACTCCCTCAGCACTGACCCTCCGACAGTGCGGCACTCCCTCAGCACTGACCCTCTGACAGTGCAGCACTCCCTCAATATTGAATTGAAGCCTGAGTTATGGGTTTAATTCTCTTTAGTGAGCACTGAATCAACAACCTTCTGATTGATGTGAGTATCTAGAAATCTGCAGCTGATACAGAAAGCCATTGTTCTGTTTCCGATCCTCAGGATGGAAAAACTGTAGCTTTAGCCTGATGGAGTGTAAACTCTGTACAAACAGGGACATATCCTAATTACCAAACCCCTTCAATCCTGGTCAGCAGCACCAGGTTGATGATCACACAGGGGGTGGGATTTTCTTGCCCCACCCACTACTGGGATCCATCATTCCTGCTGAAAGCCAGTGGATTTTTGACTGAGCTGTCAAATCCCCTGCAGCAGGTCTCACCCACAACAGGGCCGGGGAATTCTGACCATGATCTAACTGAATGGAGCAGCCGGCTTAAGGGGCTGAATGGTCTGCTCCTGTTCCTATGCTCTTATGATTTCAGGACCACCGAGGGTGCACAAGGTTTGCCGGAGTTTAAGCAGGGCACAGCAATGGTGCCTTTTGCGTCGACAGTCCAGCCAGAACCTACCCTACAGGAAATTGGCTTTCTGACACTGATTGCACAGAATCTCAACACTGGAACATACATTAACCATCTCAATATGGGAAAGATAACAATGAAACACAATGCATTGACAGAAATAAAACCAAAAAACTGTGGATGCTGGAAATCCAAAACAAAAACAGAAACAGAAATACCTAGAAAAACTTAGCAGGTCTGGCAGCATCGGCAGAGAGGAGTAGAGTTGACGTTTTGAGTCCTCATGACCCTTCAGCAGAATGGGATGTTCTGTTGAAGGGTCATGAGGACTTGAAACGTCAACTGTGTCCCTCTCTGCTGATGCTGCCAGACCTGCTGAGTTTTTCCAGGTATTTCTGTTTCTGTTTTTGCATTGACGGAAAGATTATCATGACATTTTTAGACCTTATTCTATCCAGGATCTCAGAATCCAATACTCTTGTCTCTTGTAAACAGCCAGATGGGGTTATTTAACATTCAACTGCCAGGTTATAGTCAGAGTTGAACCCTTTATCTATATCAAAACATTCCTCCAGATTATTAGTGAGTCAATGCTGGGAAATTATGTTTGAGAGGATGAATCTCTCAAAACCTGGCTCATTCTCTAGACACATTTAGTTAACACTTATGTTTTTTCCATCCGTGTGCCTTGACTCATGAGTGTTGCCATGCTGCCAGGGTGTTGGGATGTTATATGCCTTGATTTTCCATATTTTCTTCAGATCTTCTCTGTGATAAGATAAGAAGCCAGGAATGCAGCTACCTATCACAACACGGTTTAAACACACCAAGTGACTCTGTACACACACTCAACTCTCCTGAGTTCATCTCACCGAAGCTCATTGATATTCATGGAATGAGAATCCTATGAGGCTCCATGCTGGGGGAGCTATATTATCCACTATAAGATATGGGACTGTGATTGGACAGCACCTGCTGAACAACCCCGAGTGTGTCAATAGCTACACTAACGACCAATTTAAGATAATCAGTCGATCCCGTGACATGGCTCATTTACACTTGCAGGGAGCAACATACATTCATACACAGGGACCCAGTCTCTGCAAACAAAAGGAATATGTTCAAGCCTTTTGCCTTTTTTGAATTACCCGGGAGTTTGGGGAGCCTATAGTTAGTTCCCTGTTGCTTTTTTCATGGAAATGCCTCAGCCAATCAGAGTTGACTTGACAGCCAATCAGCACCCTTTTTTCTCCGTTAGTGTAAATTGTTGTGATTGTTTGAAATTTGGCATTCTTGCGTTTGTCCTGATGAGTGCAAGACAAAAAGCTTGGGTAACATATTTCTCTTTTCAGAATATACTGTAAAATTACATTTGTTTCTCTTCTGGTCCCTGACACAATAACTCAATGGGCTGCAGATCATGTAATGCTTTAATATTGATAATAACTGTTCAAAGTGCAGAACTCGCAGATTTAACATAATAGTGGCTGCCTCAAGGTGGCAGTAATCACTGGAGGACCCCTGATTCTGTCACACCTTCCCAATTCTGCTTGGACCCTGCCCCTGCTCTCAACGTGAGCCTTACATCCAAAATACTGCCAGTTGCTGTTGACCTTGAAGGTTCTGGTCTATTCCAGGAACGATGAACCAACGACTGGAACCAACCTAGAACTCGACATTAGGTTGATGCGGCTACCTGCTCTATTCCAGATATCAAGCCGTTTATCGAGCTTGGATGACAGCGAGGAACCAATCCCACATTCAGGAGTCTCTCTCTCAGTGAGGAGTCTAGCCCAGTGCCAGCCTCAATCAGGCAGTGTGCTGTATACAGTGGGCTGGGTGAGGCTGCTGGAAGCTCTCACATCATCGCAATGCTATTGCCTGAAACTCTTGTGAAGGAAGGTAGAGGGAAGGACAGGAGAATGTCCATCCTAATCTGTGTTCACTGAGCACTCCCAAAGCCCTGTAAACTTAGCAATCGGACTGTGTGTACTCACTCTGGCTCCTTTCTCTGGGAAGCACTGGCATCCTGCACTGCAGTCTCTCCCATTACAGGGTCCTGAGTATGATTTTCCACCCTAGGAGAAAACAAGAAATGAAAGCAAAATGTGACTCAACAGATATTTAAGGAGTTAGTCTTTATTTCTTCTGTGTTTGACAAAAGTTTCACATTATTCACTTGCAATTGTTAAAGGCAATTGTAGGCTACTTTGCAAAATCCAAGAGGATTCAGCCTGGTGCATTGACCTGGGGACAGGTAACTCACTTGTGGAGTTCAGTGTTATACAGAGTTAGGACAGAGAAAGAGTGGGAACGGGTTAGTTACGGGCACAGAGAGGGGGTCAACATCCTGTGACCAAAAACACTTCTGGTATGTTAATCCTCCCATTGAAACCTATCCTTCCAGTCAATTAGCTCCAATCAAAGGAATATGAGGAGTCCATTCAGCCCCTCCAACCTATCCCACCAAGCAAGCAGATCATGGCTGAATTCCAACTTATCTCCATCCACCCACTTTGATTCCATAACCCTTTAACCCCATGCCCAATAAAAGTCTATCACAGTTCGAAATTTTCAATTGGCCCCCAACCCTAACAACTGCGTGGGGGAGTGAGTTCCAGATTTCCGCTCCCCTTAGTGTGAAGGTGTGCTCCCTGACATCACCCCTGAACGGCCTGGCTTGAATCCATGGTGTTGGTTCCATGCTGATTCTCCCCTGGGCAATGTTGCTTCTTAGTTATGTGTGAAGGTAGATCTCTTTAGTCTTGGCACATCGCTAGTCTCACAACAGCATCGAAGTGACAGTCACATTTGGCACAGCGATTAAATCAGTCACAAGGAGAGCGTGGGAAACAAGGGAGATGAGTAATGAATTTGATAGGTGGAAAATAAATAGTGACAGAAAAGCCAGAGAGTGGCTGGAGTTGATGCAATGATTCAGTGAAGTGATTGAGTGTAGGTAGCGTTGCAGTTATTGACAATAAGAACAAACATGCATGCAAATACTGTGGGGATACCTTCCAATGGCCCAAGATTGAAGTCTGTGTCGCAGTCCACAGCTCAAGGACATGCAGTTTATGATAATTTAACTGGTCATTTTCAATGGGACTGGATGGCGTCAGATTGTTTCTCACAATCTGTTGGAGCTGGCCAATGCGATCCAATTCTGTCCGTGCTGTTCACGGCTCTGTACACTAACCAGTGCAGTAGAGAAAAATCATTATGGACTCATCATCAGATTCCATTATGACTGTTACCCTGGGAGAAGACTCAGAGATATTTGAAATCAACATTTGTTTCTCCAAATGTGGTGAAACCATTTCGATACAGAACTACTGTTTGTCTGAATGAGGTGAGTTACTCTGGTAAACTGCACCAGTATCAACCTCAGTAAACTTGGTAAACACCTTGGGAACAACTCACTGCAGCTGAAATCAATACAAGGATCACATCCACATTGGAAATTGAGCAGAAATTGACCATCTCACTCCACATCAGTTAATTCATGGCTTAATGGACAGCACTCACTCTCACCTCAGAGTCAAATGTTGTGGATTTCAGGTCCACTCCAGAGCCTTCAGCCTATAGTCCAGACTGGCACACCCGGTATCCTGTCAAAGGGTCAGTACGGAGGGAGTGCTGCACTGTCGGAGGGTCAGTACTGAGGGAGTGCTGCACTGTCAGAGGGTCAGCACTGAGGGAGTGCTGCACTTTCAAAGGGTCAGTACTGAGGGAGTGCTGCACTGTCGGAGGGTCAATACTGAGGGAGTGCTGCACTGTCGGAGGGTCAATACTGAGGGAGTGCCGCACTGTCAGAGGGTCAGCACTGAGGGAGTGCTGCACTGTCAAAGGGTCAGTACTGAGGGAGTGCTGCACTGTCAGAGGGTCAGTACTGAGGGAGTGCAGCACTGTCAAAGGGCCTGTACTGAGGGAGCGCTACACTGTCAGAGGGTCAGTACTGAGGGAGTGCTGCACTGTCAGAGGGTCAGTACTGAGGGAGTGCAGCACTGTCAAAGGGCCTGTACTGAGGGAGCGCTACACTGTCAGAGGGTCAGTACTGAGGGAGTGCTGCACTGTCAGAGGGTCAGTACTGAGGGAGTGCTGCACTGTCAAAGGGTCAGTACTGAGGGAGTGCTGCACTGTCAAAGGGCCTGTACTGAGGGAATGCTGTACTGTCGGAGGGTCAGTACTGAGGGAGTGCTGCACTGTCAAAGGGTCAGTACTGAGGGAGTGCTGCACTGTCAAAGGGCCTGTACTGAGGGAATGCTGCACTGTCGGAGGGTCTGCACTGAGGGAGTGCCGCACTGTCAAAGGGCCTGTACTGAGGGAGTGCTGCTCTGTCAGAGGGTCAGTACTGAGGGAGTGCTGCACTGTCAAAGGGTCAGTACTGAGGGAGTACTGCACTGTCAGAGGGTCAGTACTGAGGGAGTGCTGCACTGTCAAAGGGCCTGTACTGAGGGAGCGCTACACTGTCAGAGGGTCAGTACTGAGGGAGTGCTGTACTGTCAGAGGGTCAGTACTGAGGGAGTGCTGCACTGTCAGAGGGTCAGTACTGAGGGAGTGCTGCACTGTCAGAGGGTCAGTACTGAGGGAGTGCTGCACTGTCAGAGGGTCAGTACTGAGGGAGTGCTGCACTGTCAGAGGGTCAGTACTGAGGGAGTGCTGCACTGTCAGAGTGTCAGTACTGAGGGGGCACTGCAGTGATCTCTGAGCAAGGTGCTATCTTCTGGATGAGACATTAAGTGAAAGCCCATCTGTCCTCTCAGGTGGATTTAAAGGTTGTCTAGGTCATTATTTTGAAGAAGAGCAGGGGACTTTTCATTGTTGTTCTGGACAATACTTATCCCTCAACCAAAGTCATTAAACAAAAGTTGACATAACCATTATCTGATTGCCGTTTTTGGGAGCTTGCTGTGCGCAGATGGACTGCAGTATTCCCTACATTACAGCAGTGACTACACTGCAAAAATGCTTCACTGGCTGCAAAGCACTTTATGTCACCTGAGGTCATGAAAGGCGCTATAGTAATGTAAGTCTTTCTATTGTTCTGACTGTAACCTGACCGACTCTGTTCTTGCCTCAATATAGTTACAAGTTCAAGATTCTTAACCAGAAGAATTTCTTCATAAAATCGACACTTCCTCTCTAGGGCTAGCAACGTTGTATGATAATGCTGAGAGAATTCAGTGGGCAGAGATGATTCACACAAAGACAATAATATTGACATCAGTTTTCAATTGGAAACAGAGCAGCAGTGGTTTAACCAAGAGGGCACTAGGTGGTTGGATTGTGGTTCTGGGCTGTCGGATGCAGTTTGTTTCCATGAAGTGGGGTTAATGATATGGTGCAATTAGTATCAGGGGAATTAACCCAATGTACTCAGGGGATACATCCTGCACAGAAACAAGTAGCTCAGGACAGTAGAAGACAGAATAACTGCTTGACTTCATTTTCATCTGTAATCTCTTTTTGTGATGTTTCCAACAAACCCCAGAAGAGGGAATCCCCAGGAACAGGGAATCCCCAGGAACAGGGAATCCCCAGGAACAGAGGAACACCTGGAACAGGGAATCCCCAGGAACAGGGAATCCCCAGGAACAGAGAAACCCCAGGAACAGGGAATCCCCAGGAACAGGGGAACACCTGGAACAGGGGAATCCCCAGGTTCAGGGGAACACCTGGAAAAGGGAATCCCTAGGAACAGGGAATCCCCAGGAACAGGGGAACACCTGGAACAGGGAATCCCCAGGAACAGGGAATCCCCAGGAACAGAGTAACACCTGGAACAGGGAATCCCCAGGAACAGGGAATCCCCAGGAACAGGGGAACACCTGGAACAGGGGAACACCTGGAACAGGGAATCCCCAGGAACAGGGGAACACCTGGAAAGGACGAATTTGTTCTTTCTCCTTGTGGTCTGACGTGTTCAGACTGCCTGTGCCTATTTGATTGTGCAGCTTTTGAGAGTTTTAACGATTCCCCAGTAGTTTAATGGGCCGGTGCACTTGCCAAATTTTTACCCATTACTTAACCTTTTTATATCCCTTTGCAGACTCTCTATTATGTCCTTCTCACAACTTACTAATATATCACCCCTAGCACCATGAACTCTTATCTTATGGAGTAACCTTTTATATGACACCTTATCAAACGCCTTTTGGAAATCCAACTACACTCCATCTACTGATTCCCCTTTATCCACTCTGCTTGTTACATCCTCAAAGAACTCTAATAAAAATGTCAAACACAGTTTCCCTTTCACAAAGCCATGTTGACTCTGCCTGATTGTATTATGATTTCCTAAATGTCCAGCTACTACCTCTTTAATAATGGATTCCAGCGTATTCCCTGTGACAGATGTTAGGCTAACCATTCCTGCTTTCTGTTTCCCTCCTGTCTTGAATTGAGGTATCCATTGGACTTTGGAATGGAGGGGTTCTAAGAACCTTTTGCCCCTGACTAGGCCAGTGGGGCAGATGGGACGACAGGGACAGGACAAGGGGGAGGAGATCCGTACTCTGAACATTTCAATTCCCTTGGCCTTTACAGAGAGCTGCAGAGTGCACCTGGTAAAATCAGACCAGATTGGCAGCAACTGGGGGCTCAAGGCTGAGGATTGAGAGCAGACCCCCTGAACATTGAAGATAACTTCAAAATGGTCTCCTTACAAACGACAGCGAGGCAGCAGTTCCTTCATCATTGTCAGGGTATGGGTGAGGAACACCGGCCTGTGGCGTGTTAGTTATAGGACACTGACACCAGGGACACTGACACCAAACTACGCCTTGTCTTAATGATAAACAAACAGAAAGAACATGCATTTCTATAGCTTCTTTCATCACCTCAGGATGGAGTATAATGTGGGAAAATGTGAGTTTGTCCATTGTAGCAGGAAGAATAGAAAAGCAGGATATTATTTAATTAGAGAGAGGCTGCAGAATGCTGCAGTGCAGAGGGATCTGGGTGTCCTGGTGCATGAATCACAAAAAGTGGGTGGAGTATAAAAGTAGGGAAGTTTTGCTACTGCTGTACAGGGCATTCACCTAGAGTACTGTATACAGCTTTGGTCTCCTTAAGTAGGGACATCTTTGAATTGGAAGCAGTTTAGAAAAGGTTCACTTCCTGGGATGAAGGGGTTGTCTTATCATGAGGAAAGGTGCAAGTTGGGTCTATATTTTATTTAGAAGAAGGTGATTTAATTGAATCATATAAGATTTTGAGGGAGCTTGACAGGGTAGATGCTAAGTGGATGTTTCCCCTCCTGGGGGTAGGGGTTGGGGGGGGCGGGGTGTCTAGAACGAGAGGGCACAGTTTAAAAATAAGGGCTCTCTCATTTAAGACGGAGATGAGGAGGAATTTCTTCTCTTAGGAGAGTCATCAGTGTTTGGGATTCTCTTCCTCAGAGAGCAGAGGAGGCTGGGTCATCGAACATATTCAAGACTGAGTTAGACAGATTTTTGACCGACAAGGGGGTCGAGGGATTGGGAGACAGGCAGGAAAGTGGAATGAAGGACATGATCAAATCTGCCATGATCTTACTGAATGGTGTAGCAGGTCTGATGGGCTGAATGGCCTGCTCCTCCAATTTCTTATAATCTTAAGCCTATCGGCTTTGGTACTGAACTAACAACTGAGGGGTTGTTAAACTGAATTGGGTTTACATCAGAAAAAAAACCTCAAATGTGCTGAACTGTCGCAAAGGAAAAGAACTGGTCATTATTGTCCTTCAGGGGATGGAACCTGTGCCCCATACCGAGTCTGGGCCACAGGTGACTGCAGTCCCATGCTGCACGATTGACCCCTAACCTCAGGCATTAAATGTGGCCTTGCCAGTGCCCACGTCCCAACTAAAAATACGTTGCAACTGAATTCACCGACTTAGGCTGGGAACCCGTTGTGTACCGAGGGCCTGAGCAATGTCTCCTTGAAGTTGTGCGAGTGTGTGGTACCGCTCAGGGCTTGTTCCCTGAGAAATACCACACAGTCACTGTGGTCATGCAGCACCAATCAAAACTAACTGCGCCCAGCAACTGAACTTTAAAGGGAAGATTGAACCAGGACCCTTCCAGCTCACTCACACCTGAGTTTTGGTGCCATTGTTCTTAACCTACATGACGTACATTAACCTAATTTACATCGGGTTACATGGGATAGACGGCACAGAAACAGGCCATTCAGCCCAACCATTCCATGCTGGTGTTTGTCCCCCGCTCCATCTTTCCTCATCGAAATCTACCGTTGGAAGCCTCTATCCCTCCTCCCTCCGCTAGTCGTGTGGCAGTGTTCCAGTTCTTTTACAAACAGTGAACGCCTCTACACTGATCCCCACGCTCAGCGTGGGCCGGTGATGGAGCACTGGGGCTATCTGGAGCAGTCTACAGTTGCAGAGGTCAAGTCACAGGTCAATCCGTTTTGACTCACTTTCCCTCTGACTCAGTTTGCAATATTTTAATGGTTTGATTCTGTTAGCCAATCTGTGGGATGGTGAAATCACTGACCTAGCCTTTGACAGCGTGTCTGAGAACTGAGCTACAGCTGGATACACATTACAGGCATTTGTTTTCTCATAGTTTAGTCTATTATTTCACAATGTCTGAAACAGCTGAGAGTTTGTTACCAACTCAGAACTGACTCAAATTCAGGGATTACACTTGTGGGATTGTTTTGAATACTGTATTGATGCTATTAGAGCAGGAACCTTGTTGGAACTGAGAAACATCACCTTGAATTTTTTCCATTAGAAATGTGTCAAACAGTTATCATCTTTTGAGTGAAACATGCTCCAGGGAGAGAGTCAGGTTGTGTTCTTTGTTAGCAGGTTCATGTCTGCCCTCTCCCTGCACCGAGTGCAGACAGTGAAAGAAAGACAAAAGTTGCGTTTCTATAGCACCTTTCATGACCTCAGGACATCCCAAAGTGTTTTACAACCAATGAAGTACTTTTTGAAATGTAGCCACTATTCTTATGTAGGTAATGTGGCAGCCAATTTTCACACAGCAAGTTCCCAAAAATAGCTGCTTTCTGAGGGGAGAATTCGAGTGCTGTTTTTCTTAACCAAGCGTGCTTCACTCACTGCCTCATTGCATTCATTCCATCGCAAAAAAACCCAAATAAAGGCAACAATTCTGAAGAAAATCCGACCCCATATATTTGCTACATTAAGGGAGAGGGACAGAGGGAGATTTCCACTGACAGCCTTGGACAGACTGACTTATCCAGGTCCACAGGAACACACAGAATTCGATCATTCCGTGTCAGGGTCAACCCTGACTCCAGGTTTAATTTACTCTGTATCAGGGTCGACCTGGACTCCAGATTTAATCTGCGTTTACTGGATATGTGTAAATTCATTGAGATCACTGGACTAAAAATCAGGAGAAGTGTGCTGTGTTTGATCAATTTTTACTAGCCACGCATTCAGAACCATAGGGAAAGAGCGGGGGCTGTGGGATTAATTGATAGCTCTTTCAAAGAGCTGGCACAGGAATGATGGGCCGAATAGCCTCCTTCTGTGTGGTAAGGCTTTATGATCTTATGATAGTGGGGTAGAATTTTTGGAGAATTTATCCTTATAACCTCAGAATGAATTTGAAGCAGATCCATTTCTGACCGAGGATAACAGCTGGAGTGTAAATGCTGCTGAAGTCTTAGTTACTGAACTCTTAGGTAACCAGTCCATGCATCAGTTTCCAATATCATAGACCTTAAGATTAAACGCTTCAAATAGCAGCTGTGAAACGCCTCAGGAGAATTAAGGCGATGGCTCACAGATAGTCTTTCAACACTGAGAAATTGGTTTCAGTTAATTTCACGCTCCCTTGTTAGATCAGCCATGGACAGATGTGAAACTACACATCTGGTTGGAGCCAGACATCTGAAACAGGATCAAATTGCTACCAGAGTTATTAACTGCACGACAGGAATTTCTCCTGATTTTGTGGGTTTTTTTACCGTCTCAACATAAATACATCCCTGATTGGAAGAAGAAAACTTTCCAGGTTCACTGGTTGGGAGCAGGACTAATAGTGTGAATTGACCAACATTCATCAATCTGCCAACATTTAAAACAGGTTATCTGGTCGTTTATCTGATTGCTTATTGTTTGTGGGAGCTTGCTATGCACAAATTGGCTGCCATGCTTCCTGAAATATGACAGTGGGAGCACTTCAAAATTACTAATTGACTTAATTAAAAGTGGCTAGATGATGACATAGTGGTAACATCACTGGACTAGTGATCCAGAGGTCCCAAACTATGCTCTGGGGGTATGGGTTCAAATCCCACCACGGCGGCTGGTGGAATTTAAATTTAATTAATAAAATCTAGAATATAAAGCTAGTCTCAGTGATGGTGAACATGCAACTATCATTATTGTAAAAACTCATCTGGTTCACTATTGTCCTTTTGGGAAGGAAATCTGCCATCTTTACCCTGGTCTAGCCTACATGTGACTCCAGACCCACAGCAATGTAAGCCACTTAATTCAAGGGCAATTAAGGATGGGCCACAAATTCTGGTCTTGCCAGTGACACCCACATCCCTTGAAAGAATAAAAGAGGAAAATTGATGGTAAATCACTCTGGAATGTCGTAAGGTCATGAAAGGCATTATAGAAATGCAAGTTCTCTCTTTTTAAGTCTACAGGTGAGGCTGTTTTCCACAAATATTACTGGTTAGGGGCACAACTCACCCAGCAAGTGATGAAAGCAGAAAGATGAAAGCCTTTAAACTGCTACATTTTGGATGCTCCTGATCTACAACTACCCTCCTAGAGCTATGGGCTCTTCCTCAGCCCAATCCTCAAATCTGTAGGAAACTCAATGCTGCTATTGGTTTATGCTGTGACTGGAGGTTTGGAAAGGGTTATTTCTTTGTGCTGATGCCTCATTGATGGATCAATCTGAGATGAGGACCTGTCAGTACCAATGACATAAGACATTAATGAGAACTGCGACTAAACTGTGACCTTGTGGATCTATGGTACATGTCAATGTAACTCATGAACAGAAAAGCATGGGCCTATTATAGACCACCCATGTACTTGTTTTATACACTGCATGTTGACTTGTCCAATCCCAGTGTCTTGTATGTAATCCTTAAATGAGTAACATCACAGGAGTCTTTTTCTTGCACAGAGAACCCAGGTGAAAGGTCAAACACAGCCTCTGTTCTGAAGGCACACCAAGTTTGGAAAGAATAAAAAGAGGATATCTTGAAAGTGATTACGAACATACTTTTTCTGTGTCAGTGTTGAGAGTCAGAAATGCTACATTCCATGGATGCCAAGAGTCTCCAGATTCCTGAATTACCGTACAGTTAGCAGTGGAACACTCAACCTGTCTACGCTAATTAATATTGACACAATTTCCTACTCTCTACATCTCTTGAATGCACTCATGGTAATGCCTATTACTGATGGTGTAAGATCGCGCAGACACTGAACAAAGTAAATTTCCTGAAACCAGTTTGCTAACAGCCTCCAGCGTTTCCAGGCTTAAAATGTAATTATTCTTTCAACCTCATGTCGACTTACTATCCATGGACTCCTTTCTTGGGAGGACAGTTGGTCTATTGAGTGCCAAACTCAATGTACAAAGTGCTATTGATAACCAATAAAGGCAAAATCACATAGAACAGGCCTTCAAAATGGCTTTTTGTAAGTGTGACAGACTCTTCCTTTCACAAGACAGACTCAATTAGCTTTAATTGGATTATGTTGGTGCAACTATAAATTGGATACCAAATGCACCAAAGGGAAGGGATTATGGTTCGACTCCTTCAGGTTTCTCCTAAGTCAGACTGTTTCAATGTGCTATTTGGAAAGGACACTTCACTGTCAGTTTCTGTAGTTTCAACCTGGGGTAAAAAGATTTAGAGGCACCGGACAAGGTGGAAAAAGAGTTTCACGAGGATGGTACCGGAGCTGAGAGCTTATACCCATCAGGAAAGGCCGAACAGATTGGGGCACTTTTTTCTCGAAAATCGAAGTTGGCTGAAGGGTAACAAACAGAGATTTTGAAATGATGAAAGTATTTGATAGGGTAGGGTAGACTTTGAGAAGGTCCAAAACTGAGAGACCTTACTGAAACATATAAGACTCTGAGAGGGCGCTTGACAGGGCAGATGCTGAGAGGATGTTTCCCTCTTGTGTGGGAATCTGGAACTAGGGGACACAGTTTAAAAATAAGGGGTCTCGCATTTAAGATGGAGATGAGGAAGAATTTTTTCTCTCAGAGGGTTGTTAGTCAGTGGAATTCTCTTCCTAAGAGACCAGTGGAGGCTGGCTCACTGAAAATATTCAAGGCTGCGTTAGACAGATTTTTGATTGACAAGGGAGTCAATGTTGATGGGGGAGCAGACAGGAAAGTGAAGATAAGACCACAGTCAGGTCAGCCATGATCTTATTGAATGGCAGAACAGGCAGGGGGTCAAATGCCCTACTCCTGCCCCTAATACTTATGTTCTTATGGCCATCAACATGAGACAGTCACTAATAAATCCAATCGGGAATTCAGGAGAAACCTTTTTATACTGGGAGTGGTGAGAATGTGAGACTCACTTCCATAGGCAGCGGTTGAGGTGAGTAATATAGAGTTAAGGGGAAGCTGGATAAACACATGATGGAGGAAGGGATAGGATGGAGCATCACAGCATAGCACGGATCAGTTGGGCTAAATGGCCTGTTTCTGTGCTTTGTACTCTGTCTCATTCTACCTGCGCATGCTCTCTGGAAAAATGTAATTCTGAGGAAATAAGTATGTTTGTATATGCACGCAACTTTATGGGATATTTATTAAAGTTTCCTGGGTTTCTCACATCTGGTGTACACGCCGTGACCATTTTGTGTGAACTGGTTTCTTCCTCATTAAGAAAATCCCAAGGGGTGACATTGAATACAATTAGCCAATAGCGGCTCTCCAGAGTGCTATCCTGGGAATGGCTGGATTTACAGGGGAGGCGGTGTGGTGGTTTTGTCCCTGGACTGGTATTCCAGAGGTCCAGGGTAATGCTCTGGGGGCCCAAGTTTGAATCCCACCTCAGCAAATGGTGGAATTTGAATTCAATAAAAAATCTGGTATTAAAAGTCTGAAGATGACCATGAAGTCATTGTCAATTGTTATAAAAACCCATCCGGGTCACTAATGTCCTTTAGGGAAGGAAATCTGCTGTCCTTAACTGGTCTGGCCTACATGTGACTCCAGATCCACAGCAATGTGGTTGACTCTTAAATGCCCCTCTGAATAAGGGCAATTAGGGATGGGCAATAAAGGCTGGCCTAGCCAGCGAAGCCCATATCCCAAGAACGACTATATAAAAAAAAGTTACTTTCTAAGAGCCAGTGCAGACACAATGGGCCAAATGGACTCTGTAAGATTCTATTTCAACGAAGGAACTGTTTTCCACGTTAATGGGTTAATTAAACTCAATCCCCTTCATCTAATGGCCTGAGGAATTTATTTCAAGGATTTTACCCCGTTTTTTATTGGGTTAATTTCTAATTTAGTTGTTCACCAATCATATTTCATCAGGCTTCGCACCCCCACCGCCCCCCTGTCACAATTTTATTCTGAAACTTCATCACCAAAACAAAATTCAACCAATCAGCTCCCACCATGATAAAATTCTTCACCTTCCTCACCAAGCTTCCCTAAAAATAATCCTGCAGACCTGGAAAGTAACTCAGATTACGGGAGATTCCAACATTGGCTGGGAGTTTCCTGGATTGAAACTCTTCAGGGGCTCCTCCCGCTAGGAAATCATCACCAATTCAATTTCTCACCATGGCCCCGCCCTCAACCTGTGACATCATCAACTACCTCCGCAGGGAATACTCCTGTTCAGCATGGTCACTCTCCCCAAACTCGATCTCCCTATCTCTGTAACCTCCTCCAGCCTCTACAACCCTCCCTATCTCTGTAACCTCCTCCAGCCCCTACAACCCTCCCTATCTCTGTAACCTCCTCCAGCCCCAAAACCCTCCCTATCCCTGTAACCTCCTCCAGCCCCTACAACCCTCCCTATCTCTGTAACCTCCTCCAGCCCCTAAAACCCTATCTATGAAACCTCCTCCAGCCCCTACAACCCTCCATATCTCTGTAACCTCCTCCAGCCTCTACAACCCACCTATCTCTGTAACCTCCTCCAGATCATACAGCCCTCCCCATCACTGTAACCTCCTCCAGGCCCTACAACCCTCCCTATCTCTGTAACCTCCTCCAGCCCCTAAAACCCTATCTATGAAACCTCCTCCAGCCCCTACAACCCTCCATATCTCTGTAACCTCCTCCAGCCTCTACAACCCACCTATCTCTGTAACCTCCTCCAGATCATACAGCCCTCCCCATCACTGTAACCTCCTCCAGGCCCTACAACCCTCCCTATCTCTGTAACCTCCTCCAGCCCCTAAAACCCTATCTATGAAACCTCCTCCAGCCCCTACAACCCTCCATATCTCTGTAACCTCCTCCAGCCCCTACACCCCTCCCTATCTCTGTAACATCCTCCGGACCATACAGCCCTAAGTCTGTAACCTCCTCCAGCTCCTACACCCCTCATTATCATTGTAACCTCCTCCAGCCCCTACACCCCTCCCTATCTCTGTAACCTCCTCCAGCCCCTACACCCCTCCCTATCACTGTAACCTCCTCCAGACCCTACAACCCTCCCTATCTCTGTACCCTCCTCCAGCCCCTACAACCCTCCCTATCACTGTAACCTACTCCAGCCTCTACAACCCTCCCTATCTCTGTAAACTCCTCCAGCCCCTACAACCCTCCCTATCACTGTAACCTCCTCCAGCCCCTACAACACTCCCTACCACTGTAACCTCCTCCAGGCCCTACAACCCTCCCTATCTCTGTAGCCTACTCCAGCCCCTACAACCCTCCCTAGCACTGTAACCTCCTCCAGGCCCTACACACTCCCTATCTCTGTAACCTCCTCCAGCCCCTACAACTCCGTATCTCTGTAACCTCCTCCAGCCCCTACAACACGCCCTATCTCTGTAACCTCCTCCAGCACCTACAACACTCCCTATCACTGTAACCTCCTCCAGCCCCTACAACCCTCCATATCACTGTAACCTCCTCCAGCCCCTACACCCCTCCCTATCTCTGTAACCTCCTCCAGCCCCTACAACCCTCCATATCACTGTAACCTCCTCCAGGCCCTACACCCCTCCCTATCTCTGTAAACTCCTCCAGCCCCTACAACCCTCCGTTTCACTGTAACATCCTCCAGCCCCTACAACCCTCCCTATCACTGTGAACTCCTCAAGCCGCAACACCCCTCCCTATCACTGTAATCTCCTCCAGCCCCTACACCCCTCCCTATCTCTGTAACCTCCCCCAGCCCCTACAACCCTCCCCATCACTGTAACCTCCTCCAGGCCCTACAATCCTCCCTATCTCTGTAACCGCCTCCAGCCACTACAACCCTCCCTATCTCTGTAACCTCCTCCAGCCCCTACACCCCTCCCTATCTCTGTAACCTCCTCCAGCCCCTACACCCCTCCCTATCTCTGTAACCTCCTCCAGCCCCTACACCGCTCCCTATCTCTGTAACCTCCTCCAGCCCCTACAACCCTCCCTATCTCTGTAACCTCCTCCAACCCCTACAACCCTCCCTATCTATGTAACCTCCTCCAGCCCCTACACCCCTCCCTATCTCTGTAACCTCCTCCAGCCCCTACACCCTCCCTATCTCTGTAACCTTCACCAGCCCCTACACCCCTCCCTATCTCTGTAACGTTCTCCAGTCCCTACACCCCTCCCTATCTCTGTAACCTTCTCCAGTCCCTACAACCCTCCCTTTCTCTGTAACCTCCTCCAGTCCCGACAACCCTCCGAGATCACTATGCTCTTTCAACTCTGGCCTGTTGCTCATCTCCAGAATTCTCTCTCCAAACCTCTCGACCTTCTTCATTCCTTTTAAATCACTTTGAAGCCCAGGCCTTTGACCAGGTTGTTTTGTCACTCCTCCTAATATGTCCTTCTCTGGCTGAGTGACTACTTCTGATTAGCTCTCTGTCAAGCACCCTGAGACATCTTCCCACATTAAAGGGTGCTATGTAAATGCAAGTTTCTGTTGTTGTTTGGCTCCATCGCTAACTGTTCTCCTCCCGACACGCAGCTAATAATTTTCTGATGCATTGCTGTCCTTGAATGATGCAGCTAACCCCAAGTCCCTGACGGCAAAATAACTTTGCAATTGCTGAATTGTGTGAGAGGAAACCCAGGCCCAGCAAGTCTACTTTCCTTCCAAACCTGCTCACTCCATGTCAAGGGTCTGGAAGCACATATCTCCTTGATTTATTCTCACCGTCTGGTATCTATTGGATGGAGTTTTCTGACCATAAAAGGAGTTACAAGTATAACGTGCATTGTTAATACTCAAGAGTTGTGTTAAACTGGGCATCTTGCCAAGGCCTGGGACCAATCAGAACACAGGCATTTCCAGTAAATATTTATATCTTTACTGAATTCTTTCCCGACCGGTAGCTTTTGGGTAGCAGAACGCTAGGACAATCCAATATAAATACAGAGACCAACGTCAGCGAGGCTCTGACAGAAGAAATTATTACCACTGGGCTCTCATTTATCAGAATTCTTTTGAATTATTGCTGTTTTAGGAGATGTTACTGGTGAGGACCCATTGCCTGAATCAATTTGTATACAGCTCAATCCCTCTTAGTTCACAGTGGAAAAACCTACAAGAGCCTCATTATTCAACTCATTGTTCGTACAAGTTAAACATACAGCAACTCTTAATATTTTTACCAAAAAAGAGACAATCCTCTTGATCTTAAAGGCACTCCCTTCGTTGCTGTGAAAAAACTCAGTAGCCATAATGGCAATGCATAGAAACTTCCCCCCCCAGAAAATCCACCGGGAAGGTTTGGTAAGAGTATCAGGAGGAAAGCACTACGGGCAGAATATTTAGGTTGGCGAGCGAGCGAGCGAGCGACCCTATCCTGACCGGATGTGAAATCGCATGGGGTGAGCGTTCCGATGTCACCCCGCACTCATGTGATATTTCAGTCAGCAGGCACACGCGCAAGTGTGGGAAGAACGCCCGCCGGCAGTTAATGTTGTTAGAGTTCCAATTGTCCCTGGGTTTTTTTGTGGTCCATCCCACCTTACAGTTGGCGGGTGGGCGAATGGGTCAGGTGGACTTTGCCTTTTTGATGAAACTCCATCCAAGGGCAGGATGAGGTTTCCGTTATTAAATAAAGATTAAAAATCTATGGAGAGCATTTTTATCATCAATGTGTTCAGGCGACTGATTCTGATGCATGGACGTTTTTTCCCCCCTGATTTTACAAACTTTATTCAATGGTTTTCAGGTCTTCAGCTCCCTGAGGCTGCTGTCTGCCTTCAGGGAACTTTCTCTGAGCGCTCACCCTCGCCCGCACTGACACCAGTGCCCACCCTCCTCTGGCCACCCCCCCTACCCCGGCAGCACTGAACATTTCAGCACCCGCTTCATACTGGCTGCCCGTTAATTGGCCAGCCCGCGTGAAATCGTGTTTGGGGGTGGGGGTGGGGGTGGGGGTTGCCGATCGCAGCTGGTGGTCCATTCCTCAGCCACTCTCGGGCCCACCAACCACACCCCTCCACCAACCTAAAAACCCTGCCCTATATCTGTGTGAAGGAAAGGTTAGCCAATGATAATGGGGAATCTTTAAGAGCTGATGTGGATGATATTGTAAATGAAAAGAAGGAAATGGCAGACTGGGGTTGAACAATTACGAGTGTCAGTCTAGTAGAGGATTAGCTACGTGACACTCTAGGGCAATTAATGATAAATCAAGCACTAGAGTATGAGAAAAAACACTGACGTTAAAGACTAACAAATCCTCCGAAACTGATGGTTTCCATGGCCGGTAGTGAGGAAATGGCAGATGCTTTATCCAGAATCTTCCGAACCTTTCTCAATTCAGGAATCGATGCTTAAATTTAAAAATTACAAATTTACTTCCATTATGTAAGAACGGTGAGAAAGAGAAGGCTGGGAATTATAGGCTGCTTAGTCTAACATCTGTTTCGGGGAAGTGATTGGAATGTGTAATGAAAGACAGAGTTGCCTCAGGACTGAGAGACGTTTGAGAGATTCGTAAAAGTTAAGAGTGTTTAATGAACTTAATTGAATTTTCTGAGGAAGTAACTACAGTAGTAGAATGGGGAAATGTCAATGGATGGCACTTACATGGACTTCCAGTAGGCATTTAATAAAGGAACCACAGGAGGGGCTGTAAACTAATATTAAAGCTCAAGTATTGTGAACCTCTTTAGGAGATTAGTTGGAAAATAGTTCAGATGGTAGAAGACAGAATGTAGGGACAATAGATATGTACTCGAATCAGAAGAAGTGGCCAGTGATATGCCACAAAGATCTGTGCTGTAACCTGAACTATTCATTATACACAATCTATTTGGATAACACAACAGAAAGCCACACATCCAAGTTTGCTGAAGACACAAAGATTAGTGCTATTCTAAGTAGTGTAGACGGGAGCATAACATTACAAAGAGGCATTGATAGATCAGGCAATTGGGCAAAACTGTGAATTTCAACTCATGGAAGTATGAGGTTATCCATTTTGGACTAGAAAACGACAGTTCTGTATATGATTGAAATGGTGGGAAGTTAGGAACAGTGCAGACCCAAAGAGGGGTTCACATACACAGATCACTAAAATCTGGTAGTCAGCTACATAAAAAAATCTAAAAGGTTAAAGAATATTAATCTTTACAACTGAGGGGATGGGGGAGGCAGGTTTCGCTACAGTTACAAAGCCCAGGTTAGACGACATCTGGAATAACTAGTGTACAGTTCAGGACACTGCACTTTAGAAAGGAGATATTGGCCTTGGATAGGTTCACCAGAACGTTACCAGGGCTCGAAGGGTTAGGTTATGAGGTGAGTTTGCATAAACTAGGTTTATTTCAGGGTAACCAATCAGGCCTATCTTTAATTTCCAGTTTCCAATCCGAACTAATCCCAGAATCAGTTTGTGTTGCCCAGCCAGACCCAGGGGGACCTCAGCAATTTGAACCTGTGCCCATTGAGCTGAGAGATGAGATGGCGAGGTTGATGCTACCACAATAAACTTCAGTTAAAGTCTGTTTAAGAGAGGGAATGACATCTTTAATGTACTGAATAGAATAATGAAGTGTGTGTTTGATGGTTGTATATTGTTCCTTGGCTGGTGAATGTTCAATCTGGGTTGGACTGAACAAATTGATCCATTTCCAAAACGTGTTCATGAGCCCGAGAAAATATCTAATGCCAGACGGTGACAGGACTGAAGTGAAGTGTTGAACACAGCCTCTAAATCTTACAAAATACAAAAAACCTTCTGAGTTGTTTTCTTGTGGATATGATGTGATCTGAATCGTCACAGATTTTTAATAAATTCCTGAATTGCATTTGATTTTCGGCATTTCAGTCTTCTGGGTCCCCACATTATGTCGGTATTTCCATCTTTGTAATTTTCCCTCTCACTGCAGAACAACACACTCGGAGCACGTCAGAATATTCATGGCTAGCCAGCCCTATTCTCTGTCTAAGTAATGAAGAGATCAGGTGAGCTGCAGGACAGGGACAGTAATCTCTCTGCTCAGTTTACAGATACATTCTGCCCCTGTGTGCTGCTCAGGAAACATCTGTATCTAGGCCAGAATCTTTGAAGACAAGCTTGGAGGTGGGAAGAGCAGGAAAACGGCACGGGGAGGCTGTGGGGGAATGGGGGAGGGGTGGGGCGGCGGTGGGTGGGGGAGGGGAGGTGGATGGATGGGGAGGGGAAGTGGGTGGGGGAGGGGGCTGGTGGGTGGGATGGCGGTATGTGGGGGAGGGGAGGTGGGTGGGGGCTGGTGGGTGGGATGGCGGTGGGTGGGGAAGGGGAGGTGGGTGGTGAGGGGGGGATGGTAGGTGGGGGAGGGGAGGTGGGTGGGGGAGGGGGCTGGTGGGTGGGATGGCAGTGGGTGGGGGAGGGGATGTGGGTGGGGGCTGGTGGGTGGGGTGGCGGTGGGTGGGAGAGGGGAGGTGGGTGGGGGCTGGTGGGTGGGATGGCAGTGGGTGGGGAAGGGGAGGTGGGTGGTGAGGGGGGGATGGTAGGTGGGGGATGGGAGGTGGGTGGGGGAGGGGGCTGGTGGGTGGGATGGCAGTGGGTGGGGGAGGGGACGTGGGTGGGGGCTGGTGGGTGGGGAAGAGGAGGTGAGTGGGGGAGGTAGGTTGGGTGGGGTGGGGCAGGGTGTCTGTTGTCTTCCTGTAACCTGCTGTTTTGCTGCGGGAAGGGGGCCGGAGGGACCCACCCACCCACCCAGAGTCCCAACTGAACCACCTGTGGCTGATTAAGGGTCTCTTCGTGCTGCCACTGGCACTTTAACAGCAGCGGAAAGGGTGGGGGAGGGGGGTGCCCTGTGCCCTGTGCCCTGTGAGGTGGCTAACGAGCTGCCAGCCCTCTGACTGGGCCAGGAGCCCTTGGGTGTGGGCACCTAACCTCCGTAGAGCAGCAGTCCCAGAGACAGTCACTTAATTGGCAGTCGCCCATTAAGTGTGGCCCTGGTTCTCAGCACCTGCTGAAGCAGAATGTCCCTGTGCCCACCAGCCCACCTTTAACCCGGGCAGCAAATCCCCTGCCACCTCCAAACTGAATGGAACAAGCGTGGGGACCACCTAACTTAATCACGACATGGATTAGGAGAATTAATAAGCTGCCAGTGGAGGGTTGAACAATCAAACCACAAGCTGATCCACTTAAGAAACAGGAGCAGAAGGAGGCCATTCAGCCCTTCGAATCTGCTCCACCATTCAATAAGCTCATGACTGATCTACACCAAGTCCACTTTCTTGCCCTATCGCCACATCCCTCATTTCTCCTAATGCCCAATCATCTATCCATCTCTGTTTTAAATATACTCATCACCTGAGGATCCACAGCCTCTCTCTGGAGCACAGAATTCTGAAGATTCACAACCCCCTGCATGAACACTGCTTCTGGAGCTGAATCTTGGGATTGATGCCTCAGACATTCCATGTCCTGTATTCCACATTCCACACCAGGCATTTGACATTCCACAGTTTACAGTGAGCTGCAGATCCTTGACTGGAAGGAGCAGCTTTGCAGAGAAGTGATTGTGATGTGGGACTGGGGTCTTTGGATGCCAGTAAACTAAATACAAAATATAACCTTACTTAATCTTTTATTCAAGCAAATTAAAACAGAACGAAAGGACTGGCTGATCTAGAAAGCACTGAATCAGTTATCTGGGGCTGTGACCAACATTGCAGTAGAGAATTTACAATGAGTAACACACAATGTTCTTGAGCTATAAGGAGTGGCTGTTATTCATTGGAAAATGGGTAGGTGATAAAATTGAGAGAGATCTGTGCCCATTCTTTGTGTTACGTGCACTTTTGGAAACTTTTGCTTGATTCCAATTGCAGCTTAAAGGCAATATATATATATTAAATATCAAAATTACTTTATTGTAACTTATGAAATTGCCTGACATCTGCGTGTGAATAACAGAATGGTTAAGAAAGAGGCCATTCAGCCTGTAGTGTCCTTGCTTGCTCTCTGCAACAGGAACCCGCCTGGACCCACCCCACCCTGGCTTTGCCCCGTGACTCTGAACATTTTTTCCTCTTTGGGTAATGCTCCAATTTTTCTGAATCTTTGTCCCCACACTCTCAGGCAGTGCATTCTCAATCCTGCCCCTCACTGTGGAGGGAGGACTCTCCTCCTGTTCTCATTGTTTCCCTTACCATTCACCTTAAATCAACGCCCTCTGGCTCCTGATCCTTCAGCCAATAGAAACTCTGTCCAGGCTCCTCAGCATTTTGAACACCTCCATCAAATCTCCTCTTAATCTTCTCTTCCCTAAAGAGAACAGCCCCAGCTTCTCCAATCTATCTTCAGAACTGAAGTTCCTCTTCCATGGAACCATTCCTGTAAACCTTTCCTGCACCATCTCTAATGCCTTCACATCCTTTCTTAAATATAGCGCCCAGAACTGGACACAATACTCCAGCTGAATCAGTGTTTTGTGCAGGTATATCATAACCTCCTTACTTTTGCACTCTATGCCCAAGATACTGTATGTTTTATTAACTGCTCTCTCAACCTGTTCTGCCATCTTCAATGCTGTATGCACATATACCCCAGATGCCCCTGCTCCTCCACCCCCTTTATTTTATATCGTCTCTCTTCATTCCTCCTACAAAAATGAATCACTTCATAATTCTCTGCATTAAATTTCATCTGGCAAGTGTCCACCCATTCCACCAGCCTATCTATGTACTTTCGAAACCTTTCACGATCCTCCCCACACTTCACAATATTTCCAAGTTTTGTGTTATATGTAAATGTTGAAATTGTCCTCTATACACCGAGTCCAGATCATTCATAAAAGGAAAGCTGACATCCTAATACTGATCCATGGGGACTCCACTATAAACCTTCCTCCAGTCTGATAAACATCCATTCACCACCACCCTCTGTTTCCTGTCACCCAGCTCATTTCATGGCCATGCTACCACTGTACCTTTCACTCCAGAGCTAAGTCTGTTGTGTGGCACTCTGATCAAATGCATTTTGGAAGTCCATGTACACCACTTCAACAACATTACCCTCATTTACATTCTCTGCTTCCTCAAAGAGCTCAAGCAAGTTAGTTAAATATGATTTTCCCTAAGCAAATCCACATTTGGTCAAGTGACTATTAATTAGGTCCCTAACTATTGTTTCTAAAAGCCTTTCCCAACGGGGTTAAAGTTGACAAGCCTGGATTTACTTGTCTTATCCTTACACAAACATATAAAATGACACAGTGGGTCCTCGATAGGAGTTCCCTCCTGCCTTTCTATTCCTGGAGAAGGAAACTGAGGACCCACTGAGAGGTTTCTGCAGTTCGGGCTGAGGTTCCGAACCCACTGTAGAATCGATAGACAAAGGCACCTCGACCATGTGCTGTCAAACAGATTCTTTTTAAAACATGGGGAGATTAGGCCAGTTGGGGTGGGCTGAGTGGAAGAGAACAAAGCTTTCCATTCAACTCTGCAATGTTTACAGCTTCTCACTGGGTGACCATGTTATATATGAATGAATTATTTAAAGAATAATTTCACTATATTCTGTGTTTACATTCTGTGCTCCTTCAATTCTATCCTCTTGCTGTTGCTCCACCACTGGTGACCCAACCATAGCTGCCAGGGTCCGAAACTATTGAATTCCCTTGCCACAACTCTCCATTTCCCTCGCTACAACTCTCCACCTCCCTCGCTACAACTCTCCATTTCCCTCGCTACAACTCTCCACCTCCCTCGCTACAACTCTCCATCTCCCTCGCTACAACTCTCCATCTCCCTCACTACAACTCTCCACCACCCTCTCCAACTCCCTCACTAAAACTCTCCACCTCCCTATCCAACTCCCTCACTACAACTCTCCACCTCACTCGCTACAACTCTCCACCACCCTCTCCACCTCCATCGCTACAACTCTCCGCCTCCCTCGCTACAACTCTACACCTCCCTATCTACAACTCTCCACCTCCCTCTCCGCCTCCCTCGCTACAACTCTACACCTCCCTATCTACAACTCTCCACCTCCCTCTCCACCTCCATCGCTACAACTCTCCACCTCCCTCGCTACAACTCTCCGCCTCCCTCGCTACAACTCTCCGCCTCCCTCGCTACAACTCTCCACCTCCCTCGACGCTTCCCTCGCCACCTTTAAGATGCACTTTAAAAATGACAGCTTTGAGGAGACTTTGGTCACCTATCTGAACATCTTCTTTTGTGACTTGTTGTCAAAAATTGTTTAACTTACCTGTGAAGCCTCTATGCTAGTGGTGCGATATAAATGCATGTTGTTGGATAATTCATGTGAATATGTATGAACTGAACATGTCAAATAGAAGGAGTTTACAACTTTATTTCCCCAGTACAATCATGGGCTGTAGGTTAGCTGCATTGTCAGTTTTAATGAGGAGCAAATCTGTACCCTGACATGGCATTGCACTGTCAGAGGGTCAGTACTGAGGGAGTGCCGCACTGTCAGAGGGTCAGTACTGAGGGAGTACCGCACTGTCAGAGGGTCAGTAATGAGGGAGCGCTGCACTGTCAGAGGGTCAGTACTGAGGGAGTGCTGCACTGTCAGAGGGTCAGTACTGAGGGAGCGCTGCACTGTCACAGGGTCAGTACTGAGGGAGTGCCGCACTGTCAGAGGGTCAGTACTGAGGGAGTGCTGCACTGTCAGAGGGTCAGTACTGAGGGAGCGCTGCACTGTCACAGGGTCAGTACTGAGGGAGTACCGCACTGTCGGAGGGTCAGTACTGAGGGAGCACTGCACTGTCAGAGGGTCAGTACTGAGGGAGTGCCGCACTGTCAGAGGGTCAGTACTGAGGGAGTGCCGCACTGTCAGAGGGTCAGTACTGAGGGAGCGCTGCACTGTCAGAGGGTCAGTACTGAGGGAGTGACGCACTGTCACAGGGTCAGTAATGAGGGAGGGCTGCACTGTCGGAGGGTCAGTACTGAGGGAGTGCTGACTGTCACAGGGTCAGTACTGAGGGAGTGCTGCACTGTCGGAGGGTCAGTACTGAGGGAGTGCTGCACTGTCAGAGGGTCAGTACTGAGGGAGTGCTGCACTGTCAGAGGGTCAGTACTGAGGGAGTGCTGCACTGTCGGAGGGTCAGTACTGAGGGAGTGCTGCACTGTCAGAGGGTCAGTACTGAGGGAGTGCTGCACTGTCAGAGGGTCAGTACTGAGGGAGTGCTGCACTGTCGGAGGGTCAGTACTGAGGGAGTGCTGCGCTGTCGGAGGGTCAGTACTGAGGGAGTGCTGCACTGTCGGAGGGTCAGTACTGAGGGAGTGCTGCACTGTCGGAGGGTCAGTACTGAGGGAGTGCTGCACTGTCGGAGGGTCAGTACTGAGGGAGTGCTGCACTGTCGGAGGGTCAGTACTGAGGGAGTGCTGCACTGTCGGAGGGTCAGTACTGAGGGAGTGCTGCACTGTCGGAGGGTCAGTACTGAGGGAGTGCTGCACTGTCGGAGGGTCAGTAATGAGGGAGTGCTGCAATGTCGGAGGGTCAGTACTGAGGGAGTGCTGCACTGTCGGAGGGTCAGTACTGAGGGAGTGCTGCACTGTCGGAGGGTCAGTACTGAGGGAGTGCTGCGCTGTTGGAGGGTCAGTACTGAGGGAGTGCTGCACTGTCGGAGGGTCAGTACTGAGGGAGTGCTGCACTGTCAGAGGGTCAGTACTGAGGGAGTGCCGCACTGTCAGAGGGTCAGTACTGAGGGAATGCTGCATTGTCACAGGGTCAGTACAGAGGGAGTGCCGCACTGTCAGAGGGTCAGTACTGAGGGAATGCCGCACTGTCAGAGGGTCAGTACTGAGGGAGTGCTGCACTGTCAGAGGGTCAGTACTGAGGGAATGCTGCATTGTCAGAGGGTCAGTACTGAGGGAGTGCTGCACTGTCAGGGGGTCAGTACTGTGGGAGTGCTGCACTGTCAGGGGGTCAGTACTGAGGGAGTGCTGCACTGTCAGAGGGTCAGTACTGAGGGAGTGCTGCACTGTCGGAGGGTCAGTACTGAGGGAGTGCTGCACTGTCGGAGGGTCAGTAATGAGGGAGCGCTGCACTGTCAGAGGGTCAGTACTGAGGGAGTGCTGCACTGTCAGAGGGTCAGTACTGAGGGAGCGCTGCACTGTCACAGGGTCAGTACTGAGGGAGTGCCGCACTGTCAGAGGGTCAGTACTGAGGGAGTGCTGCACTGTCAGAGGGTCAGTACTGAGGGAGCGCTGCACTGTCACAGGGTCAGTACTGAGGGAGTACCGCACTGTCGGAGGGTCAGTACTGAGGGAGCACTGCACTGTCAGAGGGTCAGTACTGAGGGAGTGCCGCACTGTCAGAGGGTCAGTACTGAGGGAGTGCCGCACTGTCAGAGGGTCAGTACTGAGGGAGCGCTGCACTGTCAGAGGGTCAGTACTGAGGGAGTGCCGCACTGTCACAGGGTCAGTAATGAGGGAGGGCTGCACTGTCGGAGGGTCAGTACTGAGGGAGTGCTGAGTGTCACAGGGTCAGTACTGAGGGAGTGCTGCACTGTCGGAGGGTCAGTACTGAGGGAGTGCTGCACTGTCAGAGGGTCAGTACTGAGGGAGTGCTGCACTGTCAGAGGGTCAGTACTGAGGGAGTGCTGCACTGTCGGAGGGTCAGTACTGAGGGAGTGCTGCACTGTCAGAGGGTCAGTACTGAGGGAGTGCTGCACTGTCAGAGGGTCAGTACTGAGGGAGTGCTGCACTGTCGGAGGGTCAGTACTGAGGGAGTGCTGCACTGTCGGAGGGTCAGTACTGAGGGAGTGCTGCACTGTCGGAGGGTCAGTACTGAGGGAGTGCTGCACTGTCGGAGGGTCAGTACTGAGGGAGTGCTGCACTGTCGGAGGGTCAGTACTGAGGGAGTGCTGCACTGTCGGAGGGTCAGTACTGAGGGAGTGCTGCACTGTCGGAGGGTCAGTACTGAGGGAGTGCTGCACTGTCGGAGGGTCAGTACTGAGGGAGTGCTGCACTGTCGGAGGGTCAGTAATGAGGGAGTGCTGCACTGTCGGAGGGTCAGTACTGAGGGAGTGCTGCACTGTCGGAGGGTCAGTACTGAGGGCGTGCTGCACTGTCGGAGGGTCAGTACTGAGGGAGTGCTGCGCTGTTGTAGGGTCAGTACTGAGGGAGTGCTGCACTGTCGGAGGGTCAGTACTGAGGGAGTGCTGCACTGTCAGAGGGTCAGTACTGAGGGAGTGCCGCACTTTCAGAGGGTCAGTACTGAGGGAATGCTGCATTGTCACAGGGTCAGTACTGACGGAGTGCCGCACTGTCAGAGGGTCAGTACTGGGGGAATGCCGCACTGTCAGAGGGTCAGTACTGAGGGAGTGCTGCACTGTCAGAGGGTCAGTACTGAGGGAATGCTGCATTGTCAGAGGGTCAGTACTGAGGGAGTGCTGCACTGTCAGGGGGTCAGTACTGTGGGAGTGCTGCACTGTGAGGGGTCAGTACTGAGCGAGTGCTGCACTGTCAGAGGGTCAGTACTGAGGGAGTGCCGCACTGTCAGAGGGTCAGTACTGAGGGAATGCTGCATTGTCACAGGGTCAGTACAGAGGGAGTGCCGCACTGTCAGAGGGTCAGTACTGAGGGAATGCCGCACTGTCAGAGGGTCAGTACTGAGGGAGTGCTGCACTGTCAGAGGGTCAGTACTGAGGGAATGCTGCATTGTCAGAGGGTCAGTACTGAGGGAGTGCTGCACTGTCAGGGGGTCAGTACTGTGGGAGTGCTGCACTGTCAGGGGGTCAGTACTGAGGGAGTGCTGCACTGTCAGAGGGTCAGTACTGAGGGAGTGCTGCATTGTCACAGGGTCAGTACTGAGGGAGTGCTGCACTGTCAGAGGGTCAGTACTGAGGGAATGCTACATTGTCACAGGGTCAGTACTGAGGGAGTGCCGCACTGTCAGAGGGTCAGTACTGAGGGAATGCTACATTGTCAGAGGGTCAGTACTGAGGGAGAGCTGCACTGTCAGAGGGTCAGTACTGAAGGAGTGCTGCACTGTCAGAGGGTCAGTACTGAGGGAGTGCTGCACTGTCAGAGGGTCAGTACTGAGGGAGTGCCGCACTTTCAGAGGGACAGTACTGAGGGAATGCTGCATTGTCACAGGGTCAGTACTGAGGGAGTGCCGCACTGTCAGAAGGTAAGTACTGAGGGAGTGCCGCACTGTCAGAAGGTCAGTACTGACGGAGTGCCGCACTGTCAGAGGGTCAGTACTGGGGGAATGCCGCACTGTCAGAGGGTCAGTACTGAGGGAGTGCTGCACTGTCAGAGGGTCAGTACTGAGGGAATGCTGCATTGTCAGAGGGTCAGTACTGAGGGAATGCTGCATTGTCAGAGGGTCAGTACTGAGGGAGTGCTGCACTGTCAGGGGGTCAGTACTGTGGGAGTGCTGCACTGTCAGGGGGTCAGTACTGAGGGAGTGCTGCACTGTCAGAGGGTCAGTACTGAGGGAGTGCTGCACTGTCAGAGGGTCAGTACTGAGGGAATGCCGCACTGTCAGAGGGTCAGTACTGAGGGAGTGCTGCACTGTCAGAGGGTCAGTACTGAGGGAATGCTGCATTGTCAGAGGGTCAGTACTGAGGGAGTGCTGCACTGTCAGGGGGTCAGCACTGTGGGAGTGCTGCACTGTCAGGGGGTCAGTACTGAGGGAGTGCTGCACTGTCAGAGGGTCAGTACTGAGGGAGTGCTGCACTGTCGGAGGGTCAGTACTGAGGGAGTGCTGCACTGTCGGAGGGTCAGTACTGAGGGAGTGCTGCACTGTCGGAGGGTCAGTAATGAGGGAGAGCTGCACTGTCAGAGGGTCAGTACTGAAGGAGTGCTGCACTGTCAGAGGGTCAGTACTGAGGGAGTGCTGCACTGTCAGAGGGTCAGTACTGAGGGAGTGCCGCACTTTCAGAGGGACAGTACTGAGGGAATGCTGCATTGTCACAGGGTCAGTACTGAGGGAGTGCCGCACTGTCAGAAGGTAAGTACTGAGGGAGTGCCGCACTGTCAGAAGGTCAGTACTGACGGAGTGCCGCACTGTCAGAGGGTCAGTACTGGGGGAATGCCGCACTGTCAGAGGGTCAGTACTGAGGGAGTGCTGCACTGTCAGAGGGTCAGTACTGAGGGAATGCTGCATTGTCAGAGGGTCAGTACTGAGGGAATGCTGCATTGTCAGAGGGTCAGTACTGAGGGAGTGCTGCACTGTCAGGGGGTCAGTACTGTGGGAGTGCTGCACTGTCAGGGGGTCAGTACTGAGGGAGTGCTGCACTGTCAGAGGGTCAGTACTGAGGGAGTGCTGCACTGTCAGAGGGTCAGTACTGAGGGAATGCCGCACTGTCAGAGGGTCAGTACTGAGGGAGTGCTGCACTGTCAGAGGGTCAGTACTGAGGGAATGCTGCATTGTCAGAGGGTCAGTACTGAGGGAGTGCTGCACTGTCAGGGGGTCAGCACTGTGGGAGTGCTGCACTGTCAGGGGGTCAGTACTGAGGGAGTGCTGCACTGTCAGAGGGTCAGTACTGAGGGAGTGCTGCACTGTCGGAGGGTCAGTACTGAGGGAGTGCTGCACTGTCGGAGGGTCAGTAATGAGGGAGCGCTGCACTGTCAGAGGGTCAGTACTGAGGGAGTGCTGCACTGTCAGAGGGTCAGTACTGAGGGAGCGCTGCACTGTCACAGGGTCAGTACTGAGGGAGTGCCGCACTGTCAGAGGGTCAGTACTGAGGGAGTGCTGCACTGTCAGAGGGTCAGTACTGAGGGATCGCTGCACTGTCACAGGGTCAGTACTGAGGGAGTTCCGCACTGTCGGAGGGTCAGTACTGAGGGAGCACTGCACTGTCAGAGGGTCAGTACTGAGGGAGTGCCGCACTGTCAGAGGGTCAGTACTGAGGGAGTGCCGCACTGTCAGAGGGTCAGTACTGAGGGAGCGCTGCACTGTCAGAGGGTCAGTACTGAGGGAGTGCCGCACTGTCACAGGGTCAGTAATGAGGGAGGGCTGCACTGTCGGAGGGTCAGTACTGAGGGAGTGCTGACTGTCACAGGGTCAGTACTGAGGGAGTGCTGCACTGTCGGAGGGTCAGTACTCAGGGAGTGCTGCACTGTCAGAGGGTCAGTACTGAGGGAGTGCTGCACTGTCAGAGGGTCAGTACTGAGGGAGTGCTGCACTGTCGGAGGGTCAGTACTGAGGGAGTGCTGCACTGTCAGAGGGTCAGTACTGAGGGAGTGCTGCACTGTCAGAGGGTCAGTACTGAGGGAGTGCTGCACTGTCGGAGGGTCAGTACTGAGGGAGTGCTGCACTGTCGGAGGGTCAGTACTGAGGGAGTGCTGCACTGTCGGAGGGTCAGTACTGAGGGAGTGCTGCACTGTCGGAGGGTCAGTACTGAGGGAGTGCTGCACTGTCGGAGGGTCAGTACTGAGGGAGTGCTGCACTGTCGGAGGGTCAGTACTGAGGGAGTGCTGCACTGTCAGCGGGTCAGTACTGAGAGGGTTGGAATTTGGAGGTCTCAGTGATGAGGCAAATACTGGTTGGAATCTTATCTCAGGATTATATGTGACACTAAGATTGTGAACAGACCGATTTAATCTCAGACTGGGAGAGGCATGGAGTCTGTGGTTTGGAAATGGAGTTTGGAATGGTGACTAAACAGCAGGGCTTCAGTCTTCCGAGTCAGAGAAAGTTTCTGCTTATCCAGTACTGGAAGTCAGAGAAGCAGTCTGATAAATTAGAGACAGTGGTGTGGTCGGGGGAGCTGCCAGGGAGCTAGAGCTGGCTATTGCCAGTGGACACGTGAAAACCAATGTCATGCTTTCAGATGATGTCATTGAAGGGCAGCATGTCAGCGAGAAATTGGAGCAGGTCATGGATCAATCCTTGGGGGATACCAGGAGTACCGGAGCTGGAGCAGGGAGAGAAGCCAGTGCAGGTGATTCACTGACTGGGACTGGATCAATGAGAAGGGAACCAGGAGGGAGCCGTCCCACCCACTGGGACGACAGTAGAGAGGTGTTGCAGGAGGATGGTGTGTTCAAACCGTGTCAAAGGCTGCAGACAGGTCGAGAAGGAAAGTTTATCTCAGTGACAGTCACACAGGATGTCATTAATTATTTTAATAAGAGCCGTTTCAGTTCTGTGGTGAGGCAGCAACCTGATTGGAGGGATTCAAAATGGAATTCCAGGAAAGATTAACACTTTTTTGGAGAAGATAAAATGGTCAAGGAGTTTGGAGAGGAAAGGGAGGTTGGCGATAGGGAGGTAGTGTGCAAGGAGGTGGGTTTTTGATGAGAGGAGAGATGACGGCAGAATTAAAGGAGAAAAGTGAAGACAAAGAGCGAGAGAGAGCTAGAGAGAGAGAGAGAGAGCAAGAGGGAGAGAGCGAGAGAGAGAGAGAGAGCGAGAGAGAGACAGCGAGAGAGAGAGACAGCGAGAGAGAGAGAGAGAGCGCGAGAGAGAGAGAGGGTGAGAGAGAGCTAGAGAGACAGAGAGAGAGAAAGAGGGAGAGAGCGAGAGAGAGAGAGCAAGAGAGAGAGAAAGCGCGAGAGAGAGACAGAGAGACAGAGAGAGAGAGAGAGAGAGAGTGAGAGAGAGAGAGAGGGTGAGAGAGAGCTAGAGAGAGAGAGAGAGCGAGCAAGAGAGAGAGAGAGTGTGAGAGAGAGCTGGAGAGAGAGAGAGAGCGCGAGAGAGAGAGAGTGACAGAGAGAGAGAGAGAGGGTGAGAGAGAGCTAGAGAGAGAGAGAGAGCGAGAGAGAGCGAGAGATAGAGAGAGAGAGAAAAAGAGAGAGATAGAGAAAGAGATAGAGAGATAGAGAGAGAGAGAGAGAGTGAGAGAGAGCGAGAGAGAGAAAGAGAGAGAGAAAGAGAGAGAGATAGAGAGAGAGATAGAGAGGGAGAGAGAGAGAGAGAGATAGAGAGAGAGAGAGAGACCGCGAGAGAGAGCGAGAGAGAGCGAGCGAGCCAGGAACAATAATGGCTAACATGGGGAGTTGGGTGGTCAGTGGTTCAGTGGGGATAGGATCGAGAGAACAGGAAGTGGGTCACGTGGATGAGATGAGTTCAGAGTGGGCATGAGGGGTTACAGGAGGGAAACTAGAGAAAGGTGTGAGTTCAAGAATTGGGCAGGGGATAATTTTAGAGGAGATTTGGCCTGGTGGAAAAAGAAGATAAATTAAAGCTTGGAGGAAAATGTAAATTTATTACTTACAGCTAGAACTGTGCCAGCCAATAGCAACGGGATGAGTAATTGTACTGATAGAAACCTGCAACACAAACACATATGTTTAAACCAACATTAACGAGAACTCAGACATCATTAAAAACAAATCACCCAATGTCCACTATCATTACTAAATGTGCAAAGTCTCTTGGCCATAACTTCGTATTAACATTGAGTTCTTATTTCAGTCAGAGTAGCAGCCAGTGGGCTGGGCACATTAAACGTTGCACGACCGTTAATCAGAAATGCAGAATCGGGAACCACTCCGGCAGTAAACCAAGATCACCATTAACTGGCGGACTCTGAGTCAAGGAGAACCGAGCAGACATGGGGTAGAGGTGGAAAGAGAAATATTAACAGAAAGAGATAAGAGCCAGGGAGGGGCAGGGAGTGTAGGGGAGGGGTGGAGCATTGGACGGGGAAAGTGTGTGAGAGGGTGGGGAGTTGGATGGGGTACAGTGTGAGTGTGTGAGAGGGTGGGGAGTTGGATAGGGTACAGTGTGTGTGAGAGAGTGAGGGGAGTTGGATGGGGTACAGTGTGTGTGAGAGTGCGGGGAGTTGGATGGGGTACAGTGTGTGTGTGAGGGTGGGGAGTTGGATGGGGTACAGTGTTTGAGCGAGGGTGGGGAGTTGGATGGGGTACAGTGTGTGTGAGAGAGGGAGGGGAGTAGGATGGGGTACAGTGTGTGTGAGGGGGTGGAGAGCTGGAAGGGGTACAGTGTGTGTGTGAGAGAGGGTGGGGAGTTGGATGGGGTACAGTGTGTGTGTGAGAGAGGGTGGGGAGTTGGATGGGGTAAAGTATGTGTGTGAGAGGGTGGGGAGTTGGATGGGGTACTGTGTGTGTGAGAGGGTGGGGAGTTGGATGGGGTACAGTGTGCGTGAGAGGGTGGGGAGGTGGATGGGGTACAGTGTGCGTGAGAGAGGGTGGGGAGTTGGATGGGGTACAGTGATTGAGAGAGGGTGGGAAGTTGGATGGTGTACAGTGTGTGTGTGAGAGGGTAGGGAGTTGGATGGGGTACAGTGTGTGTGAGAGGGTGGGGAGGTGGATGGGGTACAGTGTGCGTGAGAGAGGGTGGGGAGTTGGATGGGGTACAGTGATTGAGAGAGGGTGGGAAGTTGGATGGTGTACAGTGTGTGTGTGAGAGGGTAGGGAGTTGGATGGGGTACAGTGTGTGAGTGAGAGGGTGTGGAGTTCGATGGGGTACACTGTGTGCGAGAGGGTGGGAGTTGGAAGGGGTACAGTGTGTTTGAGATGGTGGGGAGGTGGATGGGGTACAGTGTGTGTCAGAGAGTGGGGAGTTAGATAGGGTACAGCGTGTGTGTGAGAGAGGGAGGGGAGTTGGATGGAGGATAGTGTGTGTGAGAGGGTGGGGAGTTGGCTGGGGTACAGTGTGTTTGAGAGGGTCGGGAGTTGGATGGGTTACAGTGTGTGTGAGAGGGTGGGGCGTTGGATGGGGTACAGCGTGTGTGAGAGGGTCGGGAGTTGGATGGGTTACAGTGTGTGTGAGAGGGTGAGTGTTGGATGGGGTACAGTGTGTGATAGGGTGGGGAGTTGATGGGGTACAGTGTGTTTGAGAGGGTGGGAAGTTGGATGGGGTACAGTGCATGTGAGAGGGTGGGGAGTTGGATGGGGTATAGTGTGTGTTAGAGGGTGGGGAGTTGGAAGGGGTACAGTGTGCGTAAGAGAGCGTGAAGGAGTTGGATGGGATAGAGTGTGTGTCTGAGGGTGGGGAGTTGGATGGGTTTCATTTTGCGTGAGAGGGTGGGGAGTTGGTTGGGGTACAGTGTGTCAGAGAGGGTGGGGAGATGGATGGGTTACATTGTGTGTGAGAGGGTGGTGAGTTGGTTGGGGTAGAGTGTGTGAGAGAGAGTGGGGAGTTGGATGGGGTACAGTGTGTGTGAGAGGGTGGGGAGTTGGTTGGGGTACAGTGTTTGAGAGACGGTGGTAAATTGGATGGGGTACAGTGTGTGTGAGAGAGGGTGGGGTGTTGGAGGGGGAACAGTGTGTGTGTGAGAGGGTGGGGAGTTGGATGGGGTACAGTGTGAGTGAGAGGATGGGGAGTTGGTTGGGCTACAGTGTTTGAGAGACGGTGGGGAATTGGATGGGGTACAGTGTGTGTGAGAGAGTGGGGAGTTGGATGGGGTAAAGTGTGTGTGAGAGAGGGTGGGGAGTTGGATGGGGTACAGTGTGTGTGAGAGAGGGAGGGGAGTAGGATGGCGTACAGTGTGTGTGAGGGGGTGGAGAGCTGGAAGGGGTACAGTGTGTGTGTGAGAGAGGTTGGGGAGTTGGATGGGGTACAGTATGTGTGTGAGAGAGGAAGGGGAGTTGGATGGGGTAAAGTATGTGTGTGAGAGAGGTTGGGGAGTTGGATGGGGTACAGTATGTGTGTGAGAGAGGAAGGGGAGTTGGCTGGGGTAAAGTATGTGTGTGAGAGGGTGGGGAGTTGGATGGGGTACAGTGTGCGTGAGAGAGGATGGGGAGTTGGATGGCGTACAGTGTGTGTGAGGGGGTGGAGAGATGGAAGGGGTACAGTGTGTGTGTGAGAGAGGTTGGGGAGTTGGATGGGGTACAGTGTGTGTGTGAGAGAGGAAGGGGAGTTGGATGGGGTAAAGTATGTGTGTGAGAGGGTGGGGAGTTGGATGGGGTACAGTGTGTGTGAGAGGGTGGGGAGTTGGATGGGGTACAGTGTGCGTGAGAGAGGATGGGGAGTTGGATGGGGTACTGTGTGCGTGAGAGAGGGTGGGGAGTTGGATAGGGTACAGTGTGAGCGGGTCGGGAGTTGGATGGGTTACAGTGTGTGTGAGAGGGTGGGGCGTTGGATGGGGTACAGCGTGTGCGAGAGGATCGGGAGTTGGATGGGTTACAGTGTGTGTGAGAGGGTGGGGAGTTGGATGGGTTACAGTGTGTGTGATAGGGTGGGGAGTTGATGGGGTACAGTGTGTTTGAGAGGGTGGGAATTTGGATGGGGTACAGTGCGTGTGAGAGGGTGGGGAGTTGGATGGGGTATAGTGTGTGTGTGAGAGGGTGGGGAGTTGGATGGGGTACAGTGTGTGTGTGAGAGGGTGGGGAGTTGGATGGGGTACAGTGTGTGTGAGAGAGTGTCGGGAGTTGGATGGGGTACAGTGTGTGTTAGAGGGTTGGGAGTTGGATGGGGTACAGTGTGTTTGAGAGGGAGGGGAATTGGATGGGTTTCATTGTGTGTGAGAGGGTGGGGAGTTGGTTGGGGTACAGTGTTTCAGAGAGGGTGGGGAGTTGGATGGGGTACAGTGTGTCAGAGAGGGTGGGGAGATGGATGGGTTACATTGTGTGTGACAGGGTGGGGAGTTGGTTGGGGTACAGTATGTGAGAGAGGGTGGGGAGTTGGAAGGGGTACAGTGTGTGTGAGAGGGTGGGGTGTTGGTTGAGGTACAGTGTTTGAGAGAGGGTGGAGCGTTGGATGGGGTACAGTGTGTGTGAGAGAGGGAGGGGAGTAGGTTGGGGTACAGTGTGTGTGAGGGGATGGAGAGCTGGAAGGGGTACAGTGTGTCTGTGAGAGAGGGTGGGGAGTTGGATGGGGTACAGTGTGTGTGTGAGAGAGGAAGGGGAGTTGGATGGGGTAAATTATGTGTGTGAGAGGGTGGGGAGTTGGATGGGGTATAGTGTGCGTGAGAGAGGATGGGGAGTTGGATGGGGTACAGTGTGTGTGACAGGGTGGGGAGGTGGATGGGGTACAGTGTGCGTGAGAGAGGGTGGGGAGTTGGATAGCGTACAGTGTATGTGTGAGAGGGTCGGGAGTTTGATGGGGTACAGTGTGTGTGAGTGGGTGGGGAGCTCGATGGGGTACAGGGTGTGCGAGAGGGTGGGGTGTTGTATGGGGTACAGTGTGTGTGAAAGCGGGTGGGGAGTTGGATGGGGTACAGTGTGAGTGAGAGGGTGGGGAGTGGGATGGGTTACAGTGTGTGTGTGAGGGTGGGGAGTTGGATGGTGTACAGTGTGTGTGTGAGTGGGTGGGGAGTTAGATGAGGTACAGTGTGTGTGAGAGAGGGAGGGGAGGTGGATGGGATACAGTGTGTGTGAGAGAGGGTGGGAAGTTGGATGGGCTACAGTGTTTAAGAGAGAGTGGGGAGTTGGATGGGGTACGGTGTGTGTGAGAGGGTGTGGAGTTGGATGGGGTACAGCGTGTGTGAGAGGGTGGGGAGTTGGATGGGGTACAGTGTGTGTGAGAGGGTGGGGAGTTGGATGGGGTACAGTGTTTGAGAGACGGTGGGGAGTTGGATGGGGTACAGTGTGTGTGAGAGGGTGGGGAGTTGGATGGGGTACAGTGTGTGTGTGAGAGGGTGGGGAGTTGGATGGGGTACAGTGTGTGTGAGAGGGTGGGGAGTTGGATGGGGTACAGTTTGTGTGAGAGTATGGGGAGTTGGATGGGGTACAGTATGTGTGAGAGTGTGGGGAGTTGGATGGGGTACAGTGTTTGAGCGAGGGTGGGGAGTTGGATGGGGTACAGTGTGTGTGAGAGAGGGAGGGGAGTTGGATGGGGTACAGTGTGTGTGAGAGGGTGGGGAGTTGGATGGGGTACAGTTTGTGTGAGAGCGTGGGGAGTTGGATGGGGTACAGTATGTGTGAGAGTGTGGGGAGTTGGATGGGGTACAGTGTTTGAGCGAGGGTGGGGAGTTGGATGGGGTACAGTATTTGTGAGAGAGGGAGGGGAGTTGGATGGGGTACAGTGTGTGTGAGGGGGTGGAAAGCTGGAAGGGGTACAGTGTGTGTGAGAGAGAGTGGGGAGTTGGATGGGGTAAAGTGTGTGTGAGAGAGGGAGGGGACTTGGATGGGGTACAGTGTGTGTGATGGGGTGGAGAGCTGGAAGGGGTACAGTGTGTGTGTGAGAGAGGGTGGGGAGTTGGATGGGGTACAGTGTGTGTGTGAGAGAGGGTGGGGAGTTGGATGGGGTAAAGTATGTGTGTGAGAGGGTGTGGAGTTGGATGGGGTACAGTGTGCGTGAGAGAGGATGGGGCGTTGGATGGGGTACAGTGTGTGTGAGAGGGTGTGGAGTTGGATGGGGTACAGTGTGCGTGAGAGAGGGTGGGGAGTTGGATGGGGTACAGTGATTGAGAGAGGGTGGGAAGTTGGATGGTGTACAGTGTGTGTGTGAGAGGGTAGGGAGTTGGATAGGGTACAGTGTGTGAGTGAGAGGGTGGGGAGTTCGAGGGGTACACTGTGTGCGAGAGGGTGGGAGTTGGAAGGGTTACAGTGTGTGTGAGATGGTGTGGAGTTGGATGGGGTACAGTGTGTGTGAGAGGGTGGGGAGGTGGATGGGGTACAGAGTGTGTGTCAGAGGGTGGGGAGTTAGATGGGGTACAGCGTGTGTGTGAGAGAGGGTGGGGAGTTGGATGGAGTACAGTGTGTGTGAGAGGGTTGGGAGTAGGATGGGGTACAGTGTGTTTGAGAGGGTCGGGAGTTGGATGGGTTACAGGGTGTGTGAGAGGGTGGGGCGTTGGATGGTGTACAGTGTGTTTGAGAGGGTCGGGAGTTGGATGGGTTACAGTGTGTGTGAGAGGGTGGGGCGTTGGATGGGGTACAGTGTGTGTGAGAGAGGGAGGGGTGTAGGTTGGGGTACAGTGTGTGTGAGGGGGTGGAGAGCTGGAAGGGGTACAGTGTGTCTGTGAGAGAGGGTGGGGAGTTGGATGGGGTACAGTGTGTGTGTGAGAGAGGAAGGGGAGTTGGATGGGGTAAAGTATGTGTGTGAGAGGGTGGGGAGTTGGATGGGGTATAGTGTGCGTGAGAGAGGATGGGGAGTTGGATGGGGTACAGTGTGTGTGACAGGGTGGGGAGGTGGATGGGGTACAGTGTGCGTGAGAGAGGGTGGGGAGTTGGATAGGGTACAGTGTATGTGTGAGAGGGTCGGGAGTTTGATGGGGTACAGTGTGTGTGAGTGGGTGGGGAGCTCGATGGGGTACAGGGTGTGCGAGAGGGTGGGGTGTTGTATGGGGTACAGTGTGTGTGAAAGCGGGTGGGGAGTTGGATGGGGTACAGTGTGAGTGAGAGTGTGGGGAGTTAGATGGGTTACAGTGTGTGTGAGAGAGGGAGGGGAGTTGGATGGGATACAGTGTGTGTGAGAGAAGGTGGGAAGTTGGATGGGGTACAGTGTTTGAGAGTGGGGAGTTGGATGGGGTACAGTGTGTGTGTGAGAGAGGGTGGGGAGTTGGATGGGGTAAAGTATGTGTGTGAGAGGGTGGGGAGTTGGATGGGGTACAGTGTGTGTGAGAGGGTGGGGAGTTGGATGGGGGACAGTGTGCGTGAGAGAGGATGGGGAGTTGGATGGGGTACAGTGTGTGTGAGAGGGTGGGGAGGTGGATGGGGTACAGTGTGTGTGTGAGAGAGGGTGGGGAGTTGGATGGGGTACAGTGTGTGTGAGAGGGTGGGGAGGTGGATGGGATACAGTGTGCGTGAGAGAGGGTGGGGAGTTGGATGGGGTACAGTGACTGAGAGAGGGTGGGAAGTGGGATGGTGTACAGTGAGTGTGTGAGAGGGTGGGGAGTTGGATGGGGTAAAGTATGTGTATAAGAGGGTGGGGAGCTGGATGGGGTACAGTGTGTGTGAGAGGGTGGGGAGTTGGATGGGGTACAGTGTGCGTGAGAGAGGATGTGGAGTTGGATGGGTTACAGTGTGTGTGAGAGTGTGGGGAGTTGGATGAGGTACAGTGTGTTTGAGAGGGTGGGGAGTTGGATGGGTTTCATTGTGCGTGAGAGGGTGGTGAGTTGGTTGGGGTACAGTGTTTCAGAGAGGGTGGGGAGTTGGATGGGGTACAGTGTGTGAGAGAGGGTGGGGAGTTGGATGGGGTACAGTGTGTGTGAGAGGGTGGGGAGTTGGTAGGGGTACAGTGTGAGTGAGAGGATGGGGAGTTGGATGGGGTACAGTGTTTGAGCGACGGTGGGGAGTTGGATGGGGTACAGTGTGTGTGAGAGAGTGAGGAGTTGGATGGGGTAAAGTGTGTGTGAGAGAGGGAGGGGAGTAGTATCGGGTACAGTGTGTGTGAGGGAGTGGAGAGCTGGAAGGGGTACAGTGTGTGTGTGAGAGAGGGTGGGGAGTTTGATGGGGTACAGTGTGTGTGTGAGAGAGGAAGGAGAGTTGGATGGGGTAAAGTATGTGTGTGAGAGGGTGGGGAGTTGGATGGGGTACAGTGTGTGTGAGAGGGTGGGGAGTTGGATGGGGTACAGTGTGCGTGAGAGAGGATGGGGAGTTGGATGGGGTACTGTGTGTGTGTGAGGGTGGGGAGGTGGATGGTGTACAGTGTGCGTGAGAGAGGGTGGGGAGTTGGATAGGTAACAGTGTGTGTGTGAGAGGGTCGTGAGTTGGATGGGGTACAGGGTGTGCGAGAGGGTGGGGTGTTGTA
The DNA here is from genome assembly GCA_026770705.1 of Isurus oxyrinchus. Lineage (NCBI taxonomy): Eukaryota > Metazoa > Chordata > Chondrichthyes > Lamniformes > Lamnidae > Isurus > Isurus oxyrinchus. The sequence goes on along the minus strand of JANJGN010000011.1, from coordinate 162,371,544 downwards.
TAGGGTACAGTGTGTGTGAAAGCGGGTGGGGAGTTGGATGGGGTACAGTGTGAGTGAGGGTGGGGAGTGGGATGGGTTACAGTGTGTGTGTGAGAGGATGGGGAGTTAGATGGGGTACAGTGTGTGTGAGAGAGGGAGGGGAGTTGGATGGGATACAGTGTGTGTGAGAGAGGGTGGGAAGTTTGATGGGGTACAGTGTTTGAGAGAGAGTGGGGAGTTGGATGGGGTACAGTGTGTGTGAGAGGGTGGAGAGTTGGATGAGGTACAGTTTTTGAGAGAGGGAGGGGAGTTGGATGGGATACAGTGTGTGAGTGAGAGGGTGGGGAGTTCGATGGGGTACACTGTGTTCGAGAGGGTGGGAGTTGGAAGGGGTACAGTATGTGTGAGATGATGGGGAGTTGGATGGGTTACAGTGTGTGTGAGAGGGTGGGGCGTTGGATGGGGTACAGCGTGTGCGAGAGGATCGGGAGTTGGATGGGTTACAGTGTGTGTGAGAGGGTGGGGAGTTGGATGGGTTACAGTGTGTGTGATAGGGTGGGGAGTTGATGGGGTACAGTGTGTTTGAGAGGGTGGGAATTTGGATGGGGTACAGTGCGTGTGAGAGGGTGGGGAGTTGGATGGGGTATAGTGTGTGTGTGAGAGGGTGGGGAGTTGGATGGGGTACAGTGTGTGTGTGAGAGGGTGGGGAGTTGGATGGGGTACAGTGTGTGTGAGAGAGTGTCGGGAGTTGGATGGGGTACAGTGTGTTTGAGAGGGAGGGGAATTGGATGGGTTTCATTGTGTGTGAGAGGGTGGGGAGTTGGTTGGGGTACAGTGTTTCAGAGAGGGTGGGGAGTTGGATGGGGTACAGTGTGTCAGAGAGGGTGGGGAGATGGATGGGTTACATTGTGTTTGACAGGGTGGGGAGTTGGTTGGGGTACAGTATGTGAGAGAGGGTGGGGAGTTGGAAGGGGTACAGTGTGTGTGAGAGGGTGGGGTGTTGGTTGAGGTACAGTGTTTGAGAGAGGGTGGAGCGTTGGATGGGGTACAGTGTGTGTGAGAGAGGGAGGGGAGTAGGTTGGGGTACAGTGTGTGTGAGGGGATGGAGAGCTGGAAGGGGTACAGTGTGTCTGTGAGAGAGGGTGGGGAGTTGGATGGGGTACAGTGTGTGTGTGAGAGAGGAAGGGGAGTTGGATGGGGTAAATTATGTGTGTGAGAGGGTGGGGAGTTGGATGGGGTATAGTGTGCGTGAGAGAGGATGGGGAGTTGGATGGGGTACAGTGTGTGTGACAGGGTGGGGAGGTGGATGGGGTACAGTGTGCGTGAGAGAGGGTGGGGAGTTGGATAGCGTACAGTGTATGTGTGAGAGGGTCGGGAGTTTGATGGGGTACAGTGTGTGTGAGTGGGTGGGGAGCTCGATGGGGTACAGGGTGTGCGAGAGGGTGGGGTGTTGTATGGGGTACAGTGTGTGTGAAAGCGGGTGGGGAGTTGGATGGGGTACAGTGTGAGTGAGAGGGTGGGGAGTGGGATGGGTTACAGTGTGTGTGTGAGGGTGGGGAGTTGGATGGTGTACAGTGTGTGTGTGAGAGGGTGGGGAGTTAGATGAGGTACAGTGTGTGTGAGAGAGGGAGGGGAGGTGGATGGGATACAGTGTGTGTGAGAGAGGGTGGGAAGTTGGATGGGCTACAGTGTTTAAGAGAGAGTGGGGAGTTGGATGGGGTACGGTGTGTGTGAGAGGGTGTGGAGTTGGATGGGGTACAGCGTGTGTGAGAGGGTGGGGAGTTGGATGGGGTACAGTGTGTGTGAGAGGGTGGGGAGTTGGATGGGGTACAGTGTTTGAGAGACGGTGGGGAGTTGGATGGGGTACAGTGTGTGTGAGAGGGTGGGGAGTTGGATGGGGTACAGTGTGTGTGTGAGAGGGTGGGGAGTTGGATGGGGTACAGTGTGTGTGAGAGGGTGGGGAGTTGGATGGGGTACAGTTTGTGTGAGAGTATGGGGAGTTGGATGGGGTACAGTATGTGTGAGAGTGTGGGGAGTTGGATGGGGTACAGTGTTTGAGCGAGGGTGGGGAGTTGGATGGGGTACAGTGTGTGTGAGAGAGGGAGGGGAGTTGGATGGGGTACAGTGTGTGTGAGAGGGTGGGGAGTTGGATGGGGTACAGTTTGTGTGAGAGCGTGGGGAGTTGGATGGGGTACAGTATGTGTGAGAGTGTGGGGAGTTGGATGGGGTACAGTGTTTGAGCGAGGGTGGGGAGTTGGATGGGGTACAGTATTTGTGAGAGAGGGAGGGGAGTTGGATGGGGTACAGTGTGTGTGAGGGGGTGGAAAGCTGGAAGGGGTACAGTGTGTGTGAGAGAGAGTGGGGAGTTGGATGGGGTAAAGTGTGTGTGAGAGAGGGAGGGGACTTGGATGGGGTACAGTGTGTGTGATGGGGTGGAGAGCTGGAAGGGGTACAGTGTGTGTGTGAGAGAGGGTGGGGAGTTGGATGGGGTACAGTGTGTGTGTGAGAGAGGGTGGGGAGTTGGATGGGGTAAAGTATGTGTGTGAGAGGGTGTGGAGTTGGATGGGGTACAGTGTGCGTGAGAGAGGATGGGGCGTTGGATGGGGTACAGTGTGTGTGAGAGGGTGTGGAGTTGGATGGGGTACAGTGTGCGTGAGAGAGGGTGGGGAGTTGGATGGGGTACAGTGATTGAGAGAGGGTGGGAAGTTGGATGGTGTACAGTGTGTGTGTGAGAGGGTAGGGAGTTGGATAGGGTACAGTGTGTGAGTGAGAGGGTGGGGAGTTCGAGGGGTACACTGTGTGCGAGAGGGTGGGAGTTGGAAGGGTTACAGTGTGTGTGAGATGGTGGGGAGTTGGATGGGGTACAGTGTGTGTGAGAGGGTGGGGAGGTGGATGGGGTACAGAGTGTGTGTCAGAGGGTGGGGAGTTAGATGGGGTACAGCGTGTGTGTGAGAGAGGGTGGGGAGTTGGATGGAGTACAGTGTGTGTGAGAGGGTTGGGAGTAGGATGGGGTACAGTGTGTTTGAGAGGGTCGGGAGTTGGATGGGTTACAGGGTGTGTGAGAGGGTGGGGCGTTGGATGGTGTACAGTGTGTTTGAGAGGGTCGGGAGTTGGATGGGTTACAGTGTGTGTGAGAGGGTGGGGCGTTGGATGGGGTACAGTGTGTGTGAGAGAGGGAGGGGTGTAGGTTGGGGTACAGTGTGTGTGAGGGGGTGGAGAGCTGGAAGGGGTACAGTGTGTCTGTGAGAGAGGGTGGGGAGTTGGATGGGGTACAGTGTGTGTGTGAGAGAGGAAGGGGAGTTGGATGGGGTAAAGTATGTGTGTGAGAGGGTGGGGAGTTGGATGGGGTATAGTGTGCGTGAGAGAGGATGGGGAGTTGGATGGGGTACAGTGTGTGTGACAGGGTGGGGAGGTGGATGGGGTACAGTGTGCGTGAGAGAGGGTGGGGAGTTGGATAGGGTACAGTGTATGTGTGAGAGGGTCGGGAGTTTGATGGGGTACAGTGTGTGTGAGTGGGTGGGGAGCTCGATGGGGTACAGGGTGTGCGAGAGGGTGGGGTGTTGTATGGGGTACAGTGTGTGTGAAAGCGGGTGGGGAGTTGGATGGGGTACAGTGTGAGTGAGAGTGTGGGGAGTTAGATGGGTTACAGTGTGTGTGAGAGAGGGAGGGGAGTTGGATGGGATACAGTGTGTGTGAGAGAAGGTGGGAAGTTGGATGGGGTACAGTGTTTGAGAGTGGGGAGTTGGATGGGGTACAGTGTGTGTGTGAGAGAGGGTGGGGAGTTGGATGGGGTAAAGTATGTGTGTGAGAGGGTGGGGAGTTGGATGGGGTACAGTGTGTGTGAGAGGGTGGGGAGTTGGATGGGGGACAGTGTGCGTGAGAGAGGATGGGGAGTTGGATGGGGTACAGTGTGTGTGAGAGGGTGGGGAGGTGGATGGGGTACAGTGTGTGTGTGAGAGAGGGTGGGGAGTTGGATGGGGTACAGTGTGTGTGAGAGGGTGGGGAGGTGGATGGGATACAGTGTGCGTGAGAGAGGGTGGGGAGTTGGATGGGGTACAGTGACTGAGAGAGGGTGGGAAGTGGGATGGTGTACAGTGAGTGTGTGAGAGGGTGGGGAGTTGGATGGGGTAAAGTATGTGTATAAGAGGGTGGGGAGCTGGATGGGGTACAGTGTGTGTGAGAGGGTGGGGAGTTGGATGGGGTACAGTGTGCGTGAGAGAGGATGTGGAGTTGGATGGGTTACAGTGTGTGTGAGAGTGTGGGGAGTTGGATGAGGTACAGTGTGTTTGAGAGGGTGGGGAGTTGGATGGGTTTCATTGTGCGTGAGAGGGTGGTGAGTTGGTTGGGGTACAGTGTTTCAGAGAGGGTGGGGAGTTGGTTGGGGTACAGTGTGTGAGAGAGGGTGGGGAGTTGGATGGGGTACAGTGTGTGTGAGAGGGTGGGGAGTTGGTAGGGGTACAGTGTGAGTGAGAGGATGGGGAGTTGGATGGGGTACAGTGTTTGAGCGACGGTGGGGAGTTGGATGGGGTACAGTGTGTGTGAGAGAGTGAGGAGTTGGATGGGGTAAAGTGTGTGTGAGAGAGGGAGGGGAGTAGTATCGGGTACAGTGTGTGTGAGGGAGTGGAGAGCTGGAAGGGGTACAGTGTGTGTGTGAGAGAGGGTGGGGAGTTTGATGGGGTACAGTGTGTGTGTGAGAGAGGAAGGAGAGTTGGATGGGGTAAAGTATGTGTGTGAGAGGGTGGGGAGTTGGATGGGGTACAGTGTGTGTGAGAGGGTGGGGAGTTGGATGGGGTACAGTGTGCGTGAGAGAGGATGGGGAGTTGGATGGGGTACTGTGTGTGTGTGAGGGTGGGGAGGTGGATGGTGTACAGTGTGCGTGAGAGAGGGTGGGGAGTTGGATAGGTAACAGTGTGTGTGTGAGAGGGTCGTGAGTTGGATGGGGTACAGGGTGTGCGAGAGGGTGGGGTGTTGTATAGGGTACAGTGTGTGTGAAAGCGGGTGGGGAGTTGGATGGGGTACAGTGTGAGTGAGGGTGGGGAGTGGGATGGGTTACAGTGTGTGTGTGAGAGGATGGGGAGTTAGATGGGGTACAGTGTGTGTGAGAGAGGGAGGGGAGTTGGATGGGATACAGTGTGTGTGAGAGAGGGTGGGAAGTTTGATGGGGTACAGTGTTTGAGAGAGAGTGGGGAGTTGGATGGGGTACAGTGTGTGTGAGAGGGTGGAGAGTTGGATGGGGTACAGTTTTTGAGAGAGGGAGGGGAGTTGGATGGGATACAGTGTGTGAGTGAGAGGGTGGGGAGTTCGATGGGGTACACTGTGTTCGAGAGGGTGGGAGTTGGAAGGGGTACAGTATGTGTGAGATGATGGGGAGTTGGATGGGTTACAGTGTGTGTGAGAGGGTGGGGCGTTGGATGGGGTACAGCGTGTGCGAGAGGATCGGGAGTTGGATGGGTTACAGTGTGTGTGAGAGGGTGGGGAGTTGGATGGGTTACAGTGTGTGTGATAGGGTGGGGAGTTGATGGGGTACAGTGTGTTTGAGAGGGTGGGAATTTGGATGGGGTACAGTGCGTGTGAGAGGGTGGGGAGTTGGATGGGGTATAGTGTGTGTGTGAGAGGGTGGGGAGTTGGATGGGGTACAGTGTGTGTGTGAGAGGGTGGGGAGTTGGATGGGGTACAGTGTGTGTGAGAGAGTGTCGGGAGTTGGATGGGGTACAGTGTGTTTGAGAGGGAGGGGAATTGGATGGGTTTCATTGTGTGTGAGAGGGTGGGGAGTTGGTTGGGGTACAGTGTTTCAGAGAGGGTGGGGAGTTGGATGGGGTACAGTGTGTCAGAGAGGGTGGGGAGATGGATGGGTTACATTGTGTTTGACAGGGTGGGGAGTTGGTTGGGGTACAGTATGTGAGAGAGGGTGGGGAGTTGGAAGGGGTACAGTGTGTGTGAGAGGGTGGGGTGTTGGTTGAGGTACAGTGTTTGAGAGAGGGTGGAGCGTTGGATGGGGTACAGTGTGTGTGAGAGAGGGAGGGGAGTAGGTTGGGGTACAGTGTGTGTGAGGGGATGGAGAGCTGGAAGGGGTACAGTGTGTCTGTGAGAGAGGGTGGGGAGTTGGATGGGGTACAGTGTGTGTGTGAGAGAGGAAGGGGAGTTGGATGGGGTAAATTATGTGTGTGAGAGGGTGGGGAGTTGGATGGGGTATAGTGTGCGTGAGAGAGGATGGGGAGTTGGATGGGGTACAGTGTGTGTGACAGGGTGGGGAGGTGGATGGGGTACAGTGTGCGTGAGAGAGGGTGGGGAGTTGGATAGCGTACAGTGTATGTGTGAGAGGGTCGGGAGTTTGATGGGGTACAGTGTGTGTGAGTGGGTGGGGAGCTCGATGGGGTACAGGGTGTGCGAGAGGGTGGGGTGTTGTATGGGGTACAGTGTGTGTGAAAGCGGGTGGGGAGTTGGATGGGGTACAGTGTGAGTGAGAGTGTGGGGAGTTAGATGGGTTACAGTGTGTGTGAGAGAGGGAGGGGAGTTGGATGGGATACAGTGTGTGTGAGAGAAGGTGGGAAGTTGGATGGGGTACAGTGTTTGAGAGTGGGGAGTTGGATGGGGTACAGTGTGTGTGAGAGAGGGTGGGGAGTTGGATGGGGTAAAGTATGTGTGTGAGAGGGTGGGGAGTTGGATGGGGTACAGTGTGTGTGAGAGGGTGGGGAGTTGGATGGGGGACAGTGTGCGTGAGAGAGGATGGGGAGTTGGATGGGGTACAGTGTGTGTGAGAGGGTGGGGAGGTGGATGGGGTACAGTGTGTGTGTGAGAGAGGGTGGGGAGTTGGATGGGGTACAGTGTGTGTGAGAGGGTGGGGAGGTGGATGGGATACAGTGACTGAGAGAGGGTGGGAAGTGGGATGGTGTACAGTGAGTGTGTGAGAGGGTGGGGAGTTGGATGGGGTAAAGTATGTGTGTAAGAGGGTGGGGAGCTGGATGGGGTACAGTGTGTGTGAGAGGGTGGGGAGTTGGATGGGGTACAGTGTGCGTGAGAGAGGATGTGGAGTTGGATGGGGTACAGTGTGTGTGAGAGGGTGGGGATGTGGATGGGGTACAGTGTGTGTGTGAGAGGGTAGGGAGTTGGATGGGGTACAGTGTGTGAGTGAGAGTGTGGGGAGTTTGATGGGGTACACTGTGTTCGAGAGGGTGGGAGTTGGAAGGGGTACAGTGTGTGTGAGATGGTGGGGAGTTGGATGGGGTACAGTGTGTTTGAGAGGGTGGGGAGGTGGATGGGGTAGAGTGTGTGTCAGAGGGTGGGGAGTTAGACGGGGTACAGCGTGTGTGTGAGAGAGGGAGGGGAGTTGGATGGAGTACAGTGTGTGTGAGAGGGTCGGGAGTTGGATGGATTACAGTGTGTGTGAGAGGGTGGGGCGTTGGATGGGGTACAGCGTGTGTGAGAGGGTCGGGAGTTGGATGGGTTACAGTGTGTGTGAGAGGGTGGGGAGTTGGATGGGGTACAGTGTGTTTGAGAGGGTGGGGAGTTGGATGGGTTTCATTGTGCGTGAGAGGGTGGTGAGTTGGTTGGGGTACAGTGTTTCAGAGAGGGTGGGGAGTTGGATGGGGTACAGTGTGTGAGAGAGGGTGGGGAGTTGGATGGGGTACAGTGTGTGTGAGAGGTGGGGAGTTGGTAGGGGTACAGTGTGAGTGAGAGGATGGGGAGTTGGATGGGGTACAGTGTTTGAGCGACGGTGGGGAGTTGGATGGGGTACAGTGTGTGTGAGAGAGTGGGGAGTTGGATGGGGTAAAGTGTGTGTGAGAGAGGGTGGGGAGTTGGATGGGGTACAGTGTGTGTGAGAGAGGGAGGGGAGTAGTATCGGGTACAGTGTGTGTGAGGGAGTGGAGAGCTGGAAGGGGTACAGTGTGTGTGTGAGAGAGGGTGGGGAGTTTGATGGGGTACAGTGTGTGTGTGAGAGAGGAAGGAGAGTTGGATGGGGTAAAGTATGTGTGTGAGAGGGTGGGGAGTTGGATGGGGTACAGTGTGTGTGAGAGGGTGGGGAGTTGGATGGGGTACAGTGTACGTGAGAGAGGATGGGGAGTTGGATGGGGTACTGTGTGTGTGTGAGGGTGGGGAGGTGGATGGTGTACAGTGTGCGTGAAAGAGGGTGGGTAGTTGGATAGGTTACAGTGTGTGTGTGAGAGGGTCGTGAGTTGGATGGGGTACAGGGTGTGCGAGAGGGTGGGGTGTTGTATAGGGTACAGTGTGTGTGAAAGCGGGTGGGGAGTTGGATGGGGTACAGTGTGAGTGTGGGTGGGGAGTGGGATGGGTTACAGTGTGTGTGTGAGAGGATGGGGAGTTAGATGGGGTACAGTGTGTGTGAGAGAGGGAGGGGAGTTGGATGGGATACAGTGTGTGTGAGAGAGGGTGGGAAGTTTGATGGGGTACAGTGTTTGAGAGAGAGTGGGGAGTTGGATGGGGTACGGTGTGTGTGAGAGGGTGGAGAGTTGGATGGGGTACAGTTTTTGAGAGAGGGAGGGGAGTTGGATGGTGTACAGTGTGTGTGTGAGAGGGTAGGGAGTTGGATGGGATACAGTGTGTGAGTGAGAGGGTGGGGAGTTCGATGGGGTACACTGTGTTCGAGAGGGTGGTAGTTGGAAGGGGTACAGTATGTGTGAGATGATGGGGAGTTGGATGGGGTACAGTGTGTGTGAGAGGTTGGGGAGGTGGATGGGGTACAGAGTGTGTGTCAGAGGGTGGGGAGTAAGATGGGGTACAGCGTGTCTGTGAGAGGGTGGGGAGTTGGCTGGGGTACAGTGTGTTTGAGAGGGTTGGGAGTTGGATGGGTTACAGTGTGTGTGAGAGGGTGGGGCGTTGGATGGGGTACAGCGTGTGCGAGAGGATCGGGAGTTGGATGGGTTACAGTGTGTGTGAGAGGGTGGGGAGTTGGATGGGTTACAGTGTGTGTGATAGGGTGGGGAGTTGATGGGGTACAGTGTGTTTGAGAGGGTGGGAATTTGGATGGGGTACAGTGCGTGTGAGAGGGTGGGGAGTTGGATGGGGTATAGTGTGTGTGTGAGAGGGTGGGGAGTTGGATGGGGTACAGTGTGTGTGTGAGAGGGTGGGGAGTTGGATGGGGTACAGTGTGTGTGAGAGAGTGTCGGGAGATGGATGGGGTACAGTGTGTGTTAGAGGGTTGGGAGTTGGATGGGGTACAGTGTGTTTGAGAGGGAGGGGAATTGGATGGGTTTCATTGTGTGTGAGAGGGTGGGGGGTTGGTTGGGGTTCAGTGTTTCAGAGAGGGTGGGGAGTTGGATGGGGTACAGTGTGTCAGAGAGGGTGGGGAGATGGATGGGTTACATTGTGTGTGACAGGGTGGGGAGTTGGTTGGGGTACAGTATGTGAGAGAGGGTGGGGAGTTGGAAGGGGTACAGTGTGTGTGAGAGGGTGGGGAGTTGGTTGAGGTACAGTGTTTGAGAGAGGGTGGGTAATTGGATGGGTTACAGTGTGTGTGAGAGAGGGTGGAGTGTTGGAGGGGGAACAGTGTGTGTGTGAGAGGGAAGGGAGTTGGATGGGGTATAGTGTGTGTGAGAGGGTGGGGAGTTGGATGGGGTACAGTGTGTGTGAGAGAGGGTGGGGAGTTGGATGGGGTACAATGTGTGTGTGTGAGGATGGTGATTTGGATGGGGTACAGTGTGTGTGAAAGAGTGGGTATTTGATTGTGGTACAGTGTGTGTGAGTGAGAGGGGAGTTGGATGGGTTACAGTGCGTGTGAGTGGGTGGGGAGTTGGATGGGGCACAGTGTGCGTGAGAGGGTGGGGATTTGGATGGGGTACAGTGTGTGTGTGTGTGTGAGGATGGGTAGTTGGACGGGGCACAGTGTGTGTCAGAGGGTGGGGATTTGATTGCGGTACAGTTTGTGTGTGAGAGGGTGGGGAGTAGGATGGTTTATAGCCTGTGTGAGAGGGTGGGGAGTTGGATGGGTTTGTTGAGTGTGAGAGGGTAGTGAGTTGGATGGGGTACAGTGTGTGTGAGAGAGGGTGGGTAGTTGGCTGGGGTGCAGTGTGTGTGTGAGAGGGAGGGGCGTTGGATGGGGCATACTGTGTGTGAGAGGCTGGGGAGTTGGATGGGTTACAGTGTGTGTGTGTGATGGTGGGGAGTTGAATGTGGTACAGTGTGTGTGTGAGGGGGGGAGTTGGATGGGTTACAGTGTGTCTGAAAGGGTGGGGAGTTGATTGTGGTACAGTGTATGTGAGAGAGGTTGGGGAGTTGGATGGGGTACAGTTTCTGTACGAGAGTGGGGAGTTGAATGGGGTACAGTGTGTGTGAGGGTGGGGAGTTCGATTGGGTACAGTGTGTTTGACAGAGGGTGGTGAGTGGGATGGGGTACAGTGTGTGAGTGAGAGGGTGGGGAGTTCGATGGGGTACACTGTGTTCGAGAGGGTGGGAGTTGGAAGGGGTACAGTGTGTGTGAGATGGTGGGGAGTTGGATGGGGTACAGTGTGTGTGAGAGGGTCGGGAGGTGGATGGGGTACAGTGTGTGTGTCAGAGGGTGGGGAGTTAGATGGGATATAGCGTGTGTGTGAGAGAGGGAGGGGAGTTGGATGGAGTACATTGTGTGTGAGAGTGTGGGGAGTTGGCTGGGGTAGAGTGTGTTTGAGGGGGTCGGGAGTTGGATGGGTTACAGTGTGTGTGAGAGGGTGGGGCGTTGGATGGGGTACAGCGTGTGTGAGAGGGTCGGGAGTTGGATGGGTTACAGTGTGTGTGAGAGGGTGGGGAGTTGGATGGGGTACAGTGTATGTGAGGGTGGGGAGTTCGATTGGTTACAGTGTGTTTGAGAGAGGGTGGACAGTTGGATGGGGTATAGTGTGTGTGAGATGGTGGGGTGTTTAATGGGGTACAGTGTGTGTGATAGGGTGGGGAGTTTGATGGGGTACAGTGTGTTTGAGAGGGTGGGGAGTTGGATCGGGTACAGTGTGTGTGTGAGAGTGTGGGGAGTTGGATGGGGAACAGTGTGTGTGAGGGAGGGTGGGGATTTGGATGGTGTACAGTGTGTGTGAGAGATGGTGGGGAGTTGGATGGGGTACGTTGTGTGTGTGAGGGTGGGGAGTTAAATGGGGTACAGAGTGTGTGAGAGGGTGGGAAGTTGGATGGGGTACAGTGTGTGTGAGAGGGTGGCGAGTTGAATGGGGTACTGTGTGTTTGAGAGGGTGGGAGTTGGATGGGGTACAGTGAATGTGAGACCGGGTGGGGAGTTGGATGTGGTACTGTGTGTGTGAGAGGGAGGGGAGTTGGATGGGGAACAGTGTCTGTGCGAGAGTGGGGAGTTGAATGGGGTACAGTGTGTGTGAGGGTGGGGAGTTCGATTGGGTACAGTGTGTTTGACAGAGGGTGGTGAGTTGGATAAGGTACGGAGTTTGTGAGATGTTGGGGCGTTGGATGGGGTACAGTGTGTGTGAGAGAGGGTGGGGAGTTGCATGGGGTTCCGTGTGTGTGAGAGAGGGTGGGGAGTTGGATGGGGTACAGTGTGTGTGTGTGATTGTGGGGAGTTGGATGGGGTACAGTGTGTGTGTGAGAGGGAGGGGAGTTGGATGGGGTACAGTGTGTGTGAGAGGGTGGGGAGTTGGAAGGGGTATAGTGTGTGTGAGAGGGTGGGGATTTGGATGGGGTACAGTGTGTGAGAGAGGGATGGGAGTTGGATGGGGTTCAGTGTGTGTGTGTGATGGTGGGGAGTTGGATGGGGTACAGTGTGTGTGAGAGGGTGGGGAGTTGATTGCGGTACAGTGTGTGTGAGAGAGTGTGGGGAGTTGGATGGGGTACAGTGTGTATGTGAGAGGGTGGGGAGTTGGATGGGGTACAGTGTGTGTTTAAGAGGGAGTGGAGTTGGATGGGGTATAGTGTGTGTGAGAGGGTGGGGAGTTGGATGGGGTACAGTGTGTGAGTGAGAGGGAGGGGAGTTGGATGGGGTATAGTGTGTGTGAGAGGGTGCGGAGTTGGATGGGGTACAGTGTGTGTGTGAGGGTGGGGATTTGGTTGGTGTACAGTGTGTATGAGAGGGTCAGGAAGTGGATGGTTACTGTATGTGTGTGTGAGAGGGAGGGGAGTTGAATGGGGTACAGTGTGTCTGAGAGAGAGTGGCGAGTTGGATGGGTTACAGCGTGTGTGAGAGAGGAAGGGGAGTTGGATGGGGTAAAGTATGTGTTTGAAAGGGTGGGGAGTTGGATGGGGTACAGTGTGTGTGAGAGAGGGTGGGGAGTTGGATAGTGTAGTGTGTGTGTGAGAGGGTCGGGAGTTGGATGGGGTACAGTGTGTGTGAGTGGGTGGGGAGCTCGATGGGGTACAGGGTGTGCGCGAGGGTGGGGTGTTGTATGGGTTACAGTGTGTGTGAAAGCGGGTGGGGAGTTGGATGGGGTACAGTGTGAGTGAGAGTGTGGGGAGTGGGATGGTGTACAGTGTGTGTATGAGAGGGTGGGGAGTTAGATGGGGTACAGTGTGTGTGAGAGAGGGAGGGGAGTTGGATGGGATACAGTGTGTGTGAGAGAGGGTGGGAAGTTGGATGGGGTACGGTGTGTGTGAGACGGTGTGGAGTTGGATGGTGTACAGTGTGTGTGTGCGAGGGTGGAGAGTTGGATGGGGTACAGTTTTTGAGAGAGGGTGGGGAGTTGGATGGTGTACAGTGTGTGTGTGAGAGGGTAGGTAGTTGGATGGGGTACAGTGTGTGTGAGATGGTGGGGAGTTGAATGGGGTACAGTGTGTGTGAGAGGGTGGGGAGGTGGATGGGGTACAGAGTGTGTGTCAGAGGGTGGGGAGTTAGATGGGGTACAGCGTGTGTGTGAGAGAGGGAGGGGAGTTGGATGGAGTACAGTGTGTGTGAGAGGGTGGGGAGTTCGCTGGGGTACAGTGTGTTTGAGGGGGTCGGAAGTTGGATGGGTTACAGTGTGTGTGAGAGGGTGGGGCGTTGGATGGGTTACAGTGTCTGTGAGAGAGGGTGGGGAGTTGGATGGGGAACAGTGTGTGTGAGAGAGGGTGGGGATTTGGATGGTGTACAGTGTGTGTGAGAGGGTGGGGAGTTGATTGCGGTACAGTGTGTGTGAGAGAGTGTGGGGAGTTGGATGGGGTACAGTGTGTATGTGAGAGGGTGGGGAGTTGGATGGGGTACAGTGTGTGTTTAAGAGGGAGTGGAGATGGATGGGGTATAGTGTGTCTGAGAGGGAGGGGAGTTGGATGGGGTACAGTGTGTGTGTGAGAGGGAGGGGAGTTGGATGGGCTATAGTGTGTGTGAGAGGGTGGGGAGTTGGATGGGGTACAGTGTGTGAGTGAGAGGGAGGGGAGTTGGATGGGGTATAGTGTGTGTGAGAGGGTGCAGAGTTGGATGGGGTACAGTGTGTGTGTGAGGGTGGGGAGTTGGTTGGTGTACAGTGTGTATGAGAGGGTCGGGAGTTGGATGGTTACTGTATGTGTGTGTGAGAGGGAGGGGAGTTGAATGGGGTACAGTTTGTCTGAGAGAGAGTGGCGAGTTGGATGGGTTACAGCGTGTGTGAGAGAGGGTGGGGAGTTGGATGGAGTACAGTGTGTGTGTGAGAGAGGAAGGGGAGTTGGATGGGGTAAAGTATGTGTTTGAAAGGGTGGGGAGTTGGATGGGGTACAGTGTGTGTGAAAGGGTGGGGAGTTGGATGGGGTACAGTGTGCGTGAGAGAGGGTGGGGAGTTGGATAGTGTAGTGTGTGTGTGAGAGGGTCGGGAGTTGGATGGGGTACAGTGTGTGTGAGTGGGTGGGGAGCTCGATGGGGTACAGGGTGTGCGAGAGGGTGGGGTGTTGTATGGGTTACAGTGTGTGTGAAAGCGGGTGGGGAGTTGGATGGGGTACAGTGTGAGTGAGAGTGTGGGGAGTGGGATGGGTTACAGCCTGTGTGTGAGGGTGGGGAGTTGGATGGTGTACAGTGTATGTATGAGAGGGAGGGGAGTTAGATGGGGTACAGTGTGTGTGAGAGAGGGAGGGGAGTTGGATGGGGTACAGTGTATGTGAGGGTGGGGAGTTCGATTGGTTACAGTGTGTTTGAGAGAGGGTGGACAGTTGGATGGGGTATAGTGTGTGTGAGATGGTGGGGTGTTTAATGGGGTACAGTGTGTGTGATAGGGTGGGGAGTTTGATGGGGTACAGTGTGTTTGAGAGGGTGGGGAGTTGGATCGGGTACAGTGTGTGTTTGCGAGGGTGGGGAGTTGGATGGGGAACAGTGTGTGTGAGAGAGGGTGGGGATTTGGATGGTGTACAGTGTGTGTGAGAGATGGTGGGGAGTTGGATGGGGTACGTTGTGTGTGTGAGGGTGGGGAGTTAAATGGGGTACAGAGTGTGTGAGAGGGTGGGAAGTTGGATGGGGTACAGTGTGTGTGAGAGGGTGGCGAGTTGAATGGGGTACTGTGTGTTTGAGAGGGTGGGAGTTGGATGGGGTACAGTGAATGTGAGACCGGGTGGGGAGTTGGATGTGGTACTGTGTGTGTGAGAGGGAGGGGAGTTGGATGGGGAACAGTGTCTGTGCGAGAGTGGGGAGTTGAATGGGGTACAGTGTGTGTGAGGGTGGGGAGTTCGATTGGGTACAGTGTGTTTGACAGAGGGTGGTGAGTTGGATAAGGTACGGAGTTTGTGAGATGTTGGGGCGTTGGATGGGGTACAGTGTGTGTGAGAGAGGGTGGGGAGTTGCATGGGGTTCCGTGTGTGTGAGAGAGGGTGGGGAGTTGGATGGGGTACAGTGTGTGTGTGTGATTGTGGGGAGTTGGATGGGGTACAGTGTGTGTGTGAGAGGGAGGGGAGTTGGATGGGGTACAGTGTGTGTGAGAGGGTGGGGAGTTGGAAGGGGTATAGTGTGTGTGAGAGGGTGGGGATTTGGATGGGGTACAGTGTGTGAGAGAGGGATGGGAGTTGGATGGGGTTCAGTGTGTGTGTGTGATGGTGGGGAGTTGGATGGGGTACAGTGTGTGTGAGAGGGTGGGGAGTTGATTGCGGTACAGTGTGTGTGAGAGAGTGTGGGGAGTTGGATGGGGTACAGTGTGTATGTGAGAGGGTGGGGAGTTGGATGGGGTACAGTGTGTGTTTAAGAGGGAGTGGAGTTGGATGGGGTATAGTGTGTGTGAGAGGGTGGGGAGTTGGATGGGGTACAGTGTGTGAGTGAGAGGGAGGGGAGTTGGATGGGGTATAGTGTGTGTGAGAGGGTGCGGAGTTGGATGGGGTACAGTGTGTGTGTGAGGGTGGGGATTTGGTTGGTGTACAGTGTGTATGAGAGGGTCAGGAAGTGGATGGTTACTGTATGTGTGTGTGAGAGGGAGGGGAGTTGAATGGGGTACAGTGTGTCTGAGAGAGAGTGGCGAGTTGGATGGGTTACAGCGTGTGTGAGAGAGGAAGGGGAGTTGGATGGGGTAAAGTATGTGTTTGAAAGGGTGGGGAGTTGGATGGGGTACAGTGTGTGTGAGAGAGGGTGGGGAGTTGGATAGTGTAGTGTGTGTGTGAGAGGGTCGGGAGTTGGATGGGGTACAGTGTGTGTGAGTGGGTGGGGAGCTCGATGGGGTACAGGGTGTGCGCGAGGGTGGGGTGTTGTATGGGTTACAGTGTGTGTGAAAGCGGGTGGGGAGTTGGATGGGGTACAGTGTGAGTGAGAGTGTGGGGAGTGGGATGGTGTACAGTGTGTGTATGAGAGGGTGGGGAGTTAGATGGGGTACAGTGTGTGTGAGAGAGGGAGGGGAGTTGGATGGGATACAGTGTGTGTGAGAGAGGGTGGGAAGTTGGATGGGGTACGGTGTGTGTGAGACGGTGTGGAGTTGGATGGTGTACAGTGTGTGTGTGCGAGGGTGGAGAGTTGGATGGGGTACAGTTTTTGAGAGAGGGTGGGGAGTTGGATGGTGTACAGTGTGTGTGTGAGAGGGTAGGTAGTTGGATGGGGTACAGTGTGTGTGAGATGGTGGGGAGTTGAATGGGGTACAGTGTGTGTGAGAGGGTGGGGAGGTGGATGGGGTACAGAGTGTGTGTCAGAGGGTGGGGAGTTAGATGGGGTACAGCGTGTGTGTGAGAGAGGGAGGGGAGTTGGATGGAGTACAGTGTGTGTGAGAGGGTGGGGAGTTCGCTGGGGTACAGTGTGTTTGAGGGGGTCGGAAGTTGGATGGGTTACAGTGTGTGTGAGAGGGTGGGGCGTTGGATGGGTTACAGTGTCTGTGAGAGAGGGTGGGGAGTTGGATGGGGAACAGTGTGTGTGAGAGAGGGTGGGGATTTGGATGGTGTACAGTGTGTGTGAGAGGGTGGGGAGTTGATTGCGGTACAGTGTGTGTGAGAGAGTGTGGGGAGTTGGATGGGGTACAGTGTGTATGTGAGAGGGTGGGGAGTTGGATGGGGTACAGTGTGTGTTTAAGAGGGAGTGGAGATGGATGGGGTATAGTGTGTCTGAGAGGGAGGGGAGTTGGATGGGGTACAGTGTGTGTGTGAGAGGGAGGGGAGTTGGATGGGCTATAGTGTGTGTGAGAGGGTGGGGAGTTGGATGGGGTACAGTGTGTGAGTGAGAGGGAGGGGAGTTGGATGGGGTATAGTGTGTGTGAGAGGGTGCAGAGTTGGATGGGGTACAGTGTGTGTGTGAGGGTGGGGAGTTGGTTGGTGTACAGTGTGTATGAGAGGGTCGGGAGTTGGATGGTTACTGTATGTGTGTGTGAGAGGGAGGGGAGTTGAATGGGGTACAGTTTGTCTGAGAGAGAGTGGCGAGTTGGATGGGTTACAGCGTGTGTGAGAGAGGGTGGGGAGTTGGATGGAGTACAGTGTGTGTGTGAGAGAGGAAGGGGAGTTGGATGGGGTAAAGTATGTGTTTGAAAGGGTGGGGAGTTGGATGGGGTACAGTGTGTGTGAAAGGGTGGGGAGTTGGATGGGGTACAGTGTGCGTGAGAGAGGGTGGGGAGTTGGATAGTGTAGTGTGTGTGTGAGAGGGTCGGGAGTTGGATGGGGTACAGTGTGTGTGAGTGGGTGGGGAGCTCGATGGGGTACAGGGTGTGCGAGAGGGTGGGGTGTTGTATGGGTTACAGTGTGTGTGAAAGCGGGTGGGGAGTTGGATGGGGTACAGTGTGAGTGAGAGTGTGGGGAGTGGGATGGGTTACAGCCTGTGTGTGAGGGTGGGGAGTTGGATGGTGTACAGTGTATGTATGAGAGGGAGGGGAGTTAGATGGGGTACAGTGTGTGTGAGAGAGGGAGGGGAGTTGGATGGGGTACAGTGTATGTGAGGGTGGGGAGTTCGATTGGTTACAGTGTGTTTGAGAGAGGGTGGACAGTTGGATGGGGTATAGTGTGTGTGAGATGGTGGGGTGTTTAATGGGGTACAGTGTGTGTGATAGGGTGGGGAGTTTGATGGGGTACAGTGTGTTTGAGAGGGTGGGGAGTTGGATCGGGTACAGTGTGTGTTTGCGAGGGTGGGGAGTTGGATGGGGAACAGTGTGTGTGAGAGAGGGTGGGGATTTGGATGGTGTACAGTGTGTGTGAGAGATGGTGGGGAGTTGGATGGGGTACGTTGTGTGTGTGAGGGTGGGGAGTTAAATGGGGTACAGAGTGTGTGAGAGGGTGGGAAGTTGGATGGGGTACAGTGTGTGTGAGAGGGTGGCGAGTTGAATGGGGTACTGTGTGTTTGAGAGGGTGGGAGTTGGATGGGGTACAGTGAATGTGAGACCGGGTGGGGAGTTGGATGTGGTACTGTGTGTGTGAGAGGGAGGGGAGTTGGATGGGGAACAGTGTCTGTGCGAGAGTGGGGAGTTGAATGGGGTACAGTGTGTGTGAGGGTGGGGAGTTCGATTGGGTACAGTGTGTTTGACAGAGGGTGGTGAGTTGGATAAGGTACGGAGTTTGTGAGATGTTGGGGCGTTGGATGGGGTACAGTGTGTGTGAGAGAGGGTGGGGAGTTGCATGGGGTTCCGTGTGTGTGAGAGAGGGTGGGGAGTTGGATGGGGTACAGTGTGTGTGTGTGATTGTGGGGAGTTGGATGGGGTACAGTGTGTGTGTGAGAGGGAGGGGAGTTGGATGGGGTACAGTGTGTGTGAGAGGGTGGGGAGTTGGAAGGGGTATAGTGTGTGTGAGAGGGTGGGGATTTGGATGGGGTACAGTGTGTGAGAGAGGGATGGGAGTTGGATGGGGTTCAGTGTGTGTGTGTGATGGTGGGGAGTTGGATGGGGTACAGTGTGTGTGAGAGGGTGGGGAGTTGATTGCGGTACAGTGTGTGTGAGAGAGTGTGGGGAGTTGGATGGGGTACAGTGTGTATGTGAGAGGGTGGGGAGTTGGATGGGGTACAGTGTGTGTTTAAGAGGGAGTGGAGTTGGATGGGGTATAGTGTGTGTGAGAGGGTGGGGAGTTGGATGGGGTACAGTGTGTGAGTGAGAGGGAGGGGAGTTGGATGGGGTATAGTGTGTGTGAGAGGGTGCGGAGTTGGATGGGGTACAGTGTGTGTGTGAGGGTGGGGATTTGGTTGGTGTACAGTGTGTATGAGAGGGTCAGGAAGTGGATGGTTACTGTATGTGTGTGTGAGAGGGAGGGGAGTTGAATGGGGTACAGTGTGTCTGAGAGAGAGTGGCGAGTTGGATGGGTTACAGCGTGTGTGAGAGAGGGTGGGAGTTGGATGGAGTACAGTGTGTGTGTGAGAGAGGAAGGGGAGTTGGATGGGGTAAAGTATGTGTTTGAAAGGGTGGGGAGTTGGATGGGGTACAGTGTGTGTGACAGGGTGGGGAGTTGAATGGGGTACAGTGTGCGTGAGAGAGGGTGGGGAGTTGGATAGTGTAGTGTGTTTGTGAGAGGGTCGGGAGTTGGATGGGGTACAGTGTGTGTGAGTGGGTGGGGAGCTCGATGGGGTACAGGGTGTGCGCGAGGGTGGGGTGTTGTATGGGTTACAGTGTGTGTGAAAGCGGGTGGGGAGTTGGATGGGGTACAGTGTGAGTGAGAGTGTGGGGAGTGGGATGGGTTACAGTCTGTGTGTGAGGGTGGGGAGTTGGATGGTGTACAGTGTGTGTATGAGAGGGTGGGGAGTTAGATGGGGTACAGTGTGTGTGAGAGAGGGAGGGGAGTTGGATGGGATACAGTGTGTGTGAGAGAGGGTGGGAAGTTGGATGTGGTACGGTGTGTGTGAGACGGTGTGGAGTTGGATGGTGTACAGTGTGTGTGTGCGAGGGTGGAGAGTTGGATGGGGTACAGTTTTTGAGAGAGGGTGGGGAGTTGGATGGTGTACAGTGTGTGTGTGAGAGGGTAGGTAGTTGGATGGGGTACAGTGTGTGTGAGATGGTGGGGAGTTGGATGGGGTACAGTGTGTGTTTAAGAGGGAGTGGAGTTGGATGGGGTATAGTGTGTCTGAGAGGGAGGGGAGTTGGATGGGGTACAGTGTGTGTGTGAGAGGGAGGGGAGTTGGATGGGCTATAGTGTGTGTGAGAGGGTGGGGAGTTGGATGGGGTACAGTGTGTGAGTGAGAGGGAGGGGAGTTGGATGGGGTATAGTGTGTGTGAGAGGGTGCAGAGTTGGATGGGGTACAGTGTGTGTGTGAGGGTGGGGAGTTGGTTGGTGTACAGTGTGTATGAGAGGGTCGGGAGTTGGATGGTTACTGTATGTGTGTGTGAGAGGGAGGGGAGTTGAATGGGGTACAGTGTGTCTGAGAGAGAGTGGCGAGTTGGATGGGTTACAGCGTGTGTGAGAGAGGGTGGGGAGTTGGATGGAGTACAGTGTGTGTGTGAGAGAGGAAGGGGAGTTGGATGGGGTAAAGTATGTGTTTGAAAGGGTGGGGAGTTGGATGGGGTACAGTGTGTGTGACAGGGTGGGGAGTTGGATGGGGTACAGTGTGCGTGAGAGAGGGTGGGGAGTTGGATAGTGTAGTGTGTGTGTGAGAGGGTCGGGAGTTGGATGGGGTACAGTGTGTGTGAGTGGGTGGGGAGCTCGATGGGGTACAGGGTGTGCGAGAGGGTGGGGTGTTGAATGGGGTACAGTGTGTGTGAGAGGGTGGGGAGGTGGATGGGGTACAGAGTGTGTGTCAGAGGGTGGGGAGTTAGATGGGGTACAGCGTGTGTGTGAGAGAGGGAGGGGAGTTGGATGGAGTACAGTGTGTGTGAGAGGGTGGGGAGTTCGCTGGGGTACAGTGTGTTTGAGGGGGTCGGAAGTTGGATGGGTTACAGTGTGTGTGAGAGGGTGGGGCGTTGGATGGGTTACAGTGTCTGTGAGAGAGGGTGGGGAGTTGGATGGGGAACAGTGTGTGTGAGAGAGGGTGGGGATTTGGATGGTGTACAGTGTGTGTGAGAGATGGTGGGGAGTTGGATGGGGTACGTTGTGTGTGTGAGGGTGGGGAGTTGAATTGGGTACAGAGTGTGTGAGAGAGGGGGGAGTTGGATGCGGTACAGTGTGTGTGAGAGGGAGGGGAGTTGGATGGGGTACAGTGTCTGTGCGAGAGTGGGGAGTTGAATGGGGTACAGTGTGTGTGAGGTTTGGGAGTTCGATTGGGTACAGTGTGTTTGACAGAGGGTGGTGACTTGGATAAGGTACAGAGTGTGTGAGACGTTGGGGAGTTGGATGGGGTACAGTGTGTGTGATATTTTGGGGAATTTGATGGGGTACAGTGTGTGTGTGAGAGGGTGGGGAGTTGGATGGGGTACAGTGTGTGTGAGAGAGGGTGGGGAGTTGCATGGGGTTCAGTGGGTGTGAGAGAGGGTGGGGAGTTGGATGGGGTACAGTGTGTGTGTGTGTGATTGTGGGGAGTTGGATGGGGTACAGTGTGTGTGTGAGAGGGAGGGGAGTTGGATAGGGTACAGTGTGTGTGAGAGGGTGGGGTGTTTAATGGGGTACAGTGTGTGTGAGAGGGTGGGGAATTGGATGCGGTACAGTGTGTTTGAGAGGGTTGGGAGTTGGATGGGTTACAGTGTGTGTGAGAGGGTGGGGCGTTGGATGGGGTACAGCGTGTGTGAGTGGATCGGGAGTTGGATGGGTTACAGTGTGGATGAGAGGGTGGGGAGTTGGATGGGGTACAGTGCGTGTGATAGGGTGGGGAGTTGATGGGGTACAGTGTGTTTGAGAGGTTGGGGAGTTGGTTGAGGTACAGTGTTTGAGAGAGGGTGGGTAATTGGATGGGTTACAGTGTTTGTGAGAGAGGGTGGAGTGTTGGAGGGGGAACAGTGTGTGTGTGAGAGGGAAGGGAGTTGGATGGGGTACAGTGTGTGTGAGAGGGAAGGGAGTTGGATGGGGTATAGTGTGTGTGAGAGGGTGGGGAGTTGGATGGGGTACAGTGTGTGTGAGAGAGGGTGGGGAGTTGGATGGGTTACAGTGTGTGTGAGAGTGTGGGATGTTGGATGGGGTACAGTGTGTGCGAGAGTGGGTGGAGAGTTGGATGGGGTACAGTGTGTGTGAGAGGGTGGTGAGTTGGATGGGGTACAATGTGTGTGTGTGAGGATGGGGAGTTGGATGGTGTTACAGTGTGTGTGAAAGAGTGGGGATTTGATTGTGGTAAAGTGTGCGTGAGAGGGAGGGGAGTTGGATGGGTTACAGAGTGTGTGAGTGGGTGGGGTGTTGGATGGGGCACAGTGTGTGTGAGAGATGGTGGGGAGTTGGATGGGGTACGTTGTGTGTGTGAGGGTGGGGAGTTGAATGGGGTACAGAGTGTGAGAGAGGGTGGGGAGTTGGATGGGGTACAGTGTGTGTGAGAGTGTGGCGAGTTGAATGGGGTACAGTGTGTTTGAGAGGGTGGGAGTTGGATGGGGTACAGTGAATGTGAGACAGGGTGGGGAGTTGGATGTGGTACTGTGTGTGTGAGAGGGAGGGGATTTGGATGGGGTACAGTGTCTGTGCGAGAGTGGGGTGTTGAATGGGGTACAGTGTGTGTGAGGGTGGGGATTTCGATTTGGGTACAGTGTGTTTGACAGAGGGTGGTGAGTTGGATAAGGTACAGAGTGTGTGAGATGTTGGGGAGTCGGATGGGGTACATTGTGTGTGAGAGAGGGTGGGGTGTTGGATGGGGTACAGTGTGTGTGAGAGAGGGTGGGGAGTTGCATCGGGTTCAGTGTGTGTGTGTGATTGTGGGGAGTTGGATCGGGTACAGTGTGCGTGGGTGTGAGGATGGAGAGTTGGATGGGGTACAGTGTGTGTCAGAGGGTGGGGAGTTGGATGGGGTACAGTGTGTTTTAGAGGCTGGGGAGTTGGATGGGGTACAGTGTGTGTGAGAGAGGGTTGGGTGTTGGATGGGGTACAGTGTGTGTGAGAGGATGGGGAGTTGGATGGGGTACAGTGTGGGTGAGAGGGTGGGGTGTTGGATGGGGTACAGTGCGTGTGAGAGAGGGTGGGGAGTTGGTTGGGGTACAGTGTGTGTGAGAGGGTCGGGAGTTGGATGGGTTACAGTGTGTGTGAGAGGGTGGGATTTGGATGGCGTACAGTTTATGTGACAGGGTGGGGTTTTGGATGGGGTACAGTGTGTGTGAGAGTGGGTGGGGAGTTGGATGGGGTACAGTGTGTGTGAGAGGGTGGGGAGTTGAATGGGGCACAGTGTGTGTGAGAGGGTGGGGAGTTGGATTGGTTACAGTGTGTGTGAGAGGGTGGGGAGTTGAATGGGGAACAGTGTGTTTGAGAGGGTGGGGAGTTGGATGGGGTACAGTGTATGTGAGGGTGGGGAGTTCGATTGGTTACAGTGTGTTTGAGAGAGGGTGGACAGTTGGATGGGGTATAGTGTGTGTGAGATGGTGGGGTGTTTAATGGGGTATAGTGTGTGTGATAGGGTGGGGAGTTTGATGGGGTACAGTGTGTTTGAGAGGGTGGGGAGTTGGATCGGGTACAGTGTGTGTGTGAGAGGGTGGGGAGTTGGATGGGGAACAGTGTGTGTGAGAGAGGGTGGGGATTTGGATGGTGTACAGTGTGTGTGAGAGATGGTGGGGAGTTGGATGGGGTACGTTGTGTGTGTGAGGGTGGGGAGTTAAATGGGGTACAGAGTGTGTGAGAGGGTGGGAAGTTGGATGGGGTACAGTGTGTGTGAGAGGGTGGCGAGTTGAATGGGGTACTGTGTGTTTGAGAGGGTGGGAGTTGGATGGGGTACAGTGAATGTGAGACCGGGTGGGGAGTTGGATGTGGTACTGTGTGTGTGAGAGGGAGGGGAGTTGGATGGGGAACAGTGTCTGTGCGAGAGTGGGGAGTTGAATGGGGTACAGTGTGTGTGAGGGTGGGGAGTTCGATTGGGTACAGTGTGTTTGACAGAGGGTGGTGAGTTGGATAAGGTACGGAGTTTGTGAGATGTTGGGGCGTTGGATGGGGTACAGTGTGTGTGAGAGAGGGTGGGGAGTTGCATGGGGTTCAGTGTGTGTGAGAGAGGGTGGGGAGTTGGATGGGGTACAGTGTGTGTGTGTGATTGTGGGGAGTTGGATGGGGTACAGTGTGTGTGTGAGAGGGAGGGGAGTTGGATGGGGTACAGTGTGTGTGAGAGGGTGGGGAGTTGGAAGGGCTATAGTGTGTGTGAGAGGGTGGGGATTTGGATGGGGTACAGTGTGTGAGAGAGGGATGGGAGTTGGATGGGGTTCAGTGTGTGTGTGTGATGGTGGGGAGTTGGATGGGGTACAGTGTGTGTGAGAGGGTGGGGAGTTCATTGCGGTACAGTGTGTGTGAGAGAGTGTGGGGAGTTGGATGGGGTACAGTGTGTATGTGAGAGGGTGGGGAGTTGGATGGGGTACAGTGTGTGTTTAAGAGGGAGTGGAGTTGGATGGGGTATAGTGTGTCTGAGAGGGAGGGGAGTTGGATGGGGTACAGTGTGTGTGTGAGAGGGAGGGGAGTTGGATGGGCTATAGTGTGTGTGAGAGGGTGGGGAGTTGGATGGGGTACAGTGTGTGAGTGAGAGGGAGGGGAGTTGGATGGGGTATAGTGTGTGTGAGAGGGTGCGGAGTTGGATGGGGTACAGTGTGTGTGTGAGGGTCGGGATTTGGTTGGTGTACAGTGTGTATGAGAGGGTCAGGAGTTGGATGGTTACTGTATGTGTGTGTGAGAGGGAGGGGAGTTGAATGGGGTACAGTGTGTCTGAGAGAGAGTGGCGAGTTGGATGGGTTACAGCGTGTGTGAGAGGGTGGGGAGTTGAATGGGGAACAGTGTGTTTGAGAGGGTGGGGAGTTGGATGGGGTACAGTGTATGTGAGGGTGGGGAGTTCGATTGGTTACAGTGTGTTTGAGAGAGGGTGGACAGTTGGATGGGGTATAGTTTGTGTGAGATGGTGGGGTGTTTAATGGGGTACAGTGTGTGTGATAGGGTGGGGAGTTTGATGGGGTACAGTGTGTTTGAGAGGGTGGGGAGTTGGATCGGGTACAGTGTGTGTGTGAGAGGGTGGGGAGTTGGATGGGGAACAGTGTGTGTGAGAGAGGGTGGGGATTTGGATGGTGTACAGTGTGTGTGAGAGATGGTGGGGAGTTGGATGGGGTACGTTGTGTGTGTGAGGGTGGGGAGTTAAATGGGGTACAGAGTGTGTGAGAGGGTGGGAAGTTGGATGGGGTACAGTGTGTGTGAGAGGGTGGCGAGTTGAATGGGGTACTGTGTGTCTGAGAGGGTGGGAGTTGGATGGGGTACAGTGAATGTGAGACCGGGTGGGGAGTTGGATGTGGTACTGTGTGTGTGAGAGGGAGGGGAGTTGGATGGGGAACAGTGTCTGTGCGAGAGTGGGGAGTTGAATGGGGTACAGTGTGTGTGAGGGTGGGGAGTTCGATTGGGTACAGTGTGTTTGACAGAGGGTGGTGAGTTGGATAAGGTACGGAGTTTGTGAGATGTTGGGGCGTTGGATGGGGTACAGTGTGTGAGAGAGAGGGTGGGGAGTTGCATGGGGTTCAGTGTGTGTGAGAGAGGGTGGGGAGTTGGATGGGGTACAGTGTGTGTGTGTGATTGTGGGGAGTTGGATGGGGTAGTGTGTGTGTGAGAGGGAGGGGAGTTGGATGGGGTACAGTGTGTGTGAGAGGGTGGGGAGTTGGAAGGTGTATAGTGTGTGTGAGAGGGTGGGGATTTGGATGGGGTACAGTGTGTGAGAGAGGGATGGGAGTTGGATGGGGTTCAGTGTGTGTGTGTGATGGTGGGGAGTTGGATGGGGTACAGTGTGTGTGAGAGGGTGGGGAGTTGATTGCGGTACAGTGTGTGTGAGAGAGTGTGGGGAGTTGGATGGGGTACAGTGTGTATGTGAGAGGGTGGGGAGTTGGATGGGGTACAGTGTGTGTTTAAGAGGGAGTGGAGTTGGATGGGGTATAGTGTGTCTGAGAGGGAGGGGAGTTGGATGGGGTACAGTGTGTGTGTGAGAGGGAGGGGAGTTGGATGGCGTATAGTGTGTGTGAGAGGGTGGGGAATTGGATGGGGTACAGTGTGTGAGTGAGAGGGAGGGGAGTTGGATGGGGTATAGTGTGTGTGAGAGGGTGCGGAGTTGGATGGGGTACAGTGTGTGTGTGAGGGTGGGGATTTGGTTGGTGTACAGTGTGTATGAGAGGGTCAGGAGTTGGATGGTTACTGTATGTGTGTGTGAGAGGGAGGGGAGTTGAATGGAGTACAGTGTGTCTGAGAGAGAGTGGCGAGTTGGATGGGTTACAGCGTGTGTGAGAGAGGGTGGGAGTTGGATGGAGTACAGTGTGTGTGTGAGAGAGGAAGGGGAGTTGGATGTGGTAAAGTATGTGTTTGAAAGGGTGGGGAGTTGGATGGGGTACAGTGTGTGTGACAGGGTGGGGAGTTGAATGGGGTACAGTGTGCGTGAGAGAGGGTGGGGAGTTGGATAGTGTATTGTGTGTGTGAGAGGGTCGGGAGTTGGATGGGGTACAGTGTGTGTGAGTGGGTGGGGAGCTCGATGGGGTACAGGGTGTGCGCGAGGGTGGGGTGTTGTATGGGTTACAGTGTGTGTGAAAGCGGGTGGGGAGTTGGATGGGGTACAGTGTGAGTGAGAGTGTGGGGAGTGGGATGGGTTACAGTCTGTGTGTGAGGGTGGGGAGTTGGATGGTGTACAGTGTGTGTATGAGAGGGTGGGGAGTTAGATGGGGTACAGTGTGTGTGAGAGAGGGAGGGGAGTTGGATGGGATACAGTGTGTGTGAGAGAGGGTGGGAAGTTGGATGTGGTACGGTGTGTGTGAGACGGTGTGGAGTTGGATGGTGTACAGTGTGTGTGTGCGAGGGTGGAGAGTTGGATGGGGTACAGTTTTTGAGAGAGGGTGGGGAGTTGGATGGTGTACAGTGTGTGCGTGAGAGGGTAGGTAGTTGGATGGGGTACAGTGTGTGTGAGATGGTGGGGAGTTGAATGGGGTACAGTGTGTGTGAGAGGGTGGGGAGGTGGATGGGGTACAGAGTGTGTGTCAGAGGGTGGGGAGTTAGATGGGGTACAGCGTGTGTGTGAGAGAGGGAGGGGAGTTGGATGGAGTACAGTGTGTGTGAGAGGGTGTGGAGTTCGCTGGGGTACAGTGTGTTTGAGGGGGTCGGAAGTTGGATGGGTTACAGTGTGTGTGAGAGGGTGGGGCGTTGGATGGGTTACAGTGTCTGTGAGAGAGGGTGGGGAGTTGGATGGGGAACAGTGTGTGTGAGAGAGGGTGGGGATTTGGATGGTGTACAGTGTGTGTGAGAGGGTGGGGAGTTGATTGCGGTACAGTGTGTGTGAGAGAGTGTGGGGAGTTGGATGGGGTACAGTGTGTATGTGAGAGGGTGGGGAGTTGGATGGGGTACAGTGTGTGTTTAAGAGGGAGTGGAGTAGGATGGGGTATAGTGTGTCTGAGAGGGAGGGGAGTTGGATGGGGTACAGTGTGTGTGTGAGAGGGAGGGGAGTTGGATGGGCTATAGTGTGTGTGAGAGGGTGGGGAGTTGGATGGGGTACAGTGTGTGAGTGAGAGGGAGGGGAGTTGGATGGGGTATAGTGTGTGTGAGAGGGTGGGGAGTTGGATGGGGTACAGTGTGTGTGTGAGGGTGGGGAGTTGGTTGGTGTACAGTGTGTATGAGAGGGTCGGGAGTTGGATGGTTACTGTATGTGTGTGTGAGAGGGAGGGGAGTTGAATGGGGTACAGTGTGTCTGAGAGAGAGTGGCGAGTTGGATGGGTTACAGCGTGTGTGAGAGAGGGTGGGGAGTTGGATGGAGTACAGTGTGTGTGTGAGAGAGGAAGGGGAGTTGGATGGGGTAAAGTATGTGTTTGAAAGGGTGGGGAGTTGGATGGGGTACAGTGTGTGTGACAGGGTGGGGAGTTGGATGGGGTACAGTGTGCGTGAGAGAGGGTGGGGAGTTGGATAGTGTAGTGTGTGTGTGAGAGGGTCGGGAGTTGGATGGGGTACAGTGTGTGTGAGTGGGTGGGGAGCTCGATGGGGTACAGGGTGTGCGAGAGGGTGGGGTGTTGTATGGGTTACAGTGTGTGTGAAAGCGGGTGGGGAGTTGGATGGGGTACAGTGTGAGTGAGAGTGTGGGGAGTGGGATGGGTTACAGTCTGTGTGTGAGGGTGGGGTGTTGGATGGTGTACAGTGTATGTATGAGAGGGAGGGGAGTTAGATGGGGTACAGTGTGTGTGAGAGAGGGAGGGGAGTTGGATGGGATACAGTGTGTGTGAGAGAGGGTGGGAAGTTGGATGGGGTACGGTGTGTGTGAGACGGTGTGGAGTTGGATGGTGTACAGTGTGTGTGTGCGAGGGTGGAGAGTTGGATGGGGTACAGTTTTTGAGAGACGGTGGGGAGTTGGATGGTGTACAGTGTGTGTGTGAGAGGGTAGGTAGTTGGATGGGGTACAGTGTGTATGAGATGGTGGGGAGTTGAATGGGGTACAGTGTGTGTGACAGGGTGGGGAGGTGGATGGGGTACAGAGTGTGTGTCAGAGGGTGGGGAGTTAGATGGGGTACAGCGTGTGTGTGAGAGAGGGAGGGGAGTTGGATGGAGTACAGTGTGTTTGAGGGGGTCGGAAGTTGGATGGATTACAGTGTGTGTGAGAGGGTGGGGCGTTGGATGGGTTACAGTGTCTGTGAGAGAGGGTGGGGAGTTGGATGGGGAACAGTGTGTGTGAGAGAGGGTGGGGATTTGGATGGTGTACAGTGTGTGTGAGAGATGGTGGGGAGTTGGATGGGGTACGTTGTGTGTGTGAGCGTGGGGAGTTGAATTGGGTACAGAGTGTGTGAGAGAGGGGGGAGTTGGATGCGGTACAGTGTGTGTGAGAGGGAGGGGAGTTGGATGGGGTACAGTGTCTGTGCGAGAGTGGGGAGTTGAATGGGGTACAGTGTGTGTGAGGTTTGGGAGTTCGATTGGGTACAGTGTGTTTGACAGAGGGTGGTGACTTGGATAAGGTACAGAGTGTGTGAGACGTTGGGGAGTTGGATGGGGTACAGTGTGTGTGATATTTTGGGGAGTTTGATGGGGTACAGTGTGTGTGTGAGAGGGTGGGGAGTTGGATGGGGTACAGTGTGTGTGTGTGTGATTGTGGGGAGTTGGATGGGGTACAGTGTGTGTGTGAGAGGGAGGGGAGTTGGATGGGGTACAGTGTGTGTGAGAGGGTGGGGTGTTTAATGGGGTACAGTGTGTATGAGAGGGTGGGGAATTGGATGCGGTACAGTGTGTTTGAGAGGGTTGGGAGTTGGATGGGTTACAGTGTGTGTGAGAGGGTGGGGCGTTGGATGGGGTACAGCGTGTGTGAGTGGATCGGGAGTTGGATGGGTTACAGTGTGGATGAAAGGGTGGGGAGTTGGATGGGGTACAGTGTGTGTGATAGGGTGGGGAGTTGATGGGGTACAGTGTGTTTGAGAAGTTGGGGAGTTGGTTGAGGTACAGTGTTTGAGAGAGGGTGGGTAATTGGATGGGTTACAGTGTTTGTGAGAGAGGGTGGAGTGTTGGAGGGGGAACAGTGTGTGTGTGAGAGGGAAGGGAGTTGGATGGGGTACAGTGTGTGTGAGAGGGAAGGGAGTTGGATGGGGTACAGTGTATGTGAGAGGGTGGGGAGTTGGATGGGGTACAGTGTGTGTGAGAGAGGGTGGGGAGTTGGATGGGTTACAGTGTGTGTGAGAGTGTGGGATGTTGGATGGGGTACAGTGTGTGCGAGAGTGGGTGGAGAGTTGGATGGGGTACAGTGTGTGTGAGAGGGTGGTGAGTTGGATGGGGTACAATGTGTGTGTGTGAGGATGGGGAGTTGGATGGTGTTACAGTTTGTGTGAAAGAGTGGGGATTTGATTGTGGTAAAGTGTGCGTGAGAGGGAGGGGAGTTGGATGGGTTACAGTGTGTGTGAGTGGGTGGGGTGTTGGATGGGGCACAGTGTGTGTGAGAGGGTGGGGATTTGGATGGGGTACAGTGTGTGTGAAAGAGTGGGGATTTGATTGTGGTAAAGTGTGTTTGAGAGGGAGGGGAGTTGGATGGGTTACAGTGTGTGTGAGTGGGTGGGGATTTGGATGGGGTACAGTGTATGTGTGTGTTTGAGGATGGGTAGTTGGATGGGGCACAGTGTGTGTCAGAGGGTGGGGATTTGATTGCGGTACTGTGTGTGTGAGAGGGAGGGGAGTTGAATGGGGTACAGTGTCTGTGCCAGAGTGGGGAGTTGAATGGGGTACAGTGTGTGTGAGGGTGGGGAGTTGGATGGGGTACAGTGTGTGTGAGAGAGGGTGGGGAGTTGGATGGGTTACAGTGTGTGTGAGAGGGTGGGATGTTGGATGGGGTACAGTGTGTGCGAGAGTGGGTGGGGAGTTGGATGGGGTACAGTGTGTGAGAGAGGGTGGGGAGTTGAATGGGCTACAGTGTGTGTGAGAGGGTGGAGAGTTGGATGGGGTACAATGTGTGTGTGTGAGGATGGGGAGTTGGATGGTGTTACAGTGTGTGTGAAAGAGTGGGGATTTGATTGTGGTAAAGTGTCTTTGAGAGGGAGGGGAGTTGGATGGGTTACAGTGTGTGTGAGGGTGGGGAGTTGGATGGGGTATAGTGTGTGTGAGTGAGAGGGGAGTTGGATGGGTTACAGTGTGTGTGAGTGGGTGGGGAGTTGGATGGGTTACAGTGTGTGTGAGTGGGTGGGGATTTGGATGGGGTACAGTGTGTGTGTTTGTTTGAGGATGGGTAGTTGGATGGGGCACAGTGTGTGTCAGAGGGTGGGGATTTGATTGCGGTACAGTTTGTGTGTGAGAGGGTTGGGAGTTGGATGGTTTATAGCCTGTGTGAGAGGGTGGGGAGTTGGATGGGGTTGTTGAGTGTGAGAGGGTAGTGTGTTGGATGGGGTACAGTGTGTGTGAGAGAGGGTGGGTAGTTGGCTGGGGTGCAGTGTGTGTGTGAGAGGGAGGGGCGTTGGATGGGGCATACTGTGTGTGAGAGGCTGGGGAGTTGGATGGGTTACAGTGTGTGTGTGTGATGGTGGGGAGTTGAATGGGGTACAGTCTGTGTGTGAGGGGAGGAGTTGGATGGGGTACAGTGTGTCTGAAAGGGTGGGGAGTTGATTGTGGTACAGTGTATGTGAGAGCGGTTGGGGAGTTGGATGGGGTACAGTTTCTGTACGAGAGTGGGGAGTTGAATGGGGTACAGTGTGTGTGAGGGTGGGGTTTTCGATTGGGTACAGTGTGTTTGACAGAGGGTGGTGAGTGGGATGGGGTACAGTGTTTGAGTGAGAGGGTGGGGAGTTCGATGGGGTACACTGTGTGCGACAGGGTGGGAGATGGAAGGGGTACAGTGTGTGTGAGATGGTGGGGAGTTGGATGGGGTACAGTGTGTGTGAGAGGGTGGGGAGGTGGATGGGGTACAGAGTGTGTGTCAGAGGGTGGGGAATTAGATGGGGTACAGCGTGTGTGTGAGAGAGGGAGGGGAGTTGGATGGAGTACAGTGTGTGTGAGCGGGTGGGGAGTTGGCTGGGGTACAGTGTGTTTGAGAGGGTGGGGAGTTGGATGGGTTACAGTTTGTGTGAGAGAGGGTGGGGAGTTGGATGGGGAACAGTGTGTGTGAGAGAGGCTGGGGATTTGGATGGTGTACAGTGTGTGTGAGAGATGGTGGGGAGTTGGATGGGGTACGTTGTGTGTGTGAGGGTGGGGAGTTGAATTGGGTACAGAGTGTGTGAGAGAGGGGGGAGTTGGATGCGGTACAGTGTGTGTGAGAGCGTGGCGAGTTGAATGGGGTACAGTGAATGTGAGACAGGGTGGGGAGTTGGATGTGGTACTGTGTGTGTGAGAGGGAGGGGAGTTGGATGGGGTACAGTGTCTGTGCGAGAGTGGAGAGTTGAATGGGGTACAGTGTGTGTGAGGTTTGGGAGTTCGATTGGGTACAGTGTGTTTGACAGAGGGTGGTGAGTTGTATAAGGTACAGAGTGTGTGAGATGTTGGGGAGTTGGATGGGGTACAGTGTGTGTGATATTTTGGGGAGTTTGACGGGGTACAGTGTGTGTGAGAGAGGGTGGGGAGTTGCATGGGGTTCAGTGTGTGTGAGAGAGGGTGGGGAGTTGGATGGGGTACAGTGTGTGTGTGTGATTGTGGGGAGTTGGATGGGGTACAGTGTGTGTGTGAGAGGGAGGGGAGTTGGATGGGGTACTGTGTGTGTGAGAGGGTGGGGTGTTTAATGGGGTACAGTGTGTGTGAGAGGGTGGGGAGTTGGATGGGATACAGTGTGTTTGAGAGGGTTGGGAGTTGGATGGGTTACAGTGTGTGTGAGAGGGTGGGGCGTTGGATGGGGTACAGCGTGTGTGAGAGGATCGGGAGTTTGATGGGTTACAGTGTGCGTGAGAGGGTGGGGAGTTGGATGGGGTACAGTGTGTGTGATAGGGTGAGGAGTTGATGGGGTACAGTGTGTTTGAGAGGGAGGGAAGTTGGATGGGGTACAGTGCGTGTGAGAGGGTGGGGAGTTGGATGGGGTATAGTGTGTGTGTGAGAGGGTGGGGAGTTGGATGGGGTACAGTGTGTGTGTGAGAGGGTGGGGAGTTCGATGGGGTACAGTTTGTGTGTGAGAGGGTGGGGAGTTGGATGGGGTACAGTGTGTGTGTGAGAGGGTGGGGAGTTCGATGGGGT
The DNA here is from genome assembly GCA_026770705.1 of Isurus oxyrinchus. NCBI lineage: Eukaryota > Metazoa > Chordata > Chondrichthyes > Lamniformes > Lamnidae > Isurus > Isurus oxyrinchus. The sequence goes on along the minus strand of JANJGN010000011.1, from coordinate 162,339,669 downwards.
ACAGTGTGTGTGAGAGAGGGTGGGGAGTTGGATGGGGTACAGTGTGTGTGTGAGAGGGTGGGGAGTTCGATGGGGTACAGTGTGTGTGAGAGAGGGTTGGGAGTTGGTGGGGTACAGTGTGTGCTAGAGGGTGGGGAGTTGGATGGGGTACAGTGTGTTTGAGAGGGAGGGGAGTTGGATGGGTTTCATTGTGTGTGAGAGGGTGGGGAGTTGGTTGGGGTACAGTGTTTCAGAGAGGGTGGGTATGGATGGGGTACAGTGTGTCAGAGAGGGTGGGGAGATGGATGGGTTACATTGTGTGTGACAGGGTGGGGAGTTGGTTGGGGTACAGTATGTGAGAGAGGGTGGGGAGTTGGAAGGCGTACAGTGTGTGTGAGAAGGTGGGGAGTTGGTTGAGGTACAGTGTTTGAGAGATGGTGGGTAATTGGATGGGTTACAGTGTTTGTGAGAGAGGGTGGAGTGTTGGATGGGGAACAGTGTGTGTGTGAGAGGGAAGGGAGTTGGATGGGGTATAGTGTGTGTGAGAGGGTGGGGAGTTGGATGGGGTACAGTGTGTCTGAGAGAGGGTGGGGAGTTGGATGGGTTACAGTGTGTGTGAGAGTGTGGGATGTTGGATGAGGTACAGTGTGTGCGAGAGTGGGTGGAGAGTTGGATGGGGTACAGTGTATGTGAGAGGGTGGTGAGTTGGATGGGGTACAATGTGTGTGTGTGAGGATGGGGAGTTGGATGGTGTTCCAGTGTGTGTGAAAGAGTGGGGATTTGATTGTGGTAAAGTGTGTGTGAGAGGGAGGGGAGTTGGATGGGTTACAGTGTGTGTGAGAGGGTGGGGTGTTGGATGGGCACAGTGTGTGTGAGAGGGTGGGGATTTGGATGGGGTACAGTGTGTGTGTGTGTGTGTGAGGATGGGTAGTTGGACGGGGCACAGTGTGTGTGAGAGGGTGGGGATTTGATTGCGGTACAGTTTGTGTGTGAGAGGGTTGGGAGTTGGATGGTTTATAGCCTGTGTGAGAGGGTGGGGAGTTGGATGGGGTACAGTGTGAGTGAGAGAGGGTGGGTAGTTGGCTGGGGTACAGTGTGTGTGAGAGAGGGTGGGGAGTTGGCTGGGGTGCAGTGTGTGTGTGAGAGGGAGGGGCGTTGGATGGGGCATACTGTGTGTGAGAGGCTGGGGAGTTGGATGGGTTACAGTGTGTGTGTGTGATGGTGGGGAGTTGAATGGGGTACAATGTGTGTGTGAGGGGGGGGAGTTGGATGGGGTACAGTGTGTCTGAAAGGGTGGGGAGTTGATTGTGGTACAGTGTATGTGAGAGCGGTTGGGGAGTTGGATGGGGTACAGTGTCTGTACAAGAGTGGGGAGTTGAATGGGGTAAAGTGTGTGTGAGGGTGGGGAGTTCGATTGGGTACAGTGTGTTTGACAGAGGGTGGTGAGTGGGATGGGGTACAGTGTTTGAGTGAGAGGGTGGGGAGTTCGATGGGGTACACTGTGTGCGAGAGGGTGGGAGTTGGAAGGGGTACAGTGTGTGTGAGATGGTGGGGAGTTGGATGGCGTACAGTGTGTGTGAGAGGGTGGATGGGGTACAGAGTGTGTGTCAGAGGGTGGGGAGTTAGATGGGGTACAGCGTGTGTGTGAGAGAGGGAGGGGAGTTGGATGGTGTACAGTGTGTGTGAGCGGGTGGGGAGTTGGCTGGGGTACAGTGTGTTTGAGAGGGTCGGGAGTTGGATGGGTTACAGTGTCTGTGAGAGAGGGTGCGGAGTTGGATGGGGAACAGTGTGTGTGAGAGAGGGTGGGGATTTGGATGGTGTACAGTGTGTGTGAGAGATGGTGGGGAGTTGGATGGGGTACGTTGTGTGTGTGAGGCTGGGGAGTTGGATGGTGTACAGTGTGTGTGAGAGATTGTGGGGACTTGAATGGGGTACAGATTGAGTGAGAGGGTGGGGTGTTGGATGCGGTACAGTGTGTGTGAGAGGGTGGAGAGTTGAATGGGGTACAGTGTGTTTGAGAGGGTGGGAGTTGGATGGGGTACAGTGAATGTGAGACAGGTTGGGGAGTTGGATGTGGTACTGTGTGTGTGAGAGGGAGGGGAGTTGAATGGGGTACAGTGTCTGTGCGAGAGTGGGGAGTTGAATGGGATACAGTGTGTGTGAGGGTGGGGACTTCGATTGGGTACAGTGTGTTTGACAGAGGGTGGTGAGTTGGATAAGGTACAGAGTGTGTGAGATGTTGGGGAGTTGGATGGGGTACAGTGTGTGTGATATTTTGGGGATTTTGATGGGGTACAGTGTATGTGTGAGAGGGTGGGGAGTTGGATGGGGTACAGTGTGTGTGAGAGAGGGTGGGGAGTTGGATGTGGTACAGTGTGTGTGAGAGAGGGATGGGAGTTGGATGGGGTTCAATGTGTGTGTGTGATTGTGGGGAGTTGGATGGGGTACAGTGTGCGTGGGTGTGAGAATGGAGAGTTGGATGGGGTACAGTGTGTGTGTGAGAGGGTGGGGCGTTGGATGGGGTACAGTGTGTGTGAGAGGGTGGAGAGTTGGATGGGGTACAGTGTGTGTGAGAGGGTGGGGAGTTGGATGTGGTACAGTGTGTGTGAGAGAGGGATGGGAGTTGGATGGGGTTCAATGTGTGTGTGTGATGGTGGTGAGTTGGATGGGGTACAGTGTGTGTGAGAGGGTGGGGAGTTGATTGCGGTACAGTGTGTGTGAGAGAGTGTGGGGAGTTGGATGGGGTACAGTGTGTGTGTGAGAGGGTTGGGAGTTGGATGGGGTACAGTATGTGTGAGAGGGTGGGGAGTTGTTTGGGGTACAGTGTGTGAGAGTTAGGGTGGGGAGTTGGATGGGGTACCATGTGTGAGTGAGTGGAGTTGGATGGGGTATAGGGTGTCTGAGAAGGTGGGGAGTTGGATGGGGTACAGTGTGTGTGTGAGAGGGAGGAGAGTTGGATGGGGTACAGTGTATGAGAGAGAGTGGGGAGTTGGATGGGGTACAGTGTGTGAGTGAGAGGACGGGGAGTTGGATGGGGTTCAGTGTGTGAGTTCGATGTTGGGGAGTTCGATGGGGTACAGTGTGTATGTGAGGGTGGGGTGTTGGATGGGGTACAGTGTGTGTGAGAGGGTGAGGAGTTGATGGGGTACAGTGTGTTTGAGAGGGAGGGAAGTTGGATGGGGTACAGTGCGTGTGAGAGGGTGGGGAGTTGGATGGGGTATAGTGTGTGTGTGAGAGGGTGGGGAGTTGGATGGGGTACAGTGTGTGTGTGAGAGGGTGGGGAGTTCGATGGGGTACAGTTTGTGTGTGAGAGGGTGGGGAGTTGGATGGGGTACAGTGTGTGTGTGAGAGGGTGGGGAGTTCGATGGGGTACAGTGTGTGTGAGAGAGGGTGGGGAGTTGGATGGGGTACAGTGTGTGTGTGAGAGGGTGGGGAGTTCGATGGGGTACAGTGTGTGTGAGAGAGGGTTGGGAGTTGGTGGGGTACAGTGTGTGCTAGAGGGTGGGGAGTTGGATGGGGTACAGTGTGTTTGAGAGGGAGGGGAGTTGGATGGGTTTCATTGTGTGTGAGAGGGTGGGGAGTTGGTTGGGGTACAGTGTTTCAGAGAGGGTGGGTATGGATGGGGTACAGTGTGTCAGAGAGGGTGGGGAGATGGATGGGTTACATTGTGTGTGACAGGGTGGGGAGTTGGTTGGGGTACAGTATGTGAGAGAGGGTGGGGAGTTGGAAGGCGTACAGTGTGTGTGAGAAGGTGGGGAGTTGGTTGAGGTACAGTGTTTGAGAGATGGTGGGTAATTGGATGGGTTACAGTGTTTGTGAGAGAGGGTGGAGTGTTGGATGGGGAACAGTGTGTGTGTGAGAGGGAAGGGAGTTGGATGGGGTATAGTGTGTGTGAGAGGGTGGGGAGTTGGATGGGGTACAGTGTGTCTGAGAGAGGGTGGGGAGTTGGATGGGTTACAGTGTGTGTGAGAGTGTGGGATGTTGGATGAGGTACAGTGTGTGCGAGAGTGGGTGGAGAGTTGGATGGGGTACAGTGTATGTGAGAGGGTGGTGAGTTGGATGGGGTACAGTGTGTGAGTGAGAGGACGGGGAGTTGGATGGGGTTCAGTGTGTGAGTTCGATGTTGGGGAGTTCGATGGGGTACAGTGTGTATGTGAGGGTGGGGTGTTGGATGGGGTACAGTGTGTGTGAGAGGGTGAGGAGTTGATGGGGTACAGTGTGTTTGAGAGGGAGGGAAGTTGGATGGGGTACAGTGCGTGTGAGAGGGTGGGGAGTTGGATGGGGTATAGTGTGTGTGTGAGAGGGTGGGGAGTTGGATGGGGTACAGTGTGTGTGTGAGAGGGTGGGGAGTTCGATGGGGTACAGTTTGTGTGTGAGAGGGTGGGGAGTTGGATGGGGTACAGTGTGTGTGTGAGAGGGTGGGGAGTTCGATGGGGTACAGTGTGTGTGAGAGAGGGTGGGGAGTTGGATGGGGTACAGTGTGTGTGTGAGAGGGTGGGGAGTTCGATGGGGTACAGTGTGTGTGAGAGAGGGTTGGGAGTTGGTGGGGTACAGTGTGTGCTAGAGGGTGGGGAGTTGGATGGGGTACAGTGTGTTTGAGAGGGAGGGGAGTTGGATGGGTTTCATTGTGTGTGAGAGGGTGGGGAGTTGGTTGGGGTACAGTGTTTCAGAGAGGGTGGGTATGGATGGGGTACAGTGTGTCAGAGAGGGTGGGGAGATGGATGGGTTACATTGTGTGTGACAGGGTGGGGAGTTGGTTGGGGTACAGTATGTGAGAGAGGGTGGGGAGTTGGAAGGCGTACAGTGTGTGTGAGAAGGTGGGGAGTTGGTTGAGGTACAGTGTTTGAGAGATGGTGGGTAATTGGATGGGTTACAGTGTTTGTGAGAGAGGGTGGAGTGTTGGATGGGGAACAGTGTGTGTGTGAGAGGGAAGGGAGTTGGATGGGGTATAGTGTGTGTGAGAGGGTGGGGAGTTGGATGGGGTACAGTGTGTCTGAGAGAGGGTGGGGAGTTGGATGGGTTACAGTGTGTGTGAGAGTGTGGGATGTTGGATGAGGTACAGTGTGTGCGAGAGTGGGTGGAGAGTTGGATGGGGTACAGTGTATGTGAGAGGGTGGTGAGTTGGATGGGGTACAATGTGTGTGTGTGAGGATGGGGAGTTGGATGGTGTTCCAGTGTGTGTGAAAGAGTGGGGATTTGATTGTGGTAAAGTGTGTGTGAGAGGGAGGGGAGTTGGATGGGTTACAGTGTGTGTGAGAGGGTGGGGTGTTGGATGGGCACAGTGTGTGTGAGAGGGTGGGGATTTGGATGGGGTACAGTGTGTGTGTGTGCGTGTGAGGATGGGTAGTTGGACGGGGCACAGTGTGTGTGAGAGGGTGGGGATTTGATTGCGGTACAGTTTGTGTGTGAGAGGGTTGGGAGTTGGATGGTTTATAGCCTGTGTGAGAGGGTGGGGAGTTGGATGGGGTACAGTGTGAGTGAGAGAGGGTGGGTAGTTGGCTGGGGTACAGTGTGTGTGAGAGAGGGTGGGGAGTTGGCTGGGGTGCAGTGTGTGTGTGAGAGGGAGGGGCGTTGGATGGGGCATACTGTGTGTGAGAGGCTGGGGAGTTGGATGGGTTACAGTGTGTGTGTGTGATGGTGGGGAGTTGAATGGGGTACAATGTGTGTGTGAGGGGGGGAGTTGGATGGGGTACAGTGTGTCTGAAAGGGTGGGGAGTTGATTGTGGTACAGTGTATGTGAGAGCGGTTGGGGAGTTGGATGGGCTACAGTGTCTGTACAAGAGTGGGGAGTTGAATGGGGTAAAGTGTGTGTGAGGGTGGGGAGTTCGATTGGGTACAGTGTGTTTGACAGAGGGTGGTGAGTGGGATGGGGTACAGTGTTTGAGTGAGAGGGTGGGGAGTTCGATGGGGTACACTGTGTGCGAGAGGGTGGGAGTTGGAAGGGGTACAGTGTGTGTGAGATGGTGGGGAGTTGGATGGCGTACAGTGTGTGTGAGAGGGTGGATGGGGTACAGAGTGTGTGTCAGAGGGTGGGGAGTTAGATGGGGTACAGCGTGTGTGTGAGAGAGGGAGGGGAGTTGGATGGTGTACAGTGTGTGTGAGCGGGTGGGGAGTTGGCTGGGGTACAGTGTGTTTGAGAGGGTCGGGAGTTGGATGGGTTACAGTGTCTGTGAGAGAGGGTGCGGAGTTGGATGGGGAACAGTGTGTGTGAGAGAGGGTGGGGATTTGGATGGTGTACATTGTGTGTGAGAGATGGTGGGGAGTTGGATGGGGTACGTTGTGTGTGTGAGGCTGGGGAGTTGGATGGTGTACAGTGTGTGTGAGAGATTGTGGGGACTTGAATGGGGTACAGATTGAGTGAGAGGGTGGGGTGTTGGATGCGGTACAGTGTGTGTGAGAGGGTGGCGAGTTGAATGGGGTACAGTGTGTTTGAGAGGGTGGGAGTTGGATGGGGTACAGTGAATGTGAGACAGGTTGGGGAGTTGGATGTGGTACTGTGTGTGTGAGAGGGAGGGGAGTTGAATGGGGTACAGTGTCTGTGCGAGAGTGGGGAGTTGAATGGGGTACAGTGTGTGTGAGGGTGGGGACTTCGATTGGGTACAGTGTGTTTGACAGAGGGTGGTGAGTTGGATAAGGTACAGAGTGTGTGAGATGTTGGGGAGTTGGATGGGGTACAGTGTGTGTGATATTTTGGGGATTTTGATGGGGTACAGTGTATGTGTGAGAGGGTGGGGAGTTGGATGGGGTACAGTGTGTGTGAGAGAGGGTGGGGAGTTGGATGTGGTACAGTGTGTGTGAGAGAGGGATGGGAGTTGGATGGGGTTCAATGTGTGTGTGTGATTGTGGGGAGTTGGATGGGGTACAGTGTGCGTGGGTGTGAGAATGGAGAGTTGGATGGGGTACAGTGTGTGTGTGAGAGGGTGGGGCGTTGGATGGGGTACAGTGTGTGTGAGAGGGTGGAGAGTTAGATGGGGTACAGTGTGTGTGAGAGGGTGGGGAGTTGGATGTGGTACAGTGTGTGTGAGAGAGGGATGGGAGTTGGATGGGGTTCAATGTGTGTGTGTGATGGTGGTGAGTTGGATGGGGTACAGTGTGTGTGAGAGGGTGGGGAGTTGATTGCGGTACAGTGTGTGTGAGAGAGTGTGGGGAGTTGGATGGGGTACAGTGTGTGTGTGAGAGGGTGGGGAGTTGGATGGGGTACAGTATGTGTGAGAGGGTGGGGAGTTGTTTGGGGTACAGTGTGTGAGAGTTAGGGTGGGGAGTTGGATGGGGTACCATGTGTGAGGGAGTGGAGTTGGATGGGGTATAGGGTGTCTGAGAGGGTGGGGAGTTGGATGGGGTACAGTGTGTGTGTGAGAGGGAGGAGAGTTGGATGGGGTACAGTGTATGAGAGAGAGTGGGGAGTTGGATGGGGTACAGTGTGTGAGTGAGAGGACGGGGAGTTGGATGGGGTTCAGTGTGTGAGTTCGATGTTGGGGAGTTCGATGGGGTACAGTGTGTATGTGAGGGTGGGGTGTTGGATGGGGTACAGTGTGTGTGAGAGGGTGGGGAGTTGATTGCGGTACAGTTTGTGTGAGAGAGGGTGCGGAGTTGGATGGGGTACAGTGTGCGTGAGAGGGTGGGGAGTTGGTTGATGTACAGTGTGTATGAGAGGGTCAGGTGTTGGATGGTTACTGTATGTGTGTATGAGAGGGAGGGGAGTTGAATGGGGTACAGTGTGTCTGAGAGAGGGTGGCGAGTTGGATGGGTTACAGCGTGGGTGAGAGAGGGCGGTGAGTTGGATGGGGTAGAGTTTGTGTGAGAGGGTGGGGATTTGAATGGGGTAGAGAGTGTGTGAGAGGGTGGGGAGTTGCATGGGGTACCGTGTGTGTCAGAGGGTGGGGAGTTGAATGGCGTATAGTGTGTTTGAGAGGATGGGGAGTTGGTTGGGATACAGTGTGTGTGAGAGGGTCGGGATTTGGATGGGTTACAGTGTGTGTGAGAGGGTGGGATTTGGATGGCGTACAGTTTGTGTGAGAGGGTGGGGTGTTGGATGGGGTACAGTGTGTGTGAGAGTGGGTGGGGAGTTGGATGGGGTACAGTGTGTGTGAGAGGGTGGGGAGTTGGATGGGGTACAGTGTATTTGAGGGTGGGCAGTTCGATTGGTTACAGTGTGTTTGAGAGAGGGTGTACAGTTGGATGGGGTACAGTGTGTGTGAGAGGGTGGGGTGTTGGATGGGGTACAGTGTGTGTGAGAGTGGGTGGGGAGTTGGATGGGGTACAGTGTGTGTGAGAGGGTGGGGAGTTGGATGGGGTACAGTGTATTTGAGGGTGGGCAGTTCGATTGGTTACAGTGTGTTTGAGAGAGGGTGGACAGTTGGATGGGGTATAGTGTCTGTGAGATGGTGGGGAGTTTGATGGGGTACAGTGTGTTTGAGAGGGTGGGGAGTTGGATCGGGTACAGTTTGTGTGTGAGAGGGTGGGGAGTTGGATGGGGAACAGTGTGTGTGAGAGAGGGTGGGGATTTGGATGGTGTACATTGTGTGTGAGAGATGGTGGGGAGTTGGATGGGTTACAGTGTGTGTGAGAGTGTGGGATGTTGGATGGGGTACAGTGTGTGCGAGAGTGGGTGGAGAGTTGGATGGGGTACAGTGTGTGTGAGAGGGTGGTGAGTTGGATGGGGTACAATGTGTGTGTGTGAGGATGGGGAGTTGGATGGTGTTACAGTTTGTGTGAAAGAGTGGGGATTTGATTGTGGTAAAGTGTGCGTGAGAGGGAGGGGAGTTGGATGGGTTACAGTGTGTGTGAGTGGGTGGGGTGTTGGATGGGGCACAGTGTGTGTGAGAGGGTGGGGATTTGGATGGGGTACAGTGTGTGTGAAAGAGTGGGGATTTGATTGTGGTAAAGTGTGTTTGAGAGGGAGGGGAGTTGGATGGGTTACAGTGTGTGTGAGTGGGTGGGGATTTGGATGGGGTACAGTGTATGTGTGTGTTTGAGGATGGGTAGTTGGATGGGGCACAGTGTGTGTCAGAGGGTGGGGATTTGATTGCGGTACTGTGTGTGTGAGAGGGAGGGGAGTTGAATGGGGTACAGTGTCTGTGCCAGAGTGGGGAGTTGAATGGGGTACAGTGTGTGTGAGGGTGGGGAGTTGGATGGGGTACAGTGTGTGTGAGAGAGGGTGGGGAGTTGGATGGGTTACAGTGTGTGTGAGAGGGTGGGATGTTGGATGGGGTACAGTGTGTGCGAGAGTGGGTGGGGAGTTGGATGGGGTACAGTGTGTGAGAGAGGGTGGGGAGTTGAATGGGCTACAGTGTGTGTGAGAGGGTGGAGAGTTGGATGGGGTACAATGTGTGTGTGTGAGGATGGGGAGTTGGATGGTGTTACAGTGTGTGTGAAAGAGTGGGGATTTGATTGTGGTAAAGTGTCTTTGAGAGGGAGGGGAGTTGGATGGGTTACAGTGTGTGTGAGGGTGGGGAGTTGGATGGGGTATAGTGTGTGTGAGTGAGAGGGGAGTTGGATGGGTTACAGTGTGTGTGAGTGGGTGGGGAGTTGGATGGGTTACAGTGTGTGTGAGTGGGTGGGGATTTGGATGGGGTACAGTGTGTGTGTTTGTTTGAGGATGGGTAGTTGGATGGGGCACAGTGTGTGTCAGAGGGTGGGGATTTGATTGCGGTACAGTTTGTGTGTGAGAGGGTTGGGAGTTGGATGGTTTATAGCCTGTGTGAGAGGGTGGGGAGTTGGATGGGGTTGTTGAGTGTGAGAGGGTAGTGTGTTGGATGGGGTACAGTGTGTGTGAGAGAGGGTGGGTAGTTGGCTGGGGTGCAGTGTGTGTGTGAGAGGGAGGGGCGTTGGATGGGGCATACTGTGTGTGAGAGGCTGGGGAGTTGGATGGGTTACAGTGTGTGTGTGTGATGGTGGGGAGTTGAATGGGGTACAGTCTGTGTGTGAGGGGAGGAGTTGGATGGGGTACAGTGTGTCTGAAAGGGTGGGGAGTTGATTGTGGTACAGTGTATGTGAGAGCGGTTGGGGAGTTGGATGGGGTACAGTTTCTGTACGAGAGTGGGGAGTTGAATGGGGTACAGTGTGTGTGAGGGTGGGGTTTTCGATTGGGTACAGTGTGTTTGACAGAGGGTGGTGAGTGGGATGGGGTACAGTGTTTGAGTGAGAGGGTGGGGAGTTCGATGGGGTACACTGTGTGCGACAGGGTGGGAGATGGAAGGGGTACAGTGTGTGTGAGATGGTGGGGAGTTGGATGGGGTACAGTGTGTGTGAGAGGGTGGGGAGGTGGATGGGGTACAGAGTGTGTGTCAGAGGGTGGGGAATTAGATGGGGTTCGGCGTGTGTGTGAGAGAGGGAGGGGAGTTGGATGGAGTACAGTGTGTGTGAGCGGGTGGGGAGTTGGCTGGGGTACAGTGTGTTTGAGAGGGTGGGGAGTTGGATGGGTTACAGTTTGTGTGAGAGAGGGTGGGGAGTTGGATGGGGAACAGTGTGTGTGAGAGAGGCTGGGGATTTGGATGGTGTACAGTGTGTGTGAGAGATGGTGGGGAGTTGGATGGGGTACGTTGTGTGTGTGAGGGTGGGGAGTTGAATTGGGTACAGAGTGTGTGAGAGAGGGGGGAGTTGGATGCGGTACAGTGTGTGTGAGAGCGTGGCGAGTTGAATGGGGTACAGTGAATGTGAGACAGGGTGGGGAGTTGGATGTGGTACTGTGTGTGTGAGAGGGAGGGGAGTTGGATGGGGTACAGTGTCTGTGCGAGAGTGGGGAGTTGAATGGGGTACAGTGTGTGTGAGGTTTGGGAGTTCGATTGGGTACAGTGTGTTTGACAGAGGGTGGTGAGTTGTATAAGGTACAGAGTGTGTGAGATGTTGGGGAGTTGGATGGGGTACAGTGTGTGTGATATTTTGGGGAGTTTGACGGGGTACAGTGTGTGTGAGAGAGGGTGGGGAGTTGCATGGGGTTCAGTGTGTGTGAGAGAGGGTGGGGAGTTGGATGGGGTACAGTGTGTGTGTGTGATTGTGGGGAGTTGGATGGGGTACAGTGTGTGTGTGAGAGGGAGGGGAGTTGGATGGGGTACTGTGTGTGTGAGAGGGTGGGGTGTTTAATGGGGTACAGTGTGTGTGAGAGGGTGGGGAGTTGGATGGGATACAGTGTGTTTGAGAGGGTTGGGAGTTGGATGGGTTACAGTGTGTGTGAGAGGGTGGGGCGTTGGATGGGGTACAGCGTGTGTGAGAGGATCGGGAGTTTGATGGGTTACAGTGTGCGTGAGAGGGTGGGGAGTTGGATGGGGTACAGTGTGTGTGATAGGGTGAGGAGTTGATGGGGTACAGTGTGTTTGAGAGGGAGGGAAGTTGGATGGGGTACAGTGCGTGTGAGAGGGTGGGGAGTTGGATGGGGTATAGTGTGTGTGTGAGAGGGTGGGGAGTTGGATGGGGTACAGTGTGTGTGTGAGAGGGTGGGGAGTTCGATGGGGTACAGTTTGTGTGTGAGAGGGTGGGGAGTTGGATGGGGTACAGTGTGTGTGTGAGAGGGTGGGGAGTTCGATGGGGTACAGTGTGTGTGAGAGAGGGTGGGGAGTTGGATGGGGTACAGTGTGTGTGTGAGAGGGTGGGGAGTTCGATGGGGTACAGTGTGTGTGAGAGAGGGTTGGGAGTTGGTGGGGTACAGTGTGTGCTAGAGGGTGGGGAGTTGGATGGGGTACAGTGTGTTTGAGAGGGAGGGGAGTTGGATGGGTTTCATTGTGTGTGAGAGGGTGGGGAGTTGGTTGGGGTACAGTGTTTCAGAGAGGGTGGGTATGGATGGGGTACAGTGTGTCAGAGAGGGTGGGGAGATGGATGGGTTACATTGTGTGTGACAGGGTGGGGAGTTGGTTGGGGTACAGTATGTGAGAGAGGGTGGGGAGTTGGAAGGCGTACAGTGTGTGTGAGAAGGTGGGGAGTTGGTTGAGGTACAGTGTTTGAGAGATGGTGGGTAATTGGATGGGTTACAGTGTTTGTGAGAGAGGGTGGAGTGTTGGATGGGGAACAGTGTGTGTGTGAGAGGGAAGGGAGTTGGATGGGGTATAGTGTGTGTGAGAGGGTGGGGAGTTGGATGGGGTACAGTGTGTCTGAGAGAGGGTGGGGAGTTGGATGGGTTACAGTGTGTGTGAGAGTGTGGGATGTTGGATGAGGTACAGTGTGTGCGAGAGTGGGTGGAGAGTTGGATGGGGTACAGTGTATGTGAGAGGGTGGTGAGTTGGATGGGGTACAATGTGTGTGTGTGAGGATGGGGAGTTGGATGGTGTTCCAGTGTGTGTGAAAGAGTGGGGATTTGATTGTGGTAAAGTGTGTGTGAGAGGGAGGGGAGTTGGATGGGTTACAGTGTGTGTGAGAGGGTGGGGTGTTGGATGGGCACAGTGTGTGTGAGAGGGTGGGGATTTGGATGGGGTACAGTGTGTGTGTGTGTGTGTGAGGATGGGTAGTTGGACGGGGCACAGTGTGTGTGAGAGGGTGGGGATTTGATTGCGGTACAGTTTGTGTGTGAGAGGGTTGGGAGTTGGATGGTTTATAGCCTGTGTGAGAGGGTGGGGAGTTGGATGGGGTACAGTGTGAGTGAGAGAGGGTGGGTAGTTGGCTGGGGTACAGTGTGTGTGAGAGAGGGTGGGGAGTTGGCTGGGGTGCAGTGTGTGTGTGAGAGGGAGGGGCGTTGGATGGGGCATACTGTGTGTGAGAGGCTGGGGAGTTGGATGGGTTACAGTGTGTGTGTGTGATGGTGGGGAGTTGAATGGGGTACAATGTGTGTGTGAGGGGGGGGAGTTGGATGGGGTACAGTGTGTCTGAAAGGGTGGGGAGTTGATTGTGGTACAGTGTATGTGAGAGCGGTTGGGGAGTTGGATGGGGTACAGTGTCTGTACAAGAGTGGGGAGTTGAATGGGGTAAAGTGTGTGTGAGGGTGGGGAGTTCGATTGGGTACAGTGTGTTTGACAGAGGGTGGTGAGTGGGATGGGGTACAGTGTTTGAGTGAGAGGGTGGGGAGTTCGATGGGGTACACTGTGTGCGAGAGGGTGGGAGTTGGAAGGGGTACAGTGTGTGTGAGATGGTGGGGAGTTGGATGGCGTACAGTGTGTGTGAGAGGGTGGATGGGGTACAGAGTGTGTGTCAGAGGGTGGGGAGTTAGATGGGGTACAGCGTGTGTGTGAGAGAGGGAGGGGAGTTGGATGGTGTACAGTGTGTGTGAGCGGGTGGGGAGTTGGCTGGGGTACAGTGTGTTTGAGAGGGTCGGGAGTTGGATGGGTTACAGTGTCTGTGAGAGAGGGTGCGGAGTTGGATGGGGAACAGTGTGTGTGAGAGAGGGTGGGGATTTGGATGGTGTACAGTGTGTGTGAGAGATGGTGGGGAGTTGGATGGGGTACGTTGTGTGTGTGAGGCTGGGGAGTTGGATGGTGTACAGTGTGTGTGAGAGATTGTGGGGACTTGAATGGGGTACAGATTGAGTGAGAGGGTGGGGTGTTGGATGCGGTACAGTGTGTGTGAGAGGGTGGAGAGTTGAATGGGGTACAGTGTGTTTGAGAGGGTGGGAGTTGGATGGGGTACAGTGAATGTGAGACAGGTTGGGGAGTTGGATGTGGTACTGTGTGTGTGAGAGGGAGGGGAGTTGAATGGGGTACAGTGTCTGTGCGAGAGTGGGGAGTTGAATGGGATACAGTGTGTGTGAGGGTGGGGACTTCGATTGGGTACAGTGTGTTTGACAGAGGGTGGTGAGTTGGATAAGGTACAGAGTGTGTGAGATGTTGGGGAGTTGGATGGGGTACAGTGTGTGTGATATTTTGGGGATTTTGATGGGGTACAGTGTATGTGTGAGAGGGTGGGGAGTTGGATGGGGTACAGTGTGTGTGAGAGAGGGTGGGGAGTTGGATGTGGTACAGTGTGTGTGAGAGAGGGATGGGAGTTGGATGGGGTTCAATGTGTGTGTGTGATTGTGGGGAGTTGGATGGGGTACAGTGTGCGTGGGTGTGAGAATGGAGAGTTGGATGGGGTACAGTGTGTGTGTGAGAGGGTGGGGCGTTGGATGGGGTACAGTGTGTGTGAGAGGGTGGAGAGTTGGATGGGGTACAGTGTGTGTGAGAGGGTGGGGAGTTGGATGTGGTACAGTGTGTGTGAGAGAGGGATGGGAGTTGGATGGGGTTCAATGTGTGTGTGTGATGGTGGTGAGTTGGATGGGGTACAGTGTGTGTGAGAGGGTGGGGAGTTGATTGCGGTACAGTGTGTGTGAGAGAGTGTGGGGAGTTGGATGGGGTACAGTGTGTGTGTGAGAGGGTTGGGAGTTGGATGGGGTACAGTATGTGTGAGAGGGTGGGGAGTTGTTTGGGGTACAGTGTGTGAGAGTTAGGGTGGGGAGTTGGATGGGGTACCATGTGTGAGTGAGTGGAGTTGGATGGGGTATAGGGTGTCTGAGAAGGTGGGGAGTTGGATGGGGTACAGTGTGTGTGTGAGAGGGAGGAGAGTTGGATGGGGTACAGTGTATGAGAGAGAGTGGGGAGTTGGATGGGGTACAGTGTGTGAGTGAGAGGACGGGGAGTTGGATGGGGTTCAGTGTGTGAGTTCGATGTTGGGGAGTTCGATGGGGTACAGTGTGTATGTGAGGGTGGGGTGTTGGATGGGGTACAGTGTGTGTGAGAGGGTGAGGAGTTGATGGGGTACAGTGTGTTTGAGAGGGAGGGAAGTTGGATGGGGTACAGTGCGTGTGAGAGGGTGGGGAGTTGGATGGGGTATAGTGTGTGTGTGAGAGGGTGGGGAGTTGGATGGGGTACAGTGTGTGTGTGAGAGGGTGGGGAGTTCGATGGGGTACAGTTTGTGTGTGAGAGGGTGGGGAGTTGGATGGGGTACAGTGTGTGTGTGAGAGGGTGGGGAGTTCGATGGGGTACAGTGTGTGTGAGAGAGGGTGGGGAGTTGGATGGGGTACAGTGTGTGTGTGAGAGGGTGGGGAGTTCGATGGGGTACAGTGTGTGTGAGAGAGGGTTGGGAGTTGGTGGGGTACAGTGTGTGCTAGAGGGTGGGGAGTTGGATGGGGTACAGTGTGTTTGAGAGGGAGGGGAGTTGGATGGGTTTCATTGTGTGTGAGAGGGTGGGGAGTTGGTTGGGGTACAGTGTTTCAGAGAGGGTGGGTATGGATGGGGTACAGTGTGTCAGAGAGGGTGGGGAGATGGATGGGTTACATTGTGTGTGACAGGGTGGGGAGTTGGTTGGGGTACAGTATGTGAGAGAGGGTGGGGAGTTGGAAGGCGTACAGTGTGTGTGAGAAGGTGGGGAGTTGGTTGAGGTACAGTGTTTGAGAGATGGTGGGTAATTGGATGGGTTACAGTGTTTGTGAGAGAGGGTGGAGTGTTGGATGGGGAACAGTGTGTGTGTGAGAGGGAAGGGAGTTGGATGGGGTATAGTGTGTGTGAGAGGGTGGGGAGTTGGATGGGGTACAGTGTGTCTGAGAGAGGGTGGGGAGTTGGATGGGTTACAGTGTGTGTGAGAGTGTGGGATGTTGGATGAGGTACAGTGTGTGCGAGAGTGGGTGGAGAGTTGGATGGGGTACAGTGTATGTGAGAGGGTGGTGAGTTGGATGGGGTACAGTGTGTGAGTGAGAGGACGGGGAGTTGGATGGGGTTCAGTGTGTGAGTTCGATGTTGGGGAGTTCGATGGGGTACAGTGTGTATGTGAGGGTGGGGTGTTGGATGGGGTACAGTGTGTGTGAGAGGGTGAGGAGTTGATGGGGTACAGTGTGTTTGAGAGGGAGGGAAGTTGGATGGGGTACAGTGCGTGTGAGAGGGTGGGGAGTTGGATGGGGTATAGTGTGTGTGTGAGAGGGTGGGGAGTTGGATGGGGTACAGTGTGTGTGTGAGAGGGTGGGGAGTTCGATGGGGTACAGTTTGTGTGTGAGAGGGTGGGGAGTTGGATGGGGTACAGTGTGTGTGTGAGAGGGTGGGGAGTTCGATGGGGTACAGTGTGTGTGAGAGAGGGTGGGGAGTTGGATGGGGTACAGTGTGTGTGTGAGAGGGTGGGGAGTTCGATGGGGTACAGTGTGTGTGAGAGAGGGTTGGGAGTTGGTGGGGTACAGTGTGTGCTAGAGGGTGGGGAGTTGGATGGGGTACAGTGTGTTTGAGAGGGAGGGGAGTTGGATGGGTTTCATTGTGTGTGAGAGGGTGGGGAGTTGGTTGGGGTACAGTGTTTCAGAGAGGGTGGGTATGGATGGGGTACAGTGTGTCAGAGAGGGTGGGGAGATGGATGGGTTACATTGTGTGTGACAGGGTGGGGAGTTGGTTGGGGTACAGTATGTGAGAGAGGGTGGGGAGTTGGAAGGCGTACAGTGTGTGTGAGAAGGTGGGGAGTTGGTTGAGGTACAGTGTTTGAGAGATGGTGGGTAATTGGATGGGTTACAGTGTTTGTGAGAGAGGGTGGAGTGTTGGATGGGGAACAGTGTGTGTGTGAGAGGGAAGGGAGTTGGATGGGGTATAGTGTGTGTGAGAGGGTGGGGAGTTGGATGGGGTACAGTGTGTCTGAGAGAGGGTGGGGAGTTGGATGGGTTACAGTGTGTGTGAGAGTGTGGGATGTTGGATGAGGTACAGTGTGTGCGAGAGTGGGTGGAGAGTTGGATGGGGTACAGTGTATGTGAGAGGGTGGTGAGTTGGATGGGGTACAATGTGTGTGTGTGAGGATGGGGAGTTGGATGGTGTTCCAGTGTGTGTGAAAGAGTGGGGATTTGATTGTGGTAAAGTGTGTGTGAGAGGGAGGGGAGTTGGATGGGTTACAGTGTGTGTGAGAGGGTGGGGTGTTGGATGGGCACAGTGTGTGTGAGAGGGTGGGGATTTGGATGGGGTACAGTGTGTGTGTGTGCGTGTGAGGATGGGTAGTTGGACGGGGCACAGTGTGTGTGAGAGGGTGGGGATTTGATTGCGGTACAGTTTGTGTGTGAGAGGGTTGGGAGTTGGATGGTTTATAGCCTGTGTGAGAGGGTGGGGAGTTGGATGGGGTACAGTGTGAGTGAGAGAGGGTGGGTAGTTGGCTGGGGTACAGTGTGTGTGAGAGAGGGTGGGGAGTTGGCTGGGGTGCAGTGTGTGTGTGAGAGGGAGGGGCGTTGGATGGGGCATACTGTGTGTGAGAGGCTGGGGAGTTGGATGGGTTACAGTGTGTGTGTGTGATGGTGGGGAGTTGAATGGGGTACAATGTGTGTGTGAGGGGGGGAGTTGGATGGGGTACAGTGTGTCTGAAAGGGTGGGGAGTTGATTGTGGTACAGTGTATGTGAGAGCGGTTGGGGAGTTGGATGGGCTACAGTGTCTGTACAAGAGTGGGGAGTTGAATGGGGTAAAGTGTGTGTGAGGGTGGGGAGTTCGATTGGGTACAGTGTGTTTGACAGAGGGTGGTGAGTGGGATGGGGTACAGTGTTTGAGTGAGAGGGTGGGGAGTTCGATGGGGTACACTGTGTGCGAGAGGGTGGGAGTTGGAAGGGGTACAGTGTGTGTGAGATGGTGGGGAGTTGGATGGCGTACAGTGTGTGTGAGAGGGTGGATGGGGTACAGAGTGTGTGTCAGAGGGTGGGGAGTTAGATGGGGTACAGCGTGTGTGTGAGAGAGGGAGGGGAGTTGGATGGTGTACAGTGTGTGTGAGCGGGTGGGGAGTTGGCTGGGGTACAGTGTGTTTGAGAGGGTCGGGAGTTGGATGGGTTACAGTGTCTGTGAGAGAGGGTGCGGAGTTGGATGGGGAACAGTGTGTGTGAGAGAGGGTGGGGATTTGGATGGTGTACATTGTGTGTGAGAGATGGTGGGGAGTTGGATGGGGTACGTTGTGTGTGTGAGGCTGGGGAGTTGGATGGTGTACAGTGTGTGTGAGAGATTGTGGGGACTTGAATGGGGTACAGATTGAGTGAGAGGGTGGGGTGTTGGATGCGGTACAGTGTGTGTGAGAGGGTGGCGAGTTGAATGGGGTACAGTGTGTTTGAGAGGGTGGGAGTTGGATGGGGTACAGTGAATGTGAGACAGGTTGGGGAGTTGGATGTGGTACTGTGTGTGTGAGAGGGAGGGGAGTTGAATGGGGTACAGTGTCTGTGCGAGAGTGGGGAGTTGAATGGGGTACAGTGTGTGTGAGGGTGGGGACTTCGATTGGGTACAGTGTGTTTGACAGAGGGTGGTGAGTTGGATAAGGTACAGAGTGTGTGAGATGTTGGGGAGTTGGATGGGGTACAGTGTGTGTGATATTTTGGGGATTTTGATGGGGTACAGTGTATGTGTGAGAGGGTGGGGAGTTGGATGGGGTACAGTGTGTGTGAGAGAGGGTGGGGAGTTGGATGTGGTACAGTGTGTGTGAGAGAGGGATGGGAGTTGGATGGGGTTCAATGTGTGTGTGTGATTGTGGGGAGTTGGATGGGGTACAGTGTGCGTGGGTGTGAGAATGGAGAGTTGGATGGGGTACAGTGTGTGTGTGAGAGGGTGGGGCGTTGGATGGGGTACAGTGTGTGTGAGAGGGTGGAGAGTTAGATGGGGTACAGTGTGTGTGAGAGGGTGGGGAGTTGGATGTGGTACAGTGTGTGTGAGAGAGGGATGGGAGTTGGATGGGGTTCAATGTGTGTGTGTGATGGTGGTGAGTTGGATGGGGTACAGTGTGTGTGAGAGGGTGGGGAGTTGATTGCGGTACAGTGTGTGTGAGAGAGTGTGGGGAGTTGGATGGGGTACAGTGTGTGTGTGAGAGGGTGGGGAGTTGGATGGGGTACAGTATGTGTGAGAGGGTGGGGAGTTGTTTGGGGTACAGTGTGTGAGAGTTAGGGTGGGGAGTTGGATGGGGTACCATGTGTGAGGGAGTGGAGTTGGATGGGGTATAGGGTGTCTGAGAGGGTGGGGAGTTGGATGGGGTACAGTGTGTGTGTGAGAGGGAGGAGAGTTGGATGGGGTACAGTGTATGAGAGAGAGTGGGGAGTTGGATGGGGTACAGTGTGTGAGTGAGAGGACGGGGAGTTGGATGGGGTTCAGTGTGTGAGTTCGATGTTGGGGAGTTCGATGGGGTACAGTGTGTATGTGAGGGTGGGGTGTTGGATGGGGTACAGTGTGTGTGAGAGGGTGGGGAGTTGATTGCGGTACAGTTTGTGTGAGAGAGGGTGCGGAGTTGGATGGGGTACAGTGTGCGTGAGAGGGTGGGGAGTTGGTTGATGTACAGTGTGTATGAGAGGGTCAGGTGTTGGATGGTTACTGTATGTGTGTATGAGAGGGAGGGGAGTTGAATGGGGTACAGTGTGTCTGAGAGAGGGTGGCGAGTTGGATGGGTTACAGCGTGGGTGAGAGAGGGCGGTGAGTTGGATGGGGTAGAGTTTGTGTGAGAGGGTGGGGATTTGAATGGGGTAGAGAGTGTGTGAGAGGGTGGGGAGTTGCATGGGGTACCGTGTGTGTCAGAGGGTGGGGAGTTGAATGGCGTATAGTGTGTTTGAGAGGAT
Organism: Isurus oxyrinchus; assembly: GCA_026770705.1. Taxonomy (NCBI): domain Eukaryota; kingdom Metazoa; phylum Chordata; class Chondrichthyes; order Lamniformes; family Lamnidae; genus Isurus; species Isurus oxyrinchus. The sequence continues at coordinate 162,320,269 of JANJGN010000011.1, read as the reverse complement.
GGGGAGTTGGTTGGGATACAGTGTGTGTGAGAGGGTCGGGATTTGGATGGGTTACAGTGTGTGTGAGAGGGTGGGATTTGGATGGCGTACAGTTTGTGTGAGAGGGTGGGGTGTTGGATGGGGTACAGTGTGTGTGAGAGTGGGTGGGGAGTTGGATGGGGTACAGTGTGTGTGAGAGGGTGGGGAGTTGGATGGGGTACAGTGTATTTGAGGGTGGGCAGTTCGATTGGTTACAGTGTGTTTGAGAGAGGGTGTACAGTTGGATGGGGTACAGTGTGTGTGAGAGGGTGGGGTGTTGGATGGGGTACAGTGTGTGTGAGAGTGGGTGGGGAGTTGGATGGGGTACAGTGTGTGTGAGAGGGTGGGGAGTTGGATGGGGTACAGTGTATTTGAGGGTGGGCAGTTCGATTGGTTACAGTGTGTTTGAGAGAGGGTGGACAGTTGGATGGGGTATAGTGTCTGTGAGATGGTGGGGAGTTTGATGGGGTACAGTGTGTTTGAGAGGGTGGGGAGTTGGATCGGGTACAGTTTGTGTGTGAGAGGGTGGGGAGTTGGATGGGGAACAGTGTGTGTGAGAGAGGGTGGGGATTTGGATGGTGTACATTGTGTGTGAGAGATGGTGGGGAGTTGGATGGGGTACGTTGTGTGTGTGAGGGTGGGGAGTTAAATTGGGTACAGTGTGTTTGAGAGGGTGGGGAGTTGAATGGGGTACAGTGTGTGTGAGAGAGGGTCGGGAGTTGGCTGGGGTACAGTGTGTTTTAGAGGCTGGGGAGTTGGATGGGGTACACTGTGTGTGAGAGAGGGTTGGGTGTTGGAAGGGGCACAGTGTGCGTGAGAGGGTGGGGAGTTGCATGGGGTACAGTGTGTGTGAGAGGGTGGGGAGTTGGATGGGATACAGTGTGGGTGAGAGGGTGGGGTGTTGGATGGGGTACAGTGTGTTTGAGAGAGGGTGGGGACTTGGTTGGGGTACAGTGTGTGTGAGATGTTGGGAAGTTGGATGGGGTACAGTGTGTGTGAGAGGGTGGGATTTGGATGGCGTACAGTCTGTGTGACAGGGTGGGGAGTTGGATGGGGTACAGTGTGTGTGAGAGAGGGTGGGGAGTTGGATGGGGTACAGTGTGTGTGAGAGTGTGGGGAGTTGAATGGGGTACAGTGTGTGTGAGAGGGTGGGGAGTTGGATGGGGAACAGTGTGTTTGAGAGGGTGGGAGTTGGATGGGGTACAGTGTGTTTGAGGGTGGGGAGTTGGATGGGGTACAGTGTGTGTGAGGGTGGGGAGTTCGATTGGGTACAGTGTGTTTGAGAGAGGGTGGACAGTTGGATGGGGTATAGTTTGTGTGAGATGGTGGGGTGTTTAATGGGGTACAGTGTGTGTGATAGCGTGGAGAGATTTATGGGTTACAGTGTGTGTGAGAGGGTGGAGTGTTGGATGGGGTACAGTGTGTGTTAGAGGGTGGGGAGTTGGCTGGGGTACAGTGTGTGTGGGATTGTGGGGAGTTGGATGGGGTACAGTGTGTGTGTGAGGGTGTGGAGTTGGATGGGTTTACAGTGTGTGTGAAAGGGTGGGGAGTTGATTGCGGTACAGTGTGTGTGTGAGATGGAGGGGAGTTGGATGGGGTACAGTGTCTGTGCGAGGGTGAGGAGTTGAATGGGGTACAGTGTGTATGTGAGGGTTGGGGAGTTGGATGGGGCACAGTGTGTGTGAGATGGTGGTGGATTGTTTGGGGTACAGTGTGTATGTGAGGGTCCGGAGTTGGATGGTTACAGTGTGTGTGAGAGGGTGGAGATTTGGATGGGGTACAGTGTGTGTGCGTGAGGATGGGGAGTTGGATGGGGTACAGTGTGTCTGTGAGGGTGGGGAGTTGAATGGGTTACAGTGTGTGTGAGAGGGTGGGGAATTGCATGGGGTACAATTTGTGTGAGAGGGTGGGGATTGGAATGGGGTACAGTGCGTTGAGAAGGTGGGAGTTGCATGGGGTACAGTGTGTGTCAGAGGGAGGGGAGTTGAATAGGGTATGGTGTGTTTGAGAGGTTTGTTAGTTGGATGGGGTACAGTTTGTGTGAGGGTAGGGAGTTGGTTGGGGAACAGTGTGTGTGAGAGAGGGTGGGGAGTTGGATGGGGTACAATGTCTGTGCGAGGGTGAGGAGTTGAATGGGGTACAGTGTGTGTGTGAGGGTTGGGAGTTGGATCGGGTACAGTGTGTGTGTGAGGGTGGGGAACTGGATGTAGTACTGTGTGTGTGAGGGTGGGCAGTTCGATTCGGTACAATGTGTTTGAGAGAGGGTGGTGAGTTGGATGGGGTACAGTATGTGTGAGATGGTGGGGAGTTGGATGGGGTTCAGTGTATGTGAGAGGGTCGGGAGTTGGATGGGGTACACTGTGTGCGAGAGAGGGTGGGGAGTTGGATGGGGTACAGTGTGTGTGTGAGAGGGAGGAGAGTTGGATGGGGTACAGTGTATGAGAGAGAGTGGGGAGTTGGATGGGGTACAGTGTGTGAGTGAGAGGACGGGGAGTTGGATGGGGTTCAGTGTGTGAGTTCGATGTTGGGGAGTTCGATGGGGTACAGTGTGTGTGTGAGGGTGGGGTGTTGGATGGGGTACAGTGTGTGTGAGAGGGTGGGGAGTTGATTGCGGTACAGTTTGTGTGAGAGAGGGTGCGGAGTTGGATGGGGTACAGTGTGCGTGAGAGGGTGGGGAGTTGGTTGATGTACAGTGTGTATGAGAGGGTCAGGTGTTGGATGGTTACTGTATGTGTGTATGAGAGGGAGGGGAGTTGAATGGGGTAATGTGTCTGAGAGAGAGTGGCGAGTTGGATGGGTTACAGCGTGGGTGAGAGAGGGCGGTGAGTTGGATGGGGTACAGTTTGTGTGAGAGGGTGGGGATTTGATTGGGGTAGAGAGTGTGTGAGAGGGTGGGGAGTTGCATGGGGTACCGTGTGTGTCAGAGGGTGGGGAGTTGAATGGCGTATAGTGTGTTTGAGAGGATGGGGAGTTGGTTGGGTTACAGTGTGTGTGAGAGGGTCGGGATTTGGATGGGTTACAGTGTGTGTGAGAGGGTGGGATTTGGATGGCGTACAGTTTGTGTGAGAGGGTGGGGTGTTGGATGGGGTACAGTGTGTGTGAGAGTGGGTGGGGAGTTGGATGGGGTACAGTGTGTGTGAGAGGGTGGGGAGTTGGATGGGGTACAGTGTATTTGAGGGTGGGCAGTTCGATTGGTTACAGTGTGTTTGAGAGAGGGTGTACAGTTGGATGGGGTACAGTGTGTGTGAGAGGGTGGGGTGTTGGATGGGGTACAGTGTGTGTGAGAGTGGGTGGGGAGTTGGATGGGGTACAGTGTGTGTGAGAGGGTGGGGAGTTGGATGGGGTACAGTGTATTTGAGGGTGGGCAGTTCGATTGGTTACAGTGTGTTTGAGAGAGGGTGGACAGTTGGATGGGGTATAGTGTCTGTGAGATGGTGGGGTGTTTAATGGGGTACAGTGTGTGTGATAGGGTGGGGAGTTTGATGGGGTACAGTGTGTTTGAGAGGGTGGGGAGTTGGATCGGGTACAGTTTGTGTGTGAGAGGGTGGGGAGTTGGATGGGGAACATTGTGTGTGAGAGAGGGTGGGGATTTGGATGGTGTACATTGTGTGTGAGAGATGGTGGGGAGTTGGATGGGGTACGTTGTGTGTGTGAGGGTGGGGAGTTAAATTGGGTACAGTGTGTTTGAGAGGGTGGGGAGTTGAATGGGGTACAATGTGTGTGAGAGAGGGTTGGGAGTTGGCTGGGGTACAGTGTGTTTTAGAGGCTGGGGAGTTGGATGGGGTACAGTGTGTGTGAGAGAGGTTTGGGTGTTGGATGGGGCACAGTGTGCGTGAGAGGGTGGGGAGTTGCATGGGGTACAGTGTGTGTGAGAGGGTGGGGAGTTGGGTGGGATGCAGTGTGGGTGAGAGGGTGGGGTGTTGGATGGGGTACAGTGTGTGTGAGAGAGGGTGGGGAGTTGGTTGGGGTACAGTGTGTGTGAGATGTTGGGGAGTTGGATGGGGTACAGTGTGTGTGAGAGCGTGGGATTTGGATGGCGTACAGTCTGTGTGACAGGGTGGGGAGTTGGATGGGGTACAGTGTGTGTGAGAGAGGGTGGGGAGTTGGATGGGGTACAGTGTGTGTGAGAGTGTGGGGAGTTGAATGCGGCACAGTGTGTGTGAGAGGGTGGGGAGTTGGATGGGGAACAGTGTGTTTGAGAGGGTGGGAGTTGGATGGGGTACAGTGTGTGTGAGAGGGTGGGGAGTTGGATGGGGTACAGTGTATGTGAGGGTGGGGAGTTCGATTGGTTACAGTGTGTTTGAGAAAGGGTGGACAGTTGGATGGGGTATAGTGTGTGTGAGATGGTGGGGTGTTTAATGGGATACAGTGTGTGTGATAGGGTGGGGAGTTTGATGGGGTACAGTGTGTTTGAGAGGGTGGGGAGTTGGATCGAGTACAGTGTGTGTGTGAAAGGGTGGGGAGTTGGATGGGGTACAGTGCGTGTTAGAGGGTGGGGAGTTGGATGGGCTACAGTATGTGTGTGTGATTGTGGGGAGTTGGATGGGGTACAGTGTGTGTGTGAGGGTGGGGAGTTGGATGGGGTACAGTGTGAGTGAAAGGGTGGTGAGTGGATTGCGGTACAGTTTGTGTGAGAGAGGGTGCGGAGTTGGATGGGGTACAGTGTTTGTGAGAGGGTGGGGAGTTGTTTGTGGTACAGTGTGTATGAGAGGGTCCGGAGTTGGATGGTTACAGTGTGTGTGAGAGGGTGGTGTTTTGTACGGGGTACAGTGTGTGTGTGTGAAGATGGGGAGTTGGATGGGGTACAGTGTGTGTGAGATGGTGGGGAGTTGGATGGGGTATGTTGTGTGTGAGAGGGTGGGGAGTGGAATGGGGTACAGTGCGTTTGAGAGGGTGGGAGTTGGATGGGGTGCAGTGTGTGTCAGAGGGTGGGGTGCTGAATGGGGTATGGTGTGTTTGAGAGGGTGGGGAGTTGGATGGGTACAGTATGTGTGAGGGTAGGGAGTTGGATGGGGAACAGTGTGTGTGAGACAGGGTGGGGATTGGATGTGGTACAGTGTGTGTGTGGGGGTGGGGAGTTGGATGGGGTACTGTGTGTCTGAGGGTGGGCAGTTCGATTCGGTACAGTGTGTTTGAGAGAGGGTGGTGAGTTGGATGGGGTACAGTATGTGTGAGATGGTGGGGAGTTGGGTGGGGTGCAGTGTGTGTGATAGGGTGCGGAGTTTGATGGGGTACAGTGTGTTTGAGAGGTTGGGGTGTTGGATGGGTTTCAGTGTGTGTGTGAGAGGGTGGGGAGTTGGATGGGGTACAGTGTGTGTGAGAGAGGGTCGGGAGTGGGATGGGGTATAGTGTGTGTTAGAGGGTGGGGAGTTGGATGGGGTACAGTGTGTGTGAGAGAGGGTGGGGAGTTGGATGGGATAGAGTGTGTGTGAGAGGGTGGGGAGTTGGATGGGGTACAGTGTGTGTGAGAGGGTGGGGAGTTGGATGGGGTACAGTGTGTGTGAGAGGGTGGGGAGTTGGATGGGGTACAGTGTGTGTGAGAGGGTGGGGAGTTGGATGGGGTACAGTGTGTGTGAGAGGGTGGGGAGTTGGATGGGATAGAGTGTGTGTCTGAGGGTGGGGAGTTGGATGGGGTACAATGTGTGTGTGAGAGGGTGGGGAGTTGGATGGGGTACAGTGTTTGAGAGACGGTGGGGAGTTGGATGGGGTACAGTGTGTGTGAGAATGGTGGGCAGTTGGCTGGGGTACATTGTTTGAGAGAGGCAATGGAGTTGGATGGGGTACAGTGTGTGTGAGAGAGTGTGGGGAGTTGGATGGGGTATCGTGGGTGTGTGAGAGGGTGAGGAGCTGGATGGGGTATAGTGTGTGTGTGAGAGGGAGGGGAGTTGGATGGGGTATAGTGTGTGTGAGAGAGTGGGGAGTTGGATGGGGTAGAGTGTGTGTGAGAGAGGGTGGGGTGTTGGATGCTGTGCAGTGTGTGTGAGAGGGAGTGGAGTTGGATGGGGTACAGTTTGTGTGAGGGTGGGGAGTTGGATGGGGTACAGTGTGTGTGACAGAGGGTGGGGAGTTGCATAGGGTACAGTGTCTGTGTGTGAGGATCGGGAGTTGGATGTGGTACAGTGTTTGTGTGAGAGGGAGGGGAGTTGGAGGGGGTACAGTGTGTGTGGGAGGGTCGGGAGTTGGATGGGTTACAGTGGGTGTGAGAGGGTGGGGAGTTGGATGGGGTAAAGTCTGTGTGACAGGGTGGGGAGGTGGATGGGGTACAGTGTGTGTGAGAGAGGGTGAGGATTTGGATGGTGTACATTGTGAGTGAGGGATGGTGGGGAGTTGGATGGAGTACGTTGTGTGTGTGAGGGTAGGGAGTTAAATGGGGTACAGTGTGTTTGAGAGGGTGGGGAGTTGAATGGGGTACAGTGTGTGTGAGAGAGGGTCGGGAGTTGGCTGGGGTACAGTGTGTTTTAGAGGCTGGGGAGTTGGATGGGGTACACTGTGTGTGAGAGAGGGTTGGGTGTTGGAAGGGGCACAGTGTGCGTGAGAGGGTGGGGAGTTGCATGGGGTACAGTGTGTGTGAGAGGGTGGGGAGTTGGATGGGATACAGTGTGGGTGAGAGGGTGGGGTGTTGGATGGGGTACAGTGTGTTTGAGAGAGGGTGGGGACTTGGTTGGGGTACAGTGTGTGTGAGATGTTGGGAAGTTGGATGGGGTACAGTGTGTGTGAGAGGGTGGGATTTGGATGGCGTACAGTCTGTGTGACAGGGTGGGGAGTTGGATGGGGTACAGTGTGTGTGAGAGAGGGTGGGGAGTTGGATGGGGTACAGTGTGTGTGAGAGTGTGGGGAGTTGAATGGGGCACAGTGTGTGTGAGAGGGTGGGGAGTTGGATGGGGAACAGTGTGTTTGAGAGGGTGGGAGTTGGATGGGGTACAGTGTGTTTGAGGGTGGGGAGTTGGATGGGGTACAGTGTGTGTGAGGGTGGGGAGTTCGATTGGGTACAGTGTGTTTGAGAGAGGGTGGACAGTTGGATGGGGTATAGTTTGTGTGAGATGGTGGGGTGTTTAATGGGGTACAGTGTGTGTGATAGCGTGGGGAGATTTATGGGTTACAGTGTGTGTGAGAGGGTGGGGTGTTGGATGGGGTACAGTGTGTGTTAGAGGGTGGGGAGTTGGCTGGGGTACAGTGTGTGTGGGATTGTGGGGAGTTGGATGGGGTACAGTGTGTGTGTGAGGGTGTGGAGTTGGATGGGTTTACAGTGTGTGTGAAAGGGTGGGGAGTTGATTGCGGTACAGTGTGTGTGTGAGATGGAGGGGAGTTGGATGGGGTACAGTGTCTGTGCGAGGGTGAGGAGTTGAATGGGGTACAGTGTGTATGTGAGGGTTGGGGAGTTGGATGGGGCACAGTGTGTGTGAGATGGTGGTGGATTGTTTGGGGTACAGTGTGTATGTGAGGGTCCGGAGTTGGATGGTTACAGTGTGTGTGAGAGGGTGGGGATTTGGATGGGGTACAGTGTGTGTGCATGAGGATGGGGAGTTGGATGGGGTACAGTGTGTCTGTGAGGGTGGGTAGTTGAATGGGTTACAGTGTGTGTGAGAGGGTGGGGAATTGCATGGGGTACAATTTGTGTGAGAGGGTGGGGATTGGAATGGGGTACAGTGCGTTGAGAAGGTGGGAGTTGCATGGGGTACAGTGTGTGTCAGAGGGAGGGGAGTTGAATAGGGTATGGTGTGTTTGAGAGGTTTGTTAGTTGGATGGGGTACAGTTTGTGTGAGGGTAGGGAGTTGGTTGGGGAACAGTGTGTGTGAGAGAGGGTGGGGAGTTGGATGGGGTACAATGTCTGTGCGAGAGTGAGGAGTTGAATGGGGTACAGTGTGTGTGTGAGGGTTGGGAGTTGGATCGGGTACAGTGTGTGTGTGAGGGTGGGGAACTGGATGTAGTACTGTGTGTGTGAGGGTGGGCAGTTCGATTCGGTACAATGTGTTTGAGAGAGGGTGGTGAGTTGGATGGGGTACAGTATGTGTGAGATGGTGGGGAGTTGGATGGGGTTCAGTGTGTGTGAGAGGGTGGGGAGTTGGATGGGGTACAGTGTGTGTGAGAGAGGTTCGGGAGTCGGATGGGGTATAGTGCGTGTTAGAGGGTGGGGAGTTGGATGGGATAGAGTGTGTGTGAGAGAGGGTGGGTAGTTGGATGGGATAGAGTGTGTGTGAGAGAGGGTGGGGAGTTGGATGGGATAGAGTGTGTGTGAGAGGGTGGGGATTTGGATGGGGTACAGTGTGTTTGAGAGAGGGTGGGGAGTTGGATGGGATAGAGTGTGTGTGAGACAGTGGGGAGTTGGATGGGGTACAGTGTTTGAGACACGTGGGGAGTTGGATGGGGTACAGTGTGTGTGTGAGGGTGGGGAGTTGGATGGGTTACAGTGTGTGTGAGAGAGTGGGGAGTTGGATGGGGTATTGTATGTGTGAGAGAGTGTGGGGAGTTGGATGGGGTATAGTGTGTGTTTGAGAGAGAGGGGAGTTGGATGGGGTATAGTGTGTGTGAGAGAGGGGGGAGTTGGATGGGGTACAGTGTGTGTGTGATTGTGGGGAGTTGGATGGGGTACAGTGTGTGTGAGAGGGTGGGGAGTTTGATGGGTAAAGTGTGTGTGTGCGGGTGGGGAGTTGGATGGGGTACAGTGTGTGTGAGAGGGTCGGGAGTTGGATGGGTTACAGTGTGTGTGAGAAGGTGGGGAGTTGGTTGGCTTACAGTCTGTGTGACAGGGTGTGGAGTTGGATGGCGTACAGTGTGTGTGAAAGGGTGGGGAGTTGATTGCGGTACAGTGTGTGTTTGAGGGTGGGGAGTTGGTTGGGGTACAGTGTGTGTGAGAGGGTGCGGATTTGAATGGGTTACAGTGTGTGTGAGAGGGTGGGGATTTGGATGGGGTAGTCTGTGTGACAGGGTGGGGAGTTGGATGGGGTACAGTGTGTGTGAGAGTGGGTGGGGATTTCGATGGGGTACAGTGTGTGTGAGAGAGTGTGGAGAGTTGGATGGGGTTCAGTGTGTGTGAGAGAGGGTGGGGAGTTGGATGGGGTACAGTGTGTGTGAGAGTGGGTCGGGAGTTGGATGGGGTACAGTGTGTGTGAGAGGTTGTGGAGTTGGATGGGGTACAGTGTGTGTGAGAGAGGGTGGGGTTTTGTATGGGGTAAAGTGTGTGTGAGAGAGGGTGGGGAGATGGATGGGGTACAGTGTGTGTGTCAGAGGGAGGGGAGTTGGATGGGGTACAGTGTGTGTGAGAGGGTGCGGATTTGAATGGGTTACAGTGTGTGTGAGAGGGTGGGGATTTGGATGGGGTAGTCTGTGTGACAGGGTGGGGAGTTGGATGGGGTACAGTGTGTGTGAGAGTGGGTGGGGATTTCGATGGGGTACAGTGTGTGTGAGAGGGTGGGGAGTTGGGTGGGGTACAGTGTGTGTGAGAGGGTGGGGAGTTGAATGGGGTTCAGTGTGTGTGTCAGAGGGTGGGGAGTTGAATGGAGTACAGTGTGTTTGAAAGGGAGGGAGTTGGATGGTGTACAGTTTGTGTCAGAGTGTTGGGAGTTGAATGGGGTACAGTGTGTGTGAGAGGATGGGGAGTTGGATGGGGTACAGTCTGTCTGAAAGGGTGGGGAGTTGGATGGGGTACAGTGTGTGTGAGACAGGGTCGGGAGTTGGATGGGGTACAGTGTGTGTTAGAGGGTGGGGAGTTGGATGCGGTATAATGTGTGTGAGAGAGGGTGGAGAGTTGGATGGGGTAGAGTGTGTGAGAGAGTGTGGGGAGGTAGATGGGGTACCGTGTGTGTGTGTGAGGATGGGGAGCTGGATGGGGTACAGCGTGTTGAGAGAGGGTGGGGAGTTGGATGGGGTACAGTGTGTGTGTGAGAGGGAGGGTAGTTGGATGGGGTATAGTGTGTGTGAGAGTGGGTCGGGAGTTGGATGGGGTACAGTGTGTGTGAGAGAGGGTGGGGAGTTGGATGGGGTACAGTGTGTGTGAGAGTGGGTCGGGAGTTGGATGGGGTAAAGTGTGTGTGAGAGGTTGTGGAGTTGGACGGGGTACAGTGTGTGTGAGAGAGGGTGGGGTTTTGTATGGGGTAAAGTGTGTGTGAGAGAGGGTGGGGAGATGGATGGGGTACAGTGTGTGTGTCAGAGGGAGGGGAGTTGGATGGGGTATAGTGTGTGTGTGAGAGGGAGGGGATTTGGATGGGGTATAGTGTGTGTGAGAGGGTGGGGGGTTGGATGGGTTACAGTGTGTGTGTGCGTGAGGGTGGGGAGTTGGATGGTGTACAGTGTGTGTGTGAGAGGGAGGGGAGTTGGATGGGGTATAGTGTGTGTGAGAGGGTGGAGAGTTGGATGGGGTAAGGTTTGTGTGTGAGAGGGAGGGTAGTTGGATGAGGTATAGTGTGTGTGAGAGGGTGGGGAGTTGGATGGGGTACAGTGTGTCTGTGTGAGTGTGGGGAGTTGGATGGGGTACAGTGTGTGTGAGGGTGTGGAGTTGGATGGGGTACAGTGTGTGTGAAAGGGTGGGGAGTTGATTGTGGTACAGTGTGTGTGTGAGGGTGGGGAGTTGGTTGGGGTACAGTGTGTGTGACAGGGTGCGGAGTTGAATGGGGTACAGTGTGTGTGACAGGGTGGGGAGGTGGATGGGGTACAGTGTGTGTGAGAGAGGGTGAGGATTTGGATGGTGTACATTGTGAATGAGGGATGGTGGGGAGTTGGATGGAGTACGTTGTGTGTGTGAGGGTAGGGAGTTAAATGGGGTACAGTGTGTTTGAGAGGGTGGGGAGTTGAATGGGGTACAGTGTGTGTGAGAGAGGGTCGGGAGTTGGCTGGGGTACAGTGTGTTTTAGAGGCTGGGGAGTTGGATGGGGTACACTGTGTGTGAGAGAGGGTTGGGTGTTGGAAGGGGCACAGTTTGCGTGAGAGGGTGGGGAGTTGCATGGGGTAAAGTGTGTGTGAGAGGGTGGGGAGTTGGATGGGATACAGTGTGGGTGAGAGGGTGGGGTGTTGGATGGGGTACAGTGTGTTTGAGAGAGGGTGGGGACTTGGTTGGGGTACAGTGTGTGTGAGATGTTGGGAAGTTGGATGGGGTACAGTGTGTGTGAGAGGGTGGGATTTGGATGGCGTACAGTCTGTGTGACAGGGTGGGGAGTTGGATGGGGTACAGTGTGTGTGAGAGAGGGTGGGGAGTTGGATGGGGTACAGTGTGTGTGAGAGTGTGGGGAGTTGAATGGGGCACAGTGTGTGTGAGAGGGTGGGGAGTTGGATGGGGAACAGTGTGTTTGAGAGGGTGGGAGTTGGATGGGGTACAGTGTGTTTGAGGGTGGGGAGTTGGATGGGGTACAGTGTGTGTGAGGGTGGGGAGTTCGATTGGGTACAGTGTGTTTGAGAGAGGGTGGACAGTTGGATGGGGTATAGTTTGTGTGAGATGGTGGGGTGTTTAATGGGGTACAGTGTGTGTGATAGCGTGGGGAGATTTATGGGTTACAGTGTGTGTGAGAGGGTGGGGTGTTGGATGGGGTACAGTGTGTGTTAGAGGGTGGGGAGTTGGCTGGGGTACAGTGTGTGTGGGATTGTGGGGAGTTGGATGGGGTACAGTGTGTGTGTGAGGGTGTGGAGTTGGATGGGTTTACAGTGTGTGTGAAAGGGTGGGGAGTTGATTGCGGTACAGTGTGTGTGTGAGATGGAGGGGAGTTGGATGGGGTACAGTGTCTGTGCGAGGGTGAGGAGTTGAATGGGGTACAGTGTGTATGTGAGGGTTGGGGAGTTGGATGGGGCACAGTGTGTGTGAGATGGTGGTGGATTGTTTGGGGTACAGTGTGTATGTGAGGGTCCGGAGTTGGATGGTTACAGTGTGTGTGAGAGGGTGGGGATTTGGATGGGGTACAGTGTGTGTGCGTGAGGATGGGGAGTTGGATGGGGTACAGTGTGTGTGTGTGAGGGTGGGGAGTTGGATGGGGTACAGTGTGTCTGTGAGGGTGGGGAGTTGAATGGGTTACAGTGTGTGTGAGAGGGTGGGGAATTGCATGGGGTACAATTTGTGTGAGAGGGTGGGGATTGGAATGGGGTACAGTGCGTTGAGAAGGTGGGAGTTGCATGGGGTACAGTGTGTGTCAGAGGGAGGGGAGTTGAATAGGGTATGGTGTGTTTGAGAGGTTTGTTAGTTGGATGGGGTACAGTTTGTGTGAGGGTAGGGAGTTGGTTGGGGAACAGTGTGTGTGAGAGAGGGTGGGGAGTTGGATGGGGTACAATGTCTGTGCGAGAGTGAGGAGTTGAATGGGGTACAGTGTGTGTGTGAGGGTTGGGAGTTGGATCGGGTACAGTGTGTGTGTGAGGGTGGGGAACTGGATGTAGTACTGTGTGTGTGAGGGTGGGCAGTTCGATTCGGTACAATGTGTTTGAGAGAGGGTGGTGAGTTGGATGGGGTACAGTATGTGTGAGATGGTGGGGAGTTGGATGGGGTTCAGTGTGTGTGAGAGGGTGGGGAGTTGGATGGGGTACAGTGTGTGTGAGAGAGGTTCGGGAGTCGGATGGGGTATAGTGCGTGTTAGAGGGTGGGGAGTTGGATGGGATAGAGTGTGTGTGAGAGAGGGTGGGTAGTTGGATGGGATAGAGTGTGTGTGAGAGAGGGTGGGGAGTTGGATGGGATAGAGTGTGTGTGAGAGGGTGGGGATTTGGATGGGGTACAGTGTGTTTGAGAGAGGGTGGGGAGTTGGATGGGATAGAGTGTGTGTGAGACAGTGGGGAGTTGGATGGGGTACAGTGTTTGAGACACGTGGGGAGTTGGATGGGGTACAGTGTGTGTGTGAGGGTGGGGAGTTGGATGGGTTACAGTTTGTGTGAGAGAGTGGGGAGTTGGATGGGGTATTGTATGTGTGAGAGAGTGTGGGGAGTTGGATGGGGTATAGTGTGTGTTTGAGAGAGAGGGGAGTTGGATGGGGTATAGTGTGTGTGAGAGAGGGGGGAGTTGGATGGGGTACAGTGTGTGTGTGATTGTGGGGAGTTGGATGGGGTACAGTGTGTGTGAGAGGTTGGGGAGTTTGATGGGTAAAGTGTGTGTGTGCGGGTGGGGAGTTGGATGGGGTACAGTGTGTGTGAGAGGGTCGGGAGTTGGATGGGTTACAGTGTGTGTGAGAAGGTGGGGAGTTGGTTGGCTTACAGTCTGTGTGACAGGGTGTGGAGTTGGATGGCGTACAGTGTGTGTGAAAGGGTGGGGAGTTGATTGCGGTACAGTGTGTGTTTGAGGGTGGGGAGTTGGTTGGGGTACAGTGTGTGTGAGAGGGTGCGGATTTGAATGGGTTACAGTGTGTGTGAGAGGGTGGGGATTTGGATGGGGTAGTCTGTGTGACAGGGTGGGGAGTTGGATGGGGTACAGTGTGTGTGAGAGTGGGTGGGGATTTCGATGGGGTACAGTGTGTGTGAGAGAGTGTGGAGAGTTGGATGGGGTTCAGTGTGTGTGAGAGAGGGTGGGGAGTTGGATGGGGTACAGTGTGTGTGAGAGTGGGTCGGGAGTTGGATGGGGTACAGTGTGTGTGAGAGGTTGTGGAGTTGGATGGGGTACAGTGTGTGTGAGAGAGGGTGGGGTTTTGTATGGGGTAAAGTGTGTGTGAGAGAGGGTGGGGAGATGGATGGGGTACAGTGTGTGTGTCAGAGGGAGGGGAGTTGGATGGGGTACAGTGTGTGTGAGAGGGTGCGGATTTGAATGGGTTACAGTGTGTGTGAGAGGGTGGGGATTTGGATGGGGTAGTCTGTGTGACAGGGTGGGGAGTTGGATGGGGTACAGTGTGTGTGAGAGTGGGTGGGGATTTCGATGGGGTACAGTGTGTGTGAGAGGGTGGGGAGTTGGGTGGGGTACAGTGTGTGTGAGAGGGTGGGGAGTTGAATGGGGTTCAGTGTGTGTGTCAGAGGGTGGGGAGTTGAATGGAGTACAGTGTGTTTGAAAGGGAGGGAGTTGGATGGTGTACAGTTTGTGTCAGAGTGTTGGGAGTTGAATGGGGTACAGTGTGTGTGAGAGGATGGGGAGTTGGATGGGGTACAGTCTGTCTGAAAGGGTGGGGAGTTGGATGGGGTACAGTGTGTGTGAGACAGGGTCGGGAGTTGGATGGGGTACAGTGTGTGTTAGAGGGTGGGGAGTTGGATGCGGTATAATGTGTGTGAGAGAGGGTGGAGAGTTGGATGGGGTAGAGTGTGTGAGAGAGTGTGGGGAGGTAGATGGGGGTACCGTGTGTGTGTGTGAGGATGGGGAGCTGGATGGGGTACAGCGTGTTGAGAGAGGGTGGGGAGTTGGATGGGGTACAGTGTGTGTGTGAGAGGGAGGGTAGTTGGATGGGGTATAGTGTGTGTGAGAGTGGGTCGGGAGTTGGATGGGGTACAGTGTGTGTGAGAGAGGGTGGGGAGTTGGATGGGGTACAGTGTGTGTGAGAGAGGGTGGGGTTTTGTATGGGGTAAAGTGTGTGTGAGAGAGGGTGGGGAGATGGATGGGGTACAGTGTGTGTGTCAGAGGGAGGGGAGTTAATGGGGTACAGTGTGTGTGAGAGGGTGCGGATTTGAATGGGTTACAGTGTGTGTGAGAGGGTGGGGATTTGGATGGGGTAGTCTGTGTGACAGGGTGGGGAGTTGGATGGGGTACAGTGTGTGTGAGAGTGGGTGGGGATTTCGATGGGGTACAGTGTGTGTGAGAGGGTGGGGAGTTGGGTGGGGTACAGTGTGTGTGAGAGGGTGGGGAGTTGAATGGGGTTCAGTGTGTGTGTCAGAGGGTGGGGAGTTGAATGGAGTACAGTGTGTTTGAAAGGGAGGGAGTTGGATGGTGTACAGTTTGTGTCAGAGTGTTGGGAGTTGAATGGGGTACAGTGTGTGTGAGAGGATGGGGAGTTGGATGGGGTACAGTCTGTCTGAAAGGGTGGGGAGTTGGATGGGGTACAGTGTGTGTGAGACAGGGTCGGGAGTTGGATGGGGTACAGTGTGTGTTAGAGGGTGGGGAGTTGGATGCGGTATAATGTGTGTGAGAGAGGGTGGAGAGTTGGATGGGGTAGAGTGTGTGAGAGAGTGTGGGGAGGTAGATGGGGTACCGTGTGTGTGTGTGAGGATGGGGAGCTGGATGGGGTACAGCGTGTTGAGAGAGGGTGGGGAGTTGGATGGGGTACAGTGTGTGTGTGAGAGGGAGGGTAGTTGGATGGGGTATAGTGTGTGTGAGAGTGGGTCGGGAGTTGGATGGGGTACAGTGTGTGTGAGAGAGGGTGGGGAGTTGGATGGGGTACAGTGTGTGTGAGAGTGGGTCGGGAGTTGGATGGGGTAAAGTGTGTGTGAGAGGTTGTGGAGTTGGACGGGGTACAGTGTGTGTGAGAGAGGGTGGGGTTTTGTATGGGGTAAAGTGTGTGTGAGAGAGGGTGGGGAGATGGATGGGGTACAGTGTGTGTGTCAGAGTGAGGGGAGTTGGATGGGGTATAGTGTGTGTGTGAGAGGGAGGGGATTTGGATGGGGTATAGTGTGTGTGAGAGGGTGGGGGGTTGGATGGGTTACAGTGTGTGTGTGCGTGAGGGTGGGGAGTTGGATGGTGTACAGTGTGTGTGTGAGAGGGAGGGGAGTTGGATGGGGTATAGTGTGTGTGAGAGGGTGGAGAGTTGGATGGGGTAAGGTTTGTGTGTGAGAGGGAGGGTAGTTGGATGAGGTATAGTGTGTGTGAGAGGGTGGGGAGTTGGATGGGGTACAGTGTGTCTGTGTGAGTGTGGGGAGTTGGATGGGGTACAGTGTGTGTGAGGGTGTGGAGTTGGATGGGGTACAGTGTGTGTGAAAGGGTGGGGAGTTGATTGCGGTACAGTGTGTGTGTGAGGGTGGGGAGTTGGTTGGGGTACAGTGTGTGTGACAGGGTGCGGAGTTGAATGGGGTACAGTGTGTGTGAGAGGGTGGGGATTTGGATGGGGTACAGTCTGTGTGACAGGGTGGGGAGTTGGATGGGGTACAGTGTGTGTGAGTGTGGGTGGGGATTTGGATGGGGTACAGTGTGTGTGAGAGACTGTGGAGAGTTGGATGGGGTTCAGTCTGCGTGAGAGGGTGGGGAGTTGAATGGTGTACAGTGTTTGTGAGAGGGTGGGGAGTTGGATGGGGTACAGTGTGTGTGAGAGGGTGGGGAGTTGAATGGGATACAGTGTGTTTGAGAGGGTGGGAGTTGGATGGGGTACAGTGTATGTGAGACAGAGTGGGGAGTTGGATCTTGTACAGAGTTTGTGAGAGGGTGGGGAGTTGAATGGGGTACAGTGTGTGTGAGAGGGTGGGGAGTTGCATGCGGTTCAGTGTGTGTGTCAGAAGGTGGGGAGTTGAATGGAGTACAGTGTGTTTGAGAGGGTGGGAGTTGGATGGGGTACAGTGTGTGTGAGAGGTTGGGGAGTTGGATGGGGTACAGTGTGTGTGAGAGAGGGTGGGGAGTTGGATGGGGTACAGTGTGTGTGAGAGGTTGGGGAGTTGGATGGGGTACAGTCTGTGTGAGAGAGGGTGGGGTGTTGTATGGGGTACAGTGTGTGTGAGAGAGGGTGGGGAGTTGGATGGAGTATAGTGTGTGTGTGAGAGGGAGGGGATCTGGATGGGTTACAGTGTATGTGAGAGAGGGTGGGGAGTTGGATGGGGTTCGGAGCGTGTGTGAGAGGGAGGGGAGTTGGATCTGGTAAAGTTTGTGTGTGAGAGGGAGGGAGTTGGATGGGGTACAGTGTGTGTGTGAGGGTGGGGAGTTGGATGGGGTACAGTCTGTGTGAGAGAGGGAGGGGAGTTGGATGGGGTATAGTGTGTGTGAGAGAGGGTGGGGAGATGGATGGGGTACAGTGTGTGTGAGAGAGGGTGGGGAGATGGATGGGGTACAGTGTATGTGAGAGAGGGAGGGGAGTTGGATGGGGTATAGTGTGTGTTTGAGAGGGAGGAGAGTTGGATGGGGTATAGTGTGTGTGAGAGTGGGGGGAGTTGGATGGGGTAAAGTGTGTGTGAGAGAGGGTGGGGAGTTGGATGGGGTACAGTTTGTGTGAGAGGGTGGGGAGTTGGGTCGGGTACAGTGTGTGTGGGAGAGGGTGGGGAGTTGGATGGTGTACAGTGTGTGTGAGAGGGTGGGGAGTTTGATGGGTAAAGTTTGTGTGTGCGGGTGGGAAGTTGGATGGGGTACTGTGTGTGTGAGAGGGTGGGGAGTTGGATGGGTTACAGTGTGTGTGAGAGAGGGTGGGGAGTTGGATGGGGTACTGTGTGTGTGAGAGGGTGGGCAGTTGTATGGGGTACACTGTGTGTGAGAGAGGGTGTGGAGATGGATGGGGTACAGTGTGTGTGTGAGAGGGAAGGGAGTTGGATCTGGTAAAGTTTGTGTGTGAGAGGGAGGGAGTTGGATGGGGTACAGTGTGTGTGTGAGGGTGGGGAGTTGGATGGGGTACAGTCTGTGTGAGAGAGGGAGGGGAGTTGGATGGGGTATAGTGTGTGTGAGAGAGGGTGGGGAGATGGATGGGGTACAGTGTGTGTGAGCGAGGGTGGGGAGATGGATGGGGTACAGTGTGTGTGAGAGAGGGAGGGTAGTTGGATGTGGTATGGTGTGTATGAGATGGTGGGGAGTTGGATGGGGTACAGTGTATGTGTGAGAGGGAGGGGAGTTGGATGGGGTATAGTGTGTGTGAGATGGTGGGGAGTTGTACGGGGTACAGTGTGTGTGAGAGAGGGTGGGGAGTTGGATGAGGTACAGTGTGTGTGAGAGTGAGGGGATTTGGATGGGGTACAGTGTGTGTGTGAGAGGGTGGGGAGTTGGTTGGGGTACAGTGTGTGTGTGAGGATCGGGAGTTGTATGGTGTACAGTGTGTCTGTGAGGGTGGGGTGTTGGATGGGGTACAGTGTGTGTGAGAGGATGGGGAGTTGGATGGGGTACAGTTTGTGTGAGAGGGTGGGGAGTTGGGTGGGGTACAGTGTGTGTGGGAGAGGGTGTGGAGTTGGATGGGGTACAGTGTGTGTGTGATTGTGGGGAGTTGGATGGGGTACAGTGTGTGTGAGAGGGTGGGGATTTTGATGGGTAAAGTTTGTGTGTGCGGGTGGGGAGTTGGATGGGGTACAGTGTGTGTGAGAGGGTCGGGAGTTGGATGGGGTACAGTTTGTGTTAGAGGGTGGGGAGTTGAATGGGGTACAGTCTGTGTGAGAGAGGGTGGGGTATTTGATGGGGTACAGTGAGTGTGAGAGAGGGTGGGGAGATGGATGGTGTACAGTGTGTGTGTCAGAGGGAGGGGAGTTGAATTGGGTATAGTGTGTGTATGAGAGGGGGGGGATTTGGATGGGGTATAGTGTGTGTGAGAGGGTGGGGAGTTGTATGGGTTACAGTGTGTGTGAGAGAGGGTGGGGAGATGGATGGGGTACTGTGTGTGTGAGAGGGTGGGCAGTTTTATGGGGTACACTGTGTGTGAGAGGTGGTGGGGAGATGGATGGGGTACAGTGTGTGTGTGAGAGGGAAGGGAGTTGGATGGGGTATAGTGTGTGTGTGTGTGGGAGGGTAGTTGGATGTGGTATGGTGTGTGTGAGAGGGTGGGGAGTTGGATGGGTTACAGTGTGTGTGAGAGAGGGTGGGGAGTTGGATGGGGTACAGTGTGTGTGTGAGAGGGAGGGGAGTTGGATCTGGTATAGTGTGTGTGTGAGAGGGAGGGGAGTTGGATGGTGTGTAGTGTGTGTGAGAGGGTGGGGATTTGGATGGGGTACAGTGCATGTGTGAGAGGGAGGGGAGTTGGATGGGGTATAGTGTGTGTGAGAGGGTGGGGAGTTGTATGGGGTACAGTGTGTGTGAGAGAGGGTGGGGAGTTGGATGAGGTACAGTGTGTGTGAGAGTGAGGGGATTTGGATGGGGTACAGTGTGTGTGAGTGGGTGGGGAGTTGGATGGGGTACAGTGTGTGTGAGAGGGTGGGGAGTTGGATGGGGTACAGTGTGTGTGTGAGGATGGGGAGTTGTATGGTGTACAGTGTGTCTGTGAGGGTGGGGTGTTGGATGGGGTACAGTTTGTGTTAGAGGGTGGGGAGTTGAATGGGATACAGTCTGTGTGAGAGAGGGTGGGGTATTTGATGGGGTACAGTGAGTGTGAGAGAGGGTGGGGAGTAGGATGGTGTACAGTGTGTGTGTCAGAGGGAGGGGAGTTGAATTGGGTATAGTGTGTGTATGAGAAGGAGGGGATTTGGATAGGGTATAGTGTGTGTGAGAGGGTGGGGAGTTGGATGGCTTACAGTGTGTGTGAGAGAGTGTGGGGAGTTGGATGGGGTACTGTGTGTGTGAGAGGGTGGGCAGTTGTATGGGGTACACTGTGTGTGAGAGAGGGTGGGGAGATGGATGGGGTACAGTGTGTGTGTGAGAGGGAAGGGAGTTGGATGGGGTATAGTGTGTGTGTGAGAGGGAGGGGATTTGGATGGGGTACAGTGTGTGTGAGAGGGTGGGGAGTTGGATGGGGTACGTTGTGTGTGAGAGGGTGGGGACTTGAATGGGGTACAGTTTGTGTGAGATGGTGGGGAGTTGAATGGGTTATGGTGTGTTTGAGAGGGTGGGGAGTTGGGTGGGGTACAGTGTGTGTGAGAGGGTGGGGATTTGGATGGGGTACAGTGTGTGTGAGAGGTTGGGGAGTTGGATGGTGTACAGTGTGTGTGACAGGTTGGGGAGTTGGATGGGGTACCGTGTGTGTGTGTGAGGATGGGGAGTTGGATGGTTTATGGCGTGTTTGAGAGGGTCGGGAGTTGGATGCGGTACAGTGTGTGTGAGAGGGTGGGGAGTTGAATGGGTTATAGTGTGTTTGATAGGGTCGGGATTTGGATGGTGTACAGTGTGTGTGTGAGGATGGGGAGTTGGATGGGGTACAGTGTGTGTGAGGGTAGGGAATTGGATGGGGAACAGTGTGTGTGTGAGAGGGTGGGGATTTGGATAGGGTACAGTGTCTGTGTGAGGGTTGGGAGTTGGATGGGGTACAGTGTGTGTGAATGTGGGGAGATGGATGGGGTACTGTGTCTGAGAGGGTGGGGAGTACGATTCGGTACAGTGTGTTTGATAGAGGGTGGTGAGTTGGATGGGGTACCGTGTGTGTGTGAGGGTGGGTGTTGGATGGGTTACTGTGTGTGTGAGGGTGGGGAGTTCGATTCGGTAGAGTTTGTTTGAGAGAGGGTGGTGAGTTGGATGGGGTACAGTATGTGTGAGATGGTGGGGAGTTGGATGGGGTACAGTCTGTGTGATAGTGTGGGGAGTTTTATGGGGTACAGTGTGTTTGAGAGAGTGGGGTGTTGGATGGGGTTGTGTGTGTGTGTGAGAGGGTGGGGAGTTGGATGGTGTAGTGTGTGTGAGAGAGGGCCGGGAGTCGGATTGGGTATAGTGTGTGTTAGAGGGTGGGGAGTTGGATGGAGTACAGTGTGTGTGAGAGAGGGTGGGGAGTTCGATTCGTACAGTGTGTTTGATAGAGGGTGGTGAGTTGGATGGGGTACAGTGTGTGTGTGAGGGTGGGTGTTGGATGGGTTACTGTGTGTGTGAAGGTGGGGAGTTCGATTCGGTAAAGTTTGTTTGAGAGAGGGTGGTGAGTTGGATGGGGTACAGTATGTGTGAGATGGTGGGGAGTTGGATGGGGTACAGTGTGTGTGATAGTGTGGGGAGTTTTATGGGGTACAGTGTGTTTGAGAGGGTGGGGTGTTGGATGGGGTTGTGTGTGTGTGTGAGAGGGTGGGGAGTTGCATGAGGTTCAGTGTGTGTGTCAGAGTGTGGGGAGTTGAATGGAGTACATTGTGTTTGAGAGTGTGGGAGTTGGATGGGGTACAGTGTGTGTCAGAGGGTGGGGAGTTGAATGGGGTACAGTGTCTTTGAGAGGGTGGGGAGTTGGATGGGTTACAGTGTGTGTGAGAGGGTGGGGAGTTGGATGGGGTACAGTGTGTGTTTGTGAGATTGGGGAGTTGGATGGGGTATAGTGTGTGTGTGTGAGGATAGGGAGTTGGATGGGGTACAGTGTGTGTGAGAGAGGGTGGGGAGTTGGATGGGGTACAGTGTGTGTGAGAGGGTGGGGATTTGGATGGGGTACAGTTGTGTGTTAGAGGGAGGGTAGTTGGATGGGTTACAGTGTGTGTGTGTGAGGGTGGGGAGTTGTATGGTGTACAGTGTGTCTGTGAGAGGGAGGGGAGTTGGATGGGGTATAGTGTGTGTGAGAGGGTCGGGAGTTGGATGGGTACAGTGTGTGTGAGTGAGGGTGGGGAGTTGGATGGGGTACAGTGTGTGTGAGAGGGTGGGGATTTGGATGGGGTACAGTTGTGTGTTAGAGGGAGGGTAGTTGGATGGGTTACAGTGTGTGTGTGTGAGGGTGGGGAGTTGTATGGTGTACAGTGTGTCTGTGAGAGGGAGGGGAGTTGGATGGGGTATAGTGTGTGTGAGAGGGTCGGGAGTTGGATGGGTACAGTGTGTGTGAGTGAGGGTGTGAAGTTCGATGGGGTCCAGTATGTGTGTGAGAGGGAGGGGTGTTGGATGGGGTATAGTGTGTGTGAGAGGGTGGAGAGTTGGATGGGGTAAGGTTTGTGTGTGAGAGGGAGGGTAGTTGGATGAGGTATAGTGTGTGTTTGAGGGTGGGGAGTTGGTTGGGGTACAGTGTGTGTGAGAGGGTGCGGATTTGAATGGGTTACAGTGTGTGTGAGAGGGTGGGGATTTGGATGGGGTAGTCTGTGTGACAGGGTGGGGAGTTGGATGGGGTACAGTGTGTGTGAGAGTGGGTGGGGATTTCGATGGGGTACAGTGTGTGTGAGAGTTTGTGGAGAGTTGGATGGGGTTCAGTGTGTGTGAGAGGGTGGGGAGTTGAATGGTGTACAGTGTGTGTGAGAGGGTGGGGAGTTGGATGGGGTACAGTGTGTGTGAGAGGGTGGGGAGTTGAATGGGGTTCAGTGTGTGTGTCAGAGGGTGGGGAGTTGAATGGTGTACAGTGTGTTTGAGAGGGTGGGAGTTCGATGGAGTACAGTGTATGTGAGACAGAGTGGGGATTGGATCAGGTACAGTTTTTGTGAGAGAGTGGGGAGTTGAATGGGGTACAGTGTGTGTGAGAGGGTGGGAGTTGCATGGGGTTCAGTGTGTGTGTCAGAGGGTGGGGAGTTGAATGGAGTACAGTGTGTTTGAAAGGGAGGGGGTTGGATGGTGTACAGTTTGTGTCAGAGTGTTGGGAGTTGAATGGGGTACAGTGTGTGTGATAGTGTGGGGAGTTTTATGGGGTACAGTGTGTTTGAGAGGGTGGGGTGTTGGATGGGGTTGTGTGTGTGTGTGAGAGGGTGGGGAGTTGCATGAGGTTCAGTGTGTGTGTCAGAGTGTGGGGAGTTGAATGGAGTACATTGTGTTTGAGAGTGTGGGAGTTGGATGGGGTACAGTGTGTGTCAGAGGGTGGGGAGTTGAATGGGGTACAGTGTCTTTGAGAGGGTGGGGAGTTGGATGGGTTACAGTGTGTGTGAGAGGGTGGGGAGTTGGATGGGGTACAGTGTGTGTTTGTGAGATTGGGGAGTTGGATGGGGTATAGTGTGTGTGTGTGAGGATAGGGAGTTGGATGGGGTACAGTGTGTGTGAGAGAGGGTGGGGAGTTGGATGGGGTACAGTGTGTGTGAGAGGGTGGGGATTTGGATGGGGTACAGTTGTGTGTGAGAGGGAGGGTAGTTATATGGGGTACAGTGTGTGTGAGAGAGGGTGGGGAGTTGGATGGTGTATAGTGTGTGTGTGAGAGGGAGGGGATTTAGATGGGGTACAGTTGTGTGTGAGAGGGTGGGGAGTTGGATGGGTTACAGTGTGTGTGCGTGAGGGTGGGGACTTGTATGGTGTACAGTGTGTCTGTGAGAGGGAGGGGAGTTGGATGGGGTATAGTGTGTGTGAGAGGGTCGGGAGTTGGATGGGTACAGTGTGTGTGAGAGAGGGTGTGGAGTTCGATGGGGTCCAGTGTGTGTGTGAGAGGGAGGGGTGTTGGATGGGGTATAGTGTGTGTGAGAGGGTGGAGAGTTGGATGGGGTAAGGTTTGTGTGTGAGAGGGAGGGTAGTTGGATGAGGTATAGTGTGTGTTTGAGGGTGGGGAGTTGGTTGGGGTACAGTGTGTGTGAGAGGGTGCGGATTTGAATGGGTTACAGTGTGTGTGAGAGGGTGGGGATTTGGATGGGGTAGTCTGTGTGACAGGGTGGGGAGTTGGATGGGGTACAGTGTGTGTGAGAGTGGGTGGGGATTTCGATGGGGTACAGTGTGTGTGAGAGTTTGTGGAGAGTTGGATGGGGTTCAGTGTGTGTGAGAGGGTGGGGAGTTGAATGGTGTACAGTGTGTGTGAGAGGGTGGGGAGTTAGATGGGGTACAGTGTGTGTGAGAGGGTGGGGAGTTGAATGGGGTTCAGTGTGTGTGTCAGAGGGTGGGGAGTTGAATGGTGTACAGTGTGTTTGAGAGGGTGGGAGTTCGATGGAGTACAGTGTATGTGAGACAGAGTGGGGATTGGATCAGGTACAGTTTTTGTGAGAGAGTGGGGAGTTGAATGGGGTACAGTGTGTGTGAGAGGGTGGGAGTTGCATGGAGTACAGTGTGTTTGAAAGGGAGGGAGTTGGATGGTGTACAGTTTGTGTCAGAGTGTTGGGAGTTGAATGGGGTACAGTGTGTGTGAGAGAGGTTGGAGAGTTGGATGGAGTACAGAGTGTGTGAGAGGTTCGGGAGTTGGATGGGGTACAGTGTGTCTGAAAGCGTGGGGAGTTGGATGGGGTACAGTCTGTGTGAGAGGGTGGGGAGTTGGATGGGGTACAGTGTGTGTGAGAGGGTGGGGAGTTGGATGGGGTACAGTCTGTGTGCAAGGTGGGGAGTTGGATGGGGTACAGTGTGTGTCAGAGGGTCGGGAGTTGGATGGGTTACAGTCTGTGTGACAAGGTGGGGAGTTGGATGTGGTACAGTGTGTGTGAGACAGGGTGGGGAGTTGGATGGGGTACAGTGTGTGTTAGAGGGTGGGGAGTTGGATGCGGTATAATGTGTGTGAGAGAGGGTGGAGAGTTGGATGGGGTAGAGTGTGTGAGAGAGTGTGGGGAGGTAGATGGGGTACCGTTTTTGTGTGTGAGGATGGGGAGCTGGATGGGGTACAGCATGTTGAGAGAGGGTGGGGAGTTGGATGGGGTACAATGTGTGTGAGAGAGGGTGGGGAGTTGGATGGGGTACAGTGTGTGTGAGAGTGGGTCGGGAGTTGGATGGGGTACAGTGTGTGTGAGAGGTTGTGGAGTTGGATGGGGTACAGTGTGTGTGAGAGAGGGTGGGGTTTTGTATGGGGTAAAGTGTGTGTGAGACAGGGTGGGGAGATGGATGGGGTACAGTGTGTGTGTCAGAGGGAGGGGAGTTGGATGGGGTATAGTGTGTCTGTGAGAGGGAGGGGATTTGGATGGGGTATAGTGTGTGTGAGAGGGTGGGGAGTTGGATGGGTTACAGTGTGTGTGCGTGAGGGTGGGGAGTTGGATGGTGTACAGTGTGTGTATGAGAGGGAGGGGAGTTGGATGGGGTATAGTGTGTGTGAGAGGGTGGAGAGTTGGATGGGGTAAGGTTTGTGTGTGAGAGGGAGGGTAGTTGGATGAGGTATAGTGTGTGTGAGAGGGTGGGGAGTTGGATGGGGTACAGTGTGTGTGTGTGAGTGTGGGGAGTTGGATGGGGTACAGTGTGTGTGAGGGTGTGGAGTTGGATGGGGTGCAGTGTGTGTGAAAGGGTGGGGAGTTGATTGCGGTACAGTTTGTGTGTGAGGGTGGGGAGTTGGTTGGGGTACAGTGTGTGTGACAGGGTGCGGTGTTGAATGGGGTACAGTGTGTGTGAGAGGGTGGGGATTTGGATGGGGTACAGTCTGTGTGACAGGGTGGGGAGTTGGATGGGGTACAGTGTGTGTGAGTGTGGGTGGGGATTTGGATGGGGTACAGTGTGTGTGAGAGACTGTGGAGAGTTGGATGGGGTTCAGTCTACGTGAGAGGGTGGGGAGTTGAATGGTGTACAGTGTTTGTGAGAGGGTGGGGAGTTGGATGGGGTACAGTGTGTGTGAGAGGGTGGGGAGTTGAATGGGATACAGTGTGTTTGAGAGGGTGGGAGTTGGATGGGGTACAGTGTATGTGAGACAGAGTGGGGAGTTGGATCTTGTACAGAGTTTGTGAGAGGGTGGGGAGTTGAATGGGGTACAGTGTGTGTGAGAGGGTAGGGATTTGCATGTGGTTCAGTGTGTGTGTCAGAGGGTGGGGAGTTGAATGGAGTACAGTGTGTTTGAGAGGGTGGGAGTTGGATGGGGTACAGTTTGTGTCAGAGTGTTGGGAGTTGAATGGGGTACAGTGTGTGTGAGAGAGGGTCGGGAGTTGGATGGGGTACAGTGTGTGTGAGAGGTTGGGGAGTTGGATGGGGTACAGTGTGTGTGAGAGAGGGTGGGGAGTTGGATGGGGTACAGTGTGTGTGAGAGAGGGTGGGGTGTTGTATGGGGTAAAGTGTGTGTGAGAGAGGGTGGGGAGATGGATGAGGTACAGTGTGTGTGTGAGAGGGAGGGTAATTGGATGGGTATATAGTGTGTGTGAGAGGGTGGGGAGTTGGATGGGTTACAGTGTGTGTGAGAGAGGGTGGGGAGTTGAATGGGGTTCGGTGTGTGTGTGAGAGGGAGGGGAGTTGGATCTGGTAAAGTTTGTGTGTGAGAGGGAGGGAGTTGGATGGGGTACAGTGTGTGTGAGAGGGTGTGGTGTTGTATGGGGTACAGTGCGTGTGAGAGAGGGTGGGGAGATGGATGGGGTACAGTGTGTGTGTGAGAGGGAGGGGAGTTGGATGGGGTATAGTGTGTGTTTGCGAGGGAGGAGAGTTGGATGGGGTATAGTGTGTGTGAGAGTGAGGGGAGTTGGATGGGGTAAAGTGTGTGTGAGAGAGGGTGGGGAGTTGGGTGGGGTACAGTGTGTGTGAGAGGGTGGGGAGTTGGGTGGGGTACAGTGTGTGTGTGATTGTGGGGAGTTGGATGGGGTACAGTTTGTGTGAGAGGGTGGGGAGTTGGGTGGGGTACAGTGTGTGTGGGAGAGGGTGGGGAGTTGGATGGTGTACAGTGTGTGTGAGAGGGTGGGGAGTTTGATGGGTAAAGTTTGTGTGTGCGGGTGGGGAGTTGGATGGGGTACAGTGTGTGTGAGAGGGTGTGGTTTTGTATGGGGTACAGTGCGTGTGAGAGAGGGTGGGGAGATGGATGGGGTACAGTGTGTGTGTGAGAGGGAGGGGAGTTGGATGGGGTATAGTGTGTGTTTGAGAGGGAGAAGAGTTGGATGGGGTATAGTGTGTGTGAGAGTGGGGGGAGTTGGATGGGGTAAAGTGTGTGTGAGAGAGGGTGGGGAGTTGGGTGGGGTACAGTGTGTGTGAGAGAGGGGGGAGTTGGGTGGGGTACAGCGTGTGTGTGATTGTGGGGAGTTGGATGGGGTACAGTTTGTGTGAGAGGGAGGGGAGTTAGATGGGGTATAGTGTGTGTGAGAGTGGGGGGAGTTGGATGGGGTAAAGTGTGTGTGAGAGAGGGTGGGGAGTTGGGTGGGGTACAGTGTGTGTGAGAGAGGGGGGAGTTGGGTGGGGTACAGTGTGTGTGTGATTGTGGGGAGTTGGATGGTGTACAGTGTGTGTGAGAGGGTGGGGAGTTTGATGGGTAAAGTTTGTGTGTGCGGGTGGGGAGTTGGATGGGGTACAGTGTGTGTGAGAGGGTGGGGAGTTTGATGGGTAAAGTTTGTGTGTGCGGGTGGGGAGTTGGATGGGGTACAGTGTGTGTGAGAGGGTCGGGAGTTGGATGGGGTACAGTTTGTGTTAGAGGGTGGGGAGTTGAATGGGGTACAGTCTGTGTGAGAGAGGGTGGGGTATTTGATGGGGTACAGTGAGTGTGAGAGAGGGTGGGGAGATGGATGGTGTACAGTGTGTGTGTCAGAGGGAGGGAAGTTGAATTGGGTATAGTGTGTGTATGAGAGGGAGGGGATTTGGATGGGGTATAGTGTGTTTGAGAGGGTGGGGAGTTGGATGGGTTACAGTGTGTGTGAGAGAGGGTGGGGAGTCGGATGGCGTACTGTGTGTGTGAGAGGGTGGGTAGTTGTATGGGGTACAGTGTGTGTGAGAGAGTGTGGGGAGATGGATGGGGTACAGTGTGTGTGAGAGGGAAGGGAGTTGGATGGGGTATAGTGTGTGTGTGAGAGGGAGGGTAGTTGGATGTGGTATGGTGTGTGTGAGAGGGTGGAGAGTTGGATGGGGTAAGGTTTGTGTGTGAGAGGGAGGGTAGTTGGATGAGGTATAGTGTGTGTGAGAGGGTGGGGAGTTGGATGGGGTACAGTGTGTGTGTGTGAGTGTGGGGAGTTGGATGGGGTACAGTGTGTGTGAGGGTGTGGAGTTGGATGGGGTGCAGTGTGTGTGAAAGGGTGGGGAGTTGATTGCGGTACAGTGTGTGTGTGAGGGTGGGGAGTTGGTTGGGGTACAGTGTGTGTGACAGGGTGCGGAGTTGAATGGGGTACAGTGTGTGTGAGAGGGTGGGGATTTGGATGGGGTACAGTCTGTGTGACAGGGTGGGGAGTTGGATGGGGTACAGTGTGTGTGAGTGTGGGTGGGGATTTGGATGGGGTACAGTGTGTGTGAGAGACTGTGGAGAGTTGGATGGGGTTCAGTCTGCGTGAGAGGGTGGGGAGTTGAATGGTGTACAGTGTTTGTGAGAGGGTGGGGAGTTGGATGGGGTACAGTGTGTGTGAGAGGGTGGGTGTTGAATGGGATACAGTGTGTTTGAGAGGGTGGGAGTTGGATGGAGTACAGTGTATGTGAGACAGAGTGGGGAGTTGGATCTTGTACAGAGTTTGTGAGAGGGTGGGGAGTTGAATGGGGTACAGTGTGTGTGAGAGGGTGGGGAGTTGCATGGGGTTCAGTGTGTGTGTGAGAGTGTTGGGAGTTGAATGGGGTACAGTGTGTGTGAGAGAGGGTTGGGAGTTGGATGGGGTACAGTGTGTGTGAGAGGTTGGGGAGTTGGATGGGGTACAGTGTGTGTGTGAGAGGGTGGGGAGTTGGATGGGGTACAGTGTGTGTGAGAGAGGGTGGGGTGTTGTATGGGGTAAAGTTTGTGTGAGAGAGGGTGGGGAGATGGATGAGGTACAGTGTGTGTGTGAGAGGGAGGGTAATTGGATGGGTATATAGTGTGTGTGAGAGGGTGGGGAGTTGGATGGGTTACAGTGTGTGTGAGAGAGGGTGGGGAGTTGAATGGGGTTCGGTGTGTGTGTGAGAGGGAGGGGAGTTGGATCTGGTAAAGTTTGTGTGTGAGAGGGAGGGAGTTGGATGGGGTACAGTGTGTGTGAGAGGGTGTGGTGTTGTATGGGGTACAGTGCGTGTGAGAGAGGGTGGGGAGATGGATGGGGTACAGTGTGTGTGTGAGAGGGAGGGGAGTTGGATGGGGTATAGTGTGTGTTTGAGAGGGAGGAGAGTTGGATGGGGTATAGTGTGTGTGAGAGTGGGGGGATTTGGGTGGGGTACAGTGTGTGTGAGAGGGTGGGGAGTTGGGAGGGGTACAGTGTGTGTGTGATTGTGGGGAGTTGGATGGGGTACAGTTTGTGTGAGAGGGTGGGGAGTTGGGTGGGGTACAGTGTGTGTGGGAGAGGGTGGGGAGTTGGATGGTGTACAGTGTGTGTGAGAGGATGGGGAGTTTGATGGGTAAAGTTTGTGTGTGCGGGTGGGGAGTTGGATGGGGTACAGTGTGTGTGAGAGGGAGGGAGTTGGATGGGGTACAGTGTGTGTGAGAGGGTGTGGTGTTGTATGGGGTACAGTGCGTGTGAGAGAGGGTGGGGAGATGGATGGGGTACAGTGTGTGTGTGAGAGGGAGGGGAGTTGGATGGGGTATAGTGTGTGTTTGAGAGGGAGGAGAGTTGGATGGGGTATAGTGTGTGTGAGAGTGGGGGGAGTTGGATGGGGTAAAGTGTGTGTGAGAGAGGGTGGGGAGTTGGGTGGGGTACAGTGTGTGTGAGAGAGGGGGGAGTTGGGTGGGGTACAGTGTGTGTGTGATTGTGGGGAGTTGGATGGTGTACAGTGTGTGTGAGAGGGTGGGGAGTTTGATGGGTAAAGTTTGTGTGTGCGGGTGGGGAGTTGGATGGGGTACAGTGTGTGTGAGAGGGTGGGGAGTTTGATGGGTAAAGTTTGTGTGTGCGGGTGGGGAGTTGGATGGGGTACAGTGTGTGTGAGAGGGTCGGGAGTTGGATGGGGTACAGTTTGTGTTAGAGGGTGGGGAGTTGAATGGGGTACAGTCTGTGTGAGAGAGGGTGGGGTATTTGATGGGGTACAGTGAGTGTGAGAGAGGGTGGGGAGATGGATGGTGTACAGTGTGTGTGTCAGAGGGAGGGGAGTTGAATTGGGTATAGTGTGTGTATGAGAGGGAGGGGATTTGGATGGGGTATAGTGTGTTTGAGAGGGTGGGGAGTTGGATGGGTTACAGTGTGTGTGAGAGAGGGTGGGGAGTTGGATGGCGTACTGTGTGTGTGAGAGGGTGGGTAGTTGTATGGGGTACAGTGTGTGTGAGAGAGTGTGGGGAGATGGATGGGGTACAGTGTGTGTGAGAGGGAAGGGAGTTGGATGGGGTATAGTGTGTGTGTGAGGGTGGGGAGTTGGATGCGGTATGGTGTGTGTGAGAGGGTGGGGAGTTGGATGGGTTACAGTGTGTGTGAGAGAGGGTGGGGAGTTGGATGGGGTACAGTGTGTGTGTGACAGGGAAGGGAGTTGGATCTGGTATAGTGTGTGTGTGAGAGGGAGGGCAGTTGGATGGTGTGTAGTGTGTGTGAGAGGGTGGGGAGTTGGATGGGGTACAGTGTA
Organism: Isurus oxyrinchus; assembly: GCA_026770705.1. Classification (NCBI taxonomy): domain Eukaryota; kingdom Metazoa; phylum Chordata; class Chondrichthyes; order Lamniformes; family Lamnidae; genus Isurus; species Isurus oxyrinchus. The sequence continues at coordinate 162,290,466 of JANJGN010000011.1, read as the reverse complement.
TGTGTGAGAGGGAGGGGAGTTGGATGGGGTATAGTGTGTGTGTGAGGGTGGGGAGTTGGATGGGGTACAGTTTGTGTGAGAGGGTGGGGAGTTGGATGGGGTACAGTGTGTGTGAGAGGGTGGGGAGTTGGATGGGGTACAGTTTGTGTGAGAGGGTGGGGAGTTGGGTGGGGTACAGTGTGTGTGGGAGAGGGTGGGGAGATGGATGGTGTACAGTGTGTGTGTGATTGTGGGGAGTTGGATGGGGTACAGTGTGTGTGAGAGGGTGGGGAGTTTGATGGGTAAAGTTTGTGTGTGCGGGTGGGGAGTTGAATGGGGTACACTGTGTGTGAGAGAGGGTGGGGAGTTGGATGGGGTACAGTGTATGTGTGAGAGGGTGGGGATTTGGATGGGGTATAGTGTGTGTGAGAGGGTGGGGAGTTGTATGAGGTACAGTGTGTGTGAGAGTGAGGGGATTTGGATGGGGTACAGTGTGTGTGAGAGGGTGGGGAGTTGGATGGGGTACAGTGTGTGTGTCAGAGGGAGGGGAGTTGAATTGGGTATAGTGTGTGTATGAGAGGGAGGGGATTTGGATGGGGTATAGTGTGTGTGAGAGGTTGGGGAGTTGGATGGGTTACTGTGTGTGTGAGAGAGGGTGGGGAGATGGATGGGGTACTGTGTGCGTGAGAGGGTGGGCAGTTGTATGGTGTACACTGTGTGTGAGAGAGGGTGGGGAGATGGATGGCGTACAGTGTATGTGTGAGAGGGAGGGGAGTTGGATGGGGTATAGTGTGTGTGAGAGGGTGGGGAGTTGTATGAGGTACAGTGTGTGTGAGAGTGAGGGGATTTGGATGGGGTACAGTGTATGTGAGAGGGTGGGGAGTTGGATGGGGTACAGTGTGTGTATGAGGATGGGGAGTTGTATGGTGTACTGTGTGTCTGTGAGGGTGGGGTGTTGGATGGTGTACAGTGTGTGTGAGAGGGTGGGGAGTTGGATGGTGTACAGTGTGTGTGTGATTGTGGGGAGTTGGATGGGGTACAGTGTGTGTGAGAGGGTGGGGAGTTTGATGGGTAAAGTTTGTGTGTGCGGGTGGGGAGTTGGATGGGGTAAAGTGTGTGTGAGAGGGTCGGGAGTTGGATGGTGTACAGTGTGTGTGTGATTGTGGGGAGTTGGATGGGGTACAGTTTGTGTGAGAGGGTGGGGAGTTGGATGGTGTACAGTGTGTGTGTGATTGTGGGGAGTTGGATGGGGTACAGTGTGTGTGAGAGGGTGGTTAGTTTGATGAGTAAAGTTTGTGTGTGCGGGTGGGGAGTTGGATGGGGTACAGTGTGTGTGAGAGAGGGTGGGGAGTTGGATGGGGTACAGTGTGTGTGAGAGGGTCGGGAGTTGGATGGGGTACAGTTTGTGTTAGAGGGTGGGGAGTTGAATGGGGTACAGTCTGTGTGACAGAGGGTGGGGTATTTGATGGGGTACAGTGAGTGTGAGAGAGGGTGGGGAGATGGATGGTGTACAGTGTGTGTGTCAGAGGGAGGGGAGTTGAATTGGGTATAGTGTGTGTATGAGAGGGAGGGGATTTGGATGGGGTATAGTTTGTGTGAGAGGGTGGGGAGTTGGATGGGTTACAGTGTGTGTGAGAGAGGGTGGGGAGTTGGATGGGGTACAGTGTGTGTTTGAGAGGGTGGGGAGTTGGATGGGGTACTGTGTGTGTGAGAGGGTGGGCAGTTGTATGGGGTACACTGTGTGTGAGAGAGGGTGGGGAGATGGATGGGGTACAGTGTGTGTGTGAGAGGGAGGGTAGTTGGATGTGGTATGGTGTGTGTGAGAGGGTGGGGAGTTGGATGGGTTACAGTGTGTGTGAGAGAGGGTGGGGAGTTGGATGGGGTACAGTGTGTGTGTGAGAGGGAGGGGAGTTGGATCTGGTATAGTGTGTGTGTGAGATGGAGGGGAGTTGGATGGTGTGTAGTGTGTGTGAGAGGGTGGGGAGTTGGATGGGGTACAGTGTATGTGTGAGAGGGAGGGGAGTTGGATGGGGTATAGTGTGTGTGAGAGGGTGGGGAGTTGTATGGGGTACAGTGTGTGTGAGAGAGGGTGGGGAGTTGGATGAGGTACAGTGTGTGTGAGAGTGAGGGGATTTGGATGGGGTACAGTGTGTGTGAGAGGGTGGGGAGTTGGATGGGGTACAGTGTGTGTGAGAGGGTGGGGAGTTGGATGGGGTACGTTGTGTGTGAGAGGGTGGGGACTTGAATGGGGTACAGTTTGTGTGAGATGGTGGGGAGTTAAATGTGTTATGGTGTGTTTGAGAGGGTGGGGAGTTGGGTGGGGTACAGTGTGTGTGAGAGGGTGGGGATTTGGATGGGGTACAGTGTGTGTGAGAGGTTGGGGAGTTGGATGGTGTACAGTGTGTGTGACAGGTTGGGGAGTTGGATGGGGTACCGTGTGTGTGTGTGAGGATGTGGAGTTGGATGGTTTATGGCGTCTTTGAGAGGGTCGGGAGTTGGATGTGGTACAGTGTGTGTGAGAGGGTGGGGAGTTGGATGGGGTACAGTATGTGTGAGAGGTTGGGGAGTTGGATGGGGTACAGTGTGTGTGTGTGATGATGGGGAGTTGGATGGGGTACAGTGTGTGTGAGGGTAGGGAATTGGATGGGGAACAGTGTGTGTGAGAGAGGGTGGGGAGTTGGATGTGGTACAGTGTGTGTGAGAGGGTGGGGAGTTGGATAGGGTACAGTGTCTGTGTGAGGCTTGGGAGTTGGATGGGGTACAGTGTGTGTGAATGTGGGGAGTTGGATGGGGTACTGTGTCTGAGAGGGTGGGGAGTACGATTCGGTACAGTGTGTTTGATAGAGGGTGGTGAGTTGGATGGGGTACCCTGTGTGTGTGAGGGTGGGTGTTGGATGGGTTACTGTGTGTGTGAGGGTGGGGAGTTCGATTCGGTAAAGTTTGTTTGAGAGAGGGTGGTGAGTTGGATGGGGTACAGTATGTGTGAGATGGTGGGGAGTTGGATGGGGTACAGTGTGTGTGATAGTGTGGGGAGTTTTATGGGGTACAGTGTGTTTGAGAGGGTGGGGTGTTGGATGGGGTTGTGTGTGTGTGTGAGAGGGTGGGGAGTTGCATGAGGTTCAGTGTGTGTGTCAGAGTGTGGGGAGTTGAATGGAGTACAGTGTGTTTGAGAGTGTGGGAGTTGGATGGGGTACAGTGTGTGTCAGAGGGTTGGGAGTTGAATGGGGTACAGTGTCTTTGAGAGGGTGGGGAGTTGGATGGGTTACAGTGTGTGTGAGAGGGTGGGGAGTTGGATGGGGTACAGTGTGTGTTTGTGAGATTGGGGAGTTGGATGGGGTATAGTGTGTGTGTGTGAGGATAGGGAGTTGGATGGGGTACAGTGTGTGTGAGAGAGGGTGGGGAGTTGGATGGGGTACAGTGTGTGTGAGAGGGTGGGGATTTGGATGGGGTACAGTTGTGTGTGAGAGGGAGGGTAGTTATATGGGGTACAGTGTGTGTGAGAGAGGGTGGGGAGTTGGATGGGGTATAGTGTGTGTGTGAGAGGGAGGGGATTTAGATGGGGTATAGTGTGTGTGAGAGGGTGGGGAGTTGGATGGGTTACAGTGTGTGTGCGTGAGGGTGGGGAGTTGTATGGTGTACAGTTTGTCTGTGAGAGGGAGGGGAGTCGGATGGGGTATAGTGTGTGAGAGGTTCGGGAGTTGGATGGGTACAGTGTGAGTGTGCGTGAGGGTGGCGAGTTGGATGGTGTACAGTGTGTGTGTGAGAGGGAGGGGAGTTGGATGGGGTATAGTGTGTGTGAGAGGGTGAAGAGTTGGATGGGGTAAGGTTTGTGTGTGAGAGGGAGGGTAGTTGGATGAGGTATAGTGTGTGTGAGAGGGTGGGGAGTTGGATGGGGTACAGTGTGTGTGTGTGAGTGTGGGGAGTTGGATGGGGTACAGTGTGTGTGAGGGTGTGGAGTTGGATGGGGTACAGTGTGTGTGAAAGGGTGGGGAGTTGATTGCGGTACAGTGTGTGTGTGAGGGTGGGGAGTTGGTTGGGGTACAGTTTGTGTGACAGGGTGCGGAGTTGAATGGGGTACAGTTTGTGTGAGAGGGTGGGGATTTGGATGGGGTACAGTGTGTGTGAGTGTGGGTGGGGATTTGGATGGGGTACAGAGTGTGTGAGAGACTGTGGAGAGTTGGATGGGGTTCAGTCTGCGTGAGAGGGTGGAGAGTTGAATGGTGTACAGTGTTTGTGAGAGGGTGGGAGTTGGATGGGGTACAGTGTGTGTCAGACGGTGGGGAGTTGAATGGAGTACAGTGTGTTTGAGAGTGTGGGAGTTGGATGGGGTACAGTTTGTGTCAGAGTGTTGGGAGTTGGATTTGGTACAGTGTGTGTGAGAGAGGATTGGGAGTTGGATGGGGTACAGTGTGTGCGAGAGAGGGTGGGGAGTTGGATGGGGTACCGTCTGTGTGAGAGAGTGTGGGGTGTTGTATGGGGTATAGTGTGTGTGAGAGAGGGTGGGGAGTTGGATGGGGTACAGTGTGTGTGTGTGAGAGGGAGGGGAGTTGGATCTGGTAAAGTTTGTGTGTGAGAGGGAGGGAGTTGGATGGGGTACAGTGTGTGTGTGAGAGGGAGGGGAGTTGGATGGGGTATACTGTGTGTGAGAGTGGGGGGAGTTGGATGGGGTAAAGTGTGTGTGAGAGAGGGTGGGGAGTTGGGTGGGGTACAGTGTGTGTGAGAGAGGGGGGAGTTGGGTGGGGTACAGTGTGTGTGTGATTGTGGGGAGTTGGATGGGGTACAGTTTGTGTTAGAGGGTGGGGAGTTGAATGGGGTACAGTCTGTGTGAGAGAGGGTGGGGTATTTGATGGTGTACAGTGAGTGTGAGAGAGGGTGGGGAGATGGATGGTGTACAGTGTGTGTGTCAGAGGGAGGGGAGTTGAATTGGGTATAGTGTGTGTATGAGAGGGAGGGGATTTGGATGGGGTATAGTGTGTGTGAGAGGGTGGGGAGTTGTATGGGTTACAGTGTGTGTGAGAGAGGGTGGGGAGATGGATGGGGTACAATGTGTGTGTGAGAGGGAGGGGAGTTGGATGGGGTATAGTGTGTGTTTGAGAGGGAGGGGAGTTGGATGGGGTACAGTGTGTGTGAGAGAGGGTGGGGAGTTGGGTGGGGTGCAGTGTGTGTGAGAGAGGGGGGAGTTGGGTGGAGTAGTGTGTGTGTGTGATTGTGGGGAGTTGGATGGGGTACAGTTTGTGTGAGAGGGTGAGGAGTTGGGTGGGGTACAGTGTGTGTGGGAGAGGGTGGGGAGTTGGATGGTGTACAGTGTGTGTGTGATTGTGGGGAGTTGGATGGGGTACAGTTTGTGTGAGAGGGTGGGGAGTTGGATGGGGTACAGTGTGTGTGAGAGGGTGCGGAGTTTGATGGGTAAAGTTTGTGTGTGCGGGTGGGGAGTTGGATGGGGTACAGTGTGTGTGAGAGGGTCAGGAGTTGGATGGGGTACAGTTTGTGTTAGAGGGTGGGGAGTTGAATGGGGTACAGTCTGTGTGAGAGAGGGTGGGGTATTTGATGGGGTACAGTGAGTGTGAGAGAGGGTGGGGAGATGGATGGTGTACAGTGTGTGTGTCAGAGGGAGGGGAGTTGAATTGGGTATAGTGTGTGTGAGAGGGTGGGGACCTGGATGGGTTACAGTGTGTGTGAGAGAGGGTGGGGAGTTGGAAGTTTTACTGTGTGTGAGAGGGTGGGCAGTTGTATGGGGTACACTGTGTGTGAGAGAGGGTGGGGATTTGGATGGGGTACAGTGTGTGTGACAGGTTGTGGAGTTGGATGGGGTACCGTGTGTGTGTGTGAGGATGGGGAGTTGGATGGGTTATGGTGTGTTTGAGAGGGTTGGGAGTTGGATGTGGTACAGTGTGTGTGAGAGGGTGGGGAGTTGGATGGGTTATGGTGTTTTTGATAGGGTCGGGATTTGGATGGGGTACGGTGTGTGTGAGAGGGTGGGGATTTGGATGGGGTACAGTATGTGTGAGAGGTTGGGGAGTTGGATGGGGTACAGTGTGTGTGTGTGAGGATGGGGAGTTGGATGGGGTACAGTGTGTGTGAGGGTAGGGAGTTGGATGGGGAACAGTGTGTGTGAGAGAGGGTGGGGAGTTGGATGTGGTACAGTGTGTGTGAGAGGGTGGGGAGTTGGATAGGGTTCAGTGTCTGTGTGAGGGTTGGGAGTTGGATGGGGTACAGTGTGTGTGAGTGTGGGGAGTTGGATGGGGTACTGTGTCTGAGAGGGTGGGGAGTACGATTCGGTACAGTGTGTTTGATAGAGTGTGGTGAGTTGGATGAGGTACCGTGTGTGTGTGAGGGTGGGTGTTGGATGGGTTACTGTCTGTGTGAGGGTGGGGAGTTCGATTCGGTAGAGTTTGTTTGAGAGAGGGTGGTGAGTTGGATGGGGTACAGTATGTGTGAGATGGTGGGGAGTTGGATGGGGAACAGTCTGTGTGATAGTGTGGGGAGTTTTATGGGCTACAGTGTGTTTGAGAGAGTGGGGTGTTGGATGGGGTTTTGTGTGTGTGTGAGAGGGTGGGGAGTTGGATGGTGTAGTGTGTGTGAGAGAGGGCCGGGAGTCGGATTGGGTATAGTGTGTGTTAGAGGGTGGGGAGTTGGATGGGGTACAGTGTGTGTGAGAGAGGGTGGGGAGTTCGATTCGGTACAGTGTGTTTGATAGAGGGTGGTGAGTTGGATGGGGTACCGTGTGTGTGTGAGGGTGGGTGTTGGATGGGTTACTGTGTGTGTGAGTGTGGGGAGTTCGATTCGGTAAAGTTTGTTTGAGAGAGGGTGGTGAGTTGGATGGGGTACAGTATGTGTGAGATGGTGGGGAGTTGGATGGGGTACAGTGTGTGTGATAGTGTGGGGAGTTTTATGGTGTACAGTGTGTTTGAGAGGGTGGGGTGTTGGATGGGGTTGTGTGTGTGTGTGAGAGGGTGGGGAGTTGCATGAGGTTCAGTGTGTGTGTCAGAGTGTGGGGAGTTGAATGGAGTACAGTGTGTTTGAGAGTGTGGGAGTTGGATGGGGTACAGTGTGTGTCAGAGGGTGGGGTGTTGAATGGGGTACAGTGTCTTTGAGAGGGTGGGGAGTTGGATGGGGTATAGTGTGTGTGTGTGAGGATAGGGAGTTGGATGGGGTACAGTGTGTTTGAGAGAGGGTGGGGAGTTGGATGGGGTACAGTGTGTGTGAGAGGGTGGGGAGTTGGATGGGTTACAGTGTGTGTGCGTGAGGGTGGGGAGTTGTATGGTGTACAATGTGTCTGTGAGAGGGAGGGGAGTTGGAAGGGGTATAGTGTGTGTGAGAGGGTCGGGAGTTGGATGGGTACAGTGTGTGTGTGCGTGAGGGTGGGGAGTTGGATGGTGTACAGTGTGTCTGTGAGAGGGAGGGGAGTTGGATGGGGTATAGTGTGTGTGAGAGGGTGGAGAGTTGGATGGGGTAAGGTTTGTGTGTGAGAGGGAGGGTAGTTGGATGAGGTATAGTGTGTGTGAGAGGGAGGGGAGTTGGATGGAGTGCAGTGTGTGTGTGTGAGTGTGGGGAGTTGGATGGGGTACAGTGTGTGTGAGGGTGTGGAGTTGGATGGGGTACAGTGTGTGTGACAGGGTGCGGAGTTGAATGGGGTACAGTTTGTGTGAGAGGGTGGGGATTTGGATGGGGTACAGTGTGTGTGAGTGTGGGTGGGGATTTGGATGGGGTACAGAGTGTGTGAGAGACTGTGGAGAGTTGGATGGGGTTCAGTCTGCGTGAGAGGGTGGGGAGTTGAATGGTGTACAGTGTTTGTGAGAGGGTGGGAGTTGGATGGGGTACAGTGTATGTGAGACAGAGTGGGGAGTTGGATCTTGTACAGTTTTTGTGAGAGGGTGGGGAGTTGAATGGGGTACAGTGTGTGTCAGAGGGTGGGGAGTTGAATGGAGTACAGTGTGTTTGAGAGTGTGGGAGTTGGATGGGGTACAGTTTGTGTCAGAGTGTTGGGAGTTGGATGGGGTACAGTGTGTTAGAGGGTGTGGAGTTGGATGGGTTACAGTGTTTTGGGAGAGGGTGGGGTGCTGATTGCGGTACAGTGTGTGTGTGAGGGTGGGGAGTTGGATGGGGTACAGTGTGTATGAGAGAGGGTGTGGATTTGGAAGGGGTACAGTGTGTGTGAGAGAGGGTGGACAGTTGGATGGGGTTCAGTGTGTGTGAGATGGTGGGGAGTTGAATGGTGTGCAGTGTGTGTGAGAGGTTAGGGATTTGGATGGGGTACAGTGTGTTTGAGAAGGTGGGAGTTGGATGGGGTACAGTGTGTGTGTGAGAGGGAGGGGATTTGGATGGGGTATAGTTTGTGTGAGAGGGTGGGTAGTTGGATGGGTTACAGTGTGTGTGAGAGAGGGTGGGGAGTTGGATGGGGTACAGAGTGTGTGAGAGATTGTCGGGAGTTGGATGGGGTAAAGTGTGTGTGAGAAGTTGGGGAGTTGGATGGGGTACAGTGTGTGTGAGAGAGGGTCGGGAGTTAGATGGGGTACAGTTTGTGTTAGAGTGTGGGTATTTGGATTGGGTACAGTCTGTGTGAGTGAGGGTGGGTTGTTGTATGGGGTACAGTGTGTGTGAGAGAGGGTGGGGAGATGCATGGGGTACAGTGTGTGTGTCAGAGGGAGGGGAGTTGGATGGGGTATAGTGTGTGTGAGATGGTGGGGAGTTGGATGGGGTACAGTGTGTGTGAGAGAGGGTGGGGAGTTGGATGGGGTACAGTCTGTGTGGGAGAGGGAGGGGTGTTGGATCTGGTACAGTGTGTGTGTGAGAGAGGGTTGTTGGATGTGGTACAGTGTGTGTGAGAGAGGGTCGGGAGTCGGATTGGGTATAGTGTGTGTTACTGGGTGGGGAGTTGGATGGGGTACAGCGTGTGTGAGAGAGGGTGGGGAGTTGGATGGGACAGAGTGTGTGCGAGAGGGTGTTGTGTTGGATGGGGGACAGTGTGTGTGAGAGAGGGTGCAGAGTTGGTTGGGATAGTGTGTGTGTGAGAGGGTGGGGAGTTGGATGGGGTACAGTGTTTGAGAGACGGTGGGAAGTTGGATGGGGTACAGTGTGTGTGAGAGACGGTGGGGAGTTGGATTTGGTACAGTGTGTGTGAGAGAGGGTCGGGAGTTGGATGGGGTACAGTGTGTGTGAGACGTTGGGGAGTTGGATGGGTTACAGTGTGTGTGAGAGAGGGTCGGGAGTTGGATGGGGTACAGTTTGTGTTAGAGGGTGGGGAGTTGGATGGGGTACAGTCTGTGTGAAAGAGGGTGGGGTGTTGTATGGGGTACAGTGTGTTTGAGAGTGGGTGGGGAGATGGATGGAGTACAGTGTGTGTGCCAGAGGGTGGGGAGTTGGATGGGATAGTGTGTGTGTGAGAGGGTGGGGAGTTGTATGGGGTACAGTGTGTGTGTGTGAGAGGGTGGGGAGTTGGATGGGGTACAGTGTGGGTGTGATGGTGGGGAGTTGAATGGGGTACAGTGTGTGTGAGAGGGTGGGGAGTTGGATGGGGTACAGTGTGGGTGTGATGGTGGGGAGTTGAATGGGGTACAGTGTGTGTGAGAGGGTGGGGAGTTGGATGGGGTACAGTGTGGGTGTGATGGTGGGGAGTTGAATGGGGTACAGTGTGTGTGAGAGGCTGGGGAGTTGGATGTGTTTCAGTGTCTGTGTGAGGGTGAGGAGTTGGATGGGGTACAGTGTGAGTGAGAGGGTGGGGAGTTGGATGGGGTACAGTTTATGAGAGAGGGAGTGGAGTTGGATGGGGTACAGTGTGTGTGGGAGGGTCGGGAGTTGGATGGGTTACAGTGTGTGTGAGAGGGTCGGGAGTTTGATGGGGTAAAGTCTGTTTGACAGGGTGGGTAGTTGGATGGTGTACACTGTGTGTGTGAGAGGGTGGGGAATTGGATAGGGTACAGTGTGTGTGAGCGAGTGGGAGTTGAATGGGGTACAGTTTGGTTGAGAGGGTGGGGAGTTGGATGGGTTACAGTGTGTATGAGAGGGTGGGGAGTTGGATGGGGTACAGTGTGTGTAAGAGGGTGGGGAGTTGGATGGGGTATAGTGTATCTGAGAGGGTGGGGAGTTGGATGGGGCACAGTTTGTGTGTGAGAGGGAGGGGAGTTTTATGGTGTACAGTGTGTGTGAGAGGGTGGGGAGTTGGATGGGTTACAGTGTTTGTGAGAGAGGGTGGGGAGTTGGATGGGGTACAGTGTGTGTGTGAGAGGGTGGGGATTTGGATGGGGTACAGTGTGTGAGAGGGTGGGGAGTTGAATGGGGTACAGTTTGTTTAAGAAGGTGGGAGTTGGATGGGGTACATTGTGTGTGAGAGGGTGGGGAGTTGCATGGGGTTCAGTGTGTGTGTCAGAGGGTGGGGTGTTGATTGGAGTACAGTGTGTTTGAGAGCGTGGGAGTTGGATGGGGTACAGTGTGTCTCAGAGGGTGGGGAGTTGAATGGGGTACAGTGTCTTTGAGAGGGTGGGGAGTTGGATGGATTACAGTGTGTGAGAGAGTGGGGAGTTGGATGGGTTACAGTGTTTGTGACAGGGTGGGGAGTTGGATGGGGTACAGTTTGTGTGAGAGAGGGTGGGGATTTGGATGAGGTACAGTGTGTGTGAGAGTTGGTGGGGATTTGGATGAGGTACAGTGTGTGTGAGAGAATGTGGAGAGTTGGATGGGGTTCAGTGTGTGTGAGAGAGGTTCGGGAGTTGGATGGGGTACAGTTTGTGTTGGAGGGTAGGGAGTTGGATGGGATAGAGTGTGTGTGATAAGGCGGGGAGTTGGATGGGGTACAGTGTTTGAGAGACGTTGGGGAGTTGGATATGGTACAGTGTGGGTGTGATGGTGGGGAGTTGGATGGGGTACAGTGTTTGAGAGACGGTGGGGAGTTGAATGGGTTTCAGTGTGTGTGTGAGGGTGGGGAGTTGGATGGGGTATAGAGTCTGTGAGAGGGTGGGGAGTTGGATGGGGTACAGTTTATGAGAGAGGGAGTGGAGTTGGATGGAGTACAGTGTTTGTGAGAGGGTCGGGTGTTGGATGGTTATAGTGTGTGTGAGAGGGTCGGGAGTTGGATGGGGTACAGTGTGTGTGAGAGGGTCGGGAGTTGGATGGGTTACAGTGTGTGTGAGAGGGTGGGGAGTTGGATGGGGTAAAGTCTGTGTGCCAGGGTAGGGAGGTGGATGGTGTACAGTTTGTGTGAGAGGGTGGGGAGTTGGATGGGGTACAGTGTGTGTGAGAGGGTGGGGAGTTGGATGGGGTACAGTGTGTTTGAGAGAGGGTGGAGAGTTGGATGGGATTCAGTGTGTGTGAAAGAGGGTCGGGAGTTGGATGGGATAGTGTGTGTGTGAGAGGGTGGGGAGTTGGATGGGGTACAGTTTGTGTTAGAGGGTGGGGAGTTGGAGGGGATAGTGTGTGTGTGAGAGGGTGGGGAGTTGGATGGGGTACAGTGTGTGTGTGTGAGGGTTGGAAGTTGGATGGGGTATAGTGTGTGTGTGTGAGGGTGGGTAGTTGGATGGGGTACAGTGTATGTGAGAGGGTGGGGAGTTGAATGGTGTGCAGTGTGTGTGAGAGGGTGGGGATTTGGATGGGGTACAGTGTGTGAGAGGGTGGGGAGTTGAATGGGGTACAGTGTGTCAGAGGGTGGGGTGTTGAATGGAGTACAGTGTGTTTGAGAGGGTGGGAGTTGGATGGGGTACAGTGTGTGTGAGAGGGTGGGAAGTTGCATGGGGTTCAGTGTGTGTGTCAGAGGGTGGGGTGTTGAATGGAGTACAGTGTGTTTGAGAGGGTGGGAGTTGGAATGGGTACAGTTTGTGTCAGAGGGTGGGGATTTGAATGGGGCACAGTGTCTTTGAGAGGGTGGGGAGTTGGATGGGTTACAGATTGTGTGAGAGAGTGGGGAGTTGGATGGGTTACAGTGTTTGTGACAGGGTGGGGATTTGGTTGAGGTACAGTGTGTGCGAGAGAGGGTGGAGAGTTGGATGGGGTACAGTTTGTGTTAGAGGGTGGGGAGTTGGATGGGGTACAGTGTGTGTGTGTGAGGGTGGGGAGTTGGATGGGGTACAGTGTGTGTGAGAGTGTCGGGAGTTGGATGGGTTACAGTGTGTGTGAGAGGGTGCGAGTTGGATGGGGTACAGTGTGTGTGTGAGAGGGAGGGTAGTTGGATGGGCTACAGTGTGTGTGAGAGAGGTTGGGGTGTTGGATGGGGGACAGTGTGTGTGAGGGTGTGGAGTTGGATGGGTTACAGTTTGTGGGAGAGGGTGGGGTGCTGATTGCGGTACAGTGTTTGTGTGAGGGTGGGGAGTTGGATGGGGTACAGCGTGTGTGAGAGGGTGGGAAGTTGGTTGGGGTACAGTGTGTGTGAGAGGGTGCGGAGTTGGATGGGGTACAGTGTGTGTGAGAGGGTGGGAAGTTGGATGGGGTACAGTGTGTGTGAGAGGGTGCGGAGTTGGATGGGGTACAGAGTGTATGTGTGAGGTTGGGTAGTTGGATTGGGTACAGTGTGTGTGAGGGAGGGTGGGGAGTTGGATGGTAACAGTGTGTGTGAGAGGGAGGGGAGTTGGATGGGGTTCACTGTGTGTGAGAGGGTGGGGAGTTGGATGGGGTACAGTTTTTGTGTGAGAGGGAGGGTAGGTGGATGGGGTACAGTGTGTGTGTGTGAGGGTGGGGAGTTGGATGGGGTACAGTGTGTGTGTGTGAGGGTGGGGAGTTGGTGGGGTACAGTGTGTGTGTGTGAGGGTGGTGAGTTGGATGGGGTACAGTGTGTGTGAGAGTGTCGGGAGTTGGACGGGGTACAGTGTGTGTGAGAGGGTGCGAGTTGGATGGGGTACAGTGTATGTGTGAGAGGGAGGGTAGTTGGATGGGGGACAGTGTGTGTGAGGGTGTGGAGTTGTATGGGTTATAGTGTGTGGGAGAGGGTGTGGAGCTGATTGCGGTACAGTGTTTGTGTGAGGGAGGGGAGTTGGATGGGGTACAGATTGTGTGAGAGGGTGGGGAGTTGGATGGGGTACAGTGTGTGTGAAAGGGTGGGGTGTTGCATGGCGTTCAGTGTGTGTGTCAGAGGGTGGGGGGTTGAATGGATTACAGTGTGTTTGAGAGGGTGGGAGTTGGATGGGGTACAGTGTGTGTGAGAGGGTGGGGAGTTGGATGGGGTACAGTGTGTTTGAGAGGGTGGGGAGTTGGAAAGGGTACAATGTGTGTGAGAGGGTCGGGAGTTGGATGGGTTATAGGGTGGGTGAGACGATCGGGAGTTGGATGGGGTACAGTCTTTTGAGAGAGTGGGAATTGGATGGGGTACAGTGTGTCTGAGCGGGTGGGGAGTTGAATGGGGTACAGTGTGTTTGAGAGGGTGGGGAGTTGGATGGGGTATAGTGTGTGTGAGAGAGGGTGGAGAGTTGGATGGGGTACAGTGTCTGTGAGAGGGTGGGGTGCTGATTGCGATACAGTTTTTGTGTGAGGGTGGGGAGTTGGATGGGGTACAGTGTGTGAGAGGGTGCGGAGTTGGATGGGTTATAGTGTGTGTGTCTGAGGTTGGGTAGTTGGATGGGGTACAGTGTTTGTTTGTGAGGGTGGAGAGTTGGATGGGGTACAGTGTGTGTGAGGGAGGGTGGGGAGTTGGATGGGTACAGTGTGTGTGAGAGGGTGGGGAGTTGGATGGGGTACAGTGTGTGTGTGAGAGGGAGGGTAGTTGGATGGGGTACAGTGTTTGTGAGAGAGGGTGGGGAGTTGGATGGGGTACAGTGTGTTTGTGTGAGGGTAGGGAGTTGAATGGGGTACAGTGTGTTTGAGAAGGTGGGAGTTGGTTGGGGTACAGTGTGTGTGAGAGGGTGTGGAGTTGGATTGGTTACAGTGTGTGGGAGAGCGTGGGGTGCTGATTACGGTACAGTGTTTGTGTGAGGGAGCGGAGTTGGATGGGGTACAGTGTGTGTGATAGGGTGGGGAGTTGGATGGGGTACAGTATGTGTGAGAGAGTGTGGGGAGTTGGATGGGGTACAGCGTAGGTCAGAGGGTGGGGAATTGAATGGGGTACAGTGTCTTTGAGAGTGTGGGGAGTTGGATGGGTTACAGTGTGTGTGAGAGGTTGGGGAGTTGGATGGGGTACACTGTGTGTGTGTGAGGGTAGGGAGTTGGATGGGGTACAGTGTGTGTGAGATAGGGTGGGGAGTTGGATGGGGTACAGTGTGTGTGTGAGAGGGTGGGGAGTTGGATGGGGGACAGTGTGTGTGAGAGGTTGGGGTGCTGGTTGCGGTACAGTGTGTGTGTGAGGATGGGGAGTTGGATGGGGTACAGTGTGTGAGAGGGTGGGGAGTTGAATGGGGTACAGTGTGTTTGAGAAGGTGGGAGTTGTTTGGGGTACAGTGTGTGTGAGAGGGTGGGAAGTTGCATGGGGTTCAGTGTGTGTGTCAGAGGGTGGGGTGTTGAATGGAGTACAGTGTGTTTGAGAGGGTGGGAGTTGGAATGGGTACAGTTTGTGTCAGAGGGTGGGGATTTGAATGGGGTACAGTGTCTTTGAGAGGGTGGGGAGTTGGATGGGTTACAGAGTGTGTGAGAGAGTGGGGAGTTGGATGGGTTACAGTGTTTGTGACAGGGTGGGGAGTTGGATGGGGTACAGTGTGTGTGAGAGAGGGTGGAGAGTTGGATGGGGTACAGTGTGTGTGAAAGAGGGTCGGGAGTTGGATGGGGTACAGTGTGTGTGAGAGGGTGGGGAGTTGGATGGGGTACAGTATTTGTGTGAGAGGGAGGATAGTTGGATGGGGTACAGTGTGTGTGAGAGAGGGTGGGGAGTTGGATGGGGTACAGTGTGTGTGTGTGAGGGTTGGAAGTTGGATGGGGTATAGTGTGTGTGTGTGAGGGTGGGTAGTTGGATGGGGTACAGTGTGTGTGTGTGAGGGTGGGGAGTTGGATGGGTTACAGTGTGTGTGTGTGAGAATGGGGAGTTGGATGGGGTACAGTGTGTGTGAGAGTGTTGGGAGTTGGATGGGGTACAGTGTGTGTGAGAGGTTGCGAGTTGGATGGGCTACAGTGTATGTGAGAGAGGTTGGGGTGTTGGATGGTTGACAGTGTGTGTGAGGATGTGGAGTTGGATGGGTTACAGTTTGTGGGAGAGGGTGGGGTGCTGATTGCGGTACAGTGTTTGTGTGAGGGTGGGGAGTTGGATGGGGTACAGTGTGTGTGAGAGGGTGGGAAGTTGGATGGGGTACAGAGTGTGTGTGAGAGGGTGGGAAGTTGGATGGGGTACAGTGTTTGTGAGAGGGTGCGGAGTTGGATGGGGTACAGAGTGTGTGTGTGAGGTTGGGTAGTTGGATTGGGTACAGTCTGTGTGTTTGAGGGTGGAGAGTTGGATGGGGTACAGTGTGTGTGAGGGAGGGTGGGGAGTTGGATGGTAACAGTGTGTGTGAGAGGGTGGGGAGTTGGATGGGGTTCACTTTGTGTGAGAGGGTGGGGAGTTGGATGGGGTACAGTGTGTGTGTGAGAGGGAGGGTAGTTGGATGGAGTACAGTGTTTGTGAGAGAGGGTGGGGAGTTGGATGGGGTACAGTGTGTGTGTGTGAGGGTGGTGAGTTGGATGGGGTACAGTGTGTGTGAGAGGGTGCGAGTTGGATGGGGTACAGTGTGTGTGTGAGAGGGAGGGTAGTTGGATGGGGTACAGTGTGTGTGAGAGAGGTTGGGGCGTTGGATGGGGGACAGTGTGTGTGAGAGAGTGGGGAGTTGGATGGGCTACAGTGTGTGTGAGAGGGTGGGGAGTTGCATGGCGTTCAGTGTGTGTGTCAGAGGGTGGGGAGTTGAATGGAGTACAGTGTATTTGAGAGGGTGGGATTTGGTTGGGGTACAGTGTAGGTCAGAGGGTGGGGAATTGAATGGGGTACAGTGTCTTTGAGAGGGTGGGGAGTTGGATGGGTTACAGTGTGTGTGAGAGGTTGGGGAGTTGGATGGGTTACAGTGTGTGTGAGAGGTTGGGGAGTTGGATGGGGTACAGTGTGTGTGAGAGAGGTTGGGGAGTTGGATGGGGTACAGTGTGTGTGTGTGAGATTGGGGAGTTGGATGGGGTACACTGTGTGTGTGTGAGGGTAGGGAGTTGGATGGGGTACAGTGTGTGTGAGATCGGGTGGGGAGTTGGATGGGGTACAGTGTGTGTGAGAGGGTGGGAATTGGATGGGGTACAGTGTGTGTGTGAGAGGGAGGGGAGTTGGATCGGGGACAGTGTGTGTGAGAGGTTGGGGTCCTGGTTGCGGTACAGTGTGTGTGTGAGGATGGGGAGTTGGATGGGGTACAGTGTGTGAGAGGGTGGGGAGTTGAATGGGGTACAGTGTGTTTGAGAAGGTGGGAGTTGGATGGGGTACAGTGTGTGTGAGAGGGTGGGAAGTTGCATGGGGTTCAGTGTGTGTGTCAGAGGGTGGGGTGTTGAATGGAGTACAGTGTGTTTGAGAGGGTGGGAGTTGGAATGGGTACAGTTTGTGTCAGAGGGTGGGGATTTGAATGGGGTACAGTGTCTTTGAGAGGGTGGGGAGTTGGATGCTTACAGAGTGTGTGAGGGAGTGGGGAGTTGGATGGGTTACAGTCTTTGTGACAGGGTGGGGAGTTGGATGGGGTACAGTGTGTGTGAGATAGGGTGGGGATTTGAATGAGGTACAGTGTGTGCGAGAAAGGGTGGAGAGTTGGATGGGATTCAGTGTGTGTGATAGAGGGTCGGGAGTTGGATGGGGTACAGTGTGTGTGAGAGGGTTGGAAGTTGGATGGGGTATCGTGTGTGTGTGTGAGGGTGGGTAGTTGGATGGGGTACAGTGTGTGTGTGTGAGGGTGGGGAGTTGGATAGGTTACAGTGTGTGTGTGTGAGGGTGGGGAGTTGGATGGGGTACAGTGTGTGTGAGAGTGTCGGGAGTTGGATGGGGTACAGTGTGTGTGTGAGAGGGAGGGTAGTTGGATGGGCTACAGTGTGTGTGAGAGAGGTTGGGGTGTTGGATGGGGGACAGTGTGTGTGAGAGGGTGGGGAGTTGGATGGGGTTCACTGTGTGTGAGAGGGTGGAGAGTTGGATGGGGTACAGTGTGTGTGTGAGAGGGAGGGTAGTTGGATGGGGTACAGTGTGTGTGAGGGAGGGTGGGGAGTTGGATGGTAACAGTGTGTGTGAGAGAGTGGGGAGTTGGATGGGGTTCACTGTGTGTGAGAGGGTGGGGAGTTGGATGGGTTACAGTGTGTGTGTGAGAGGGAGGGTAGTTGGATGGGGTACAGTGTTTGTGAGAGAGGGTGGGGTGTTGGATGGGGTACAGTGTGTGTGTGTGAGGGTGGGTAGTTGGATGGGGTACAGTGTGTGTGAGAGGGTCGGGAGTTGGATGGGGTACAGTGTGTGTGAGAGAGGTTGGGGAGTTGGATGGGGGACAGTGTATGTGAGGGCGTGGAGTTGATGGGTTACAGTGTGTGGGAGAGGGTGGGGTGCTGATTACGGTACAGTGTTTGTGTGAGGGAGCGGAGTTGGATGGGGTACAGTGTGTGTGATAGGGTGGGGAGTTGGATGGGGGACAGTGTGTGTGAGAGGGTGGGGAGTTGCATGGCTTTCAGTGTGTGTGTCAGAGGGTGGGGAGTTGAATGGAGTACAGTGTATTTGAGAGGGTGGGAGTTGGATGGGGGTACAGTGTAGGTCAGAGGGTGGGGAATTGATTGGGGTACAGTGTCTTTGAGAGGGTGGGGAGTTGGATGGGTTACAGTGTGTGTGAGAGGTTGGGGAGTTGGATGGGGTACAGTGTGTGTGTGTGAGATTGGGGAGTTGGATGGGGTACACTGTGTGTGTGTGAGGGTAGGGAGTTGGATGGGGTACAGTGTGTGTGAGATAGGGTGGGGAGTTGGATGGGGGACAGTGTGTGTGAGGGTGTGGAGTTGGATGGGGTACAGTGTGTGTGAGTGGGTGGAGAGTTGGATGGGGTGCAGCGTGTGTGAGAGAGGGTGGGGTTTTGGAAGAGGAACAGTGTGTGTGAGAGAGCGTGGAGAGTTGGATGGGGTTTAGTGTGTGTGAGAGGGTGGGGAGTTGAATGGTGTGCAGTGTGTGTGAGAGGGTGGGGATTTGGATGGGGTACAGTGTGTGAGAGGGTGGGGAGTTGAATGGGGTACAGTGTGTTTGAGAAGGTGGGAGTTGGATGGGGTACAGTGTGTGTGAGAGGGTGGGAAGTTGCATGGGGTTCAGTGTGTGTGTCAGAGGGTGGGGTGTTGAATGGAGTACTGTGTTTGAGAGGGTGGGAGTTGGATGGGTACAGTTTGTGTCAGAGGGTGGGGATTTGAATGGGGTACAGTGTCTTTGAGAGGGTGGGGAGTTGGATGGGTTACAGCGTGTGTGAGAGAGTGGGGAGTTGGA
This sequence comes from Isurus oxyrinchus, assembly GCA_026770705.1. Taxonomy (NCBI): domain Eukaryota; kingdom Metazoa; phylum Chordata; class Chondrichthyes; order Lamniformes; family Lamnidae; genus Isurus; species Isurus oxyrinchus. Next base: position 162,272,153 of record JANJGN010000011.1, on the reverse strand, counting down.
TGGGTTACAGTGTTTGTGACAGGGTGGGGAGTTGGATGGGGTACAGTGTGTGTGAGAGAGGGTGGGGATTTGGATGAGGTACAGTGTGTGCGAGAGAGGGTGGAGAGTTGGATGGGATTCAGTGTGTGTGAGAGGGTGGGGAGTTGGATGGGATAGTGTGTGTGTGAGAGGGTGGGGAGTTGGATGGGGTACAGTGTGTGTGAGAGAGGGGTGGGGAGTTGGATGGGGTACAGTGTATGTGTGTGAGGGTTGGAAGTTGGATGGGGTACAGTGTGTGTGTGTGAGGGTGGGGAGTTGGATGGGTTACAGTTTGTGTGTGTGAGGGTGGGGAGTTGGATGGGGTACAGTGTGTGTGAGAGGGTGCGAGTTGGATGGGGTACAGTGTGTGTTTGAGAGGGAGGGTAGTTGGATGGGCTACAGTGTGTGTGAGAGAGGTTGGGGTGTTGGATGGGAGACAGTGTGTGTGAGGGTGTGGTGTTGGATGGGTTACAGTTTGTGGGAGAGGGTGGGGTGCTGATTGCGGTACAGTGTTTGTGTGAGGGTGGGGAGTTGGATGGGGTACAGTTTGTGTGAGAGGGTGGGAAGTTGGATGGGGTACAGTGTGTGTGAGAGGGTGGGAAGTTGGATGGGGTACAGTGTGTGTGAGAGGGTGGGGAGTTGGATGGGCTACAGAGTGTGTGTGTGAGGTTGGGTAGTTGGATTGGGTACAGTGTGTGTGGTGTGAGGGTGGAGAGTTGGATGGGGTACAGTGTGTGTGAGGGAGGGTGGGGAGTTGGATGGGCTACAGAGTGTGTGTGTGAGGTTGGGTAGTTGGATTGGGTACAGTGTGTGTGTGGGAGGGTGGAGAGTTGGATGGGGTTCAGTGTGTGTGAGGGAGGGTGGGGAGTTGGATGGTAACAGTGTGTGTGAGAGGGAGTGGAGTTGGATGGGGTTCACTGTGTGTGAGAGAGTGGGGAGTTGGATGGGGTACAGTGTGTGTGTGAGAGGGAGGGTAGGTGGATGGGGTACTGTGTGTGTGAGAGAGGGTGGGGAGTTGGATGGGGTACAGTGTGTGTGTGTGAGGGTGGGTATTTGGATGGGGTACAGTGTGTGTGTGTGAGGGTGGGGAGTTGGTGGGGTACAGTGTGTGTGTGTGAGGGTGTTGAGTTGGATGGGGTACAGTGTGTGTGAGAGTGTCGGGAGTTGGACGGGGTACAGTGTGTGTGAGAGGGTGCGAGTTGGATGGGGTACAGTGTATGTGTGAGAGGGAGGGTAGTTGGATGGGGTACAGTGTGTGTGAGAGAGGTTGGGGTGTTGGATGGGGGACAGTGTGTGTGAGGGTGTGGAGTTGTATGGGTTATAGTGTGTGGGAGAGGGTGTGGAGCTGATTGCGGTACAGTGTTTGTGTGAGGGAGGGGAGTTGGATGGGGTACAGATTGTTTGAGAGGGTGGGGAGTTGGATGGGGTACAGTGTGTGTGAAAGGGTGGGGTGTTGCATAGCGTTCAGTGTGTGTGTCAGAGGGTGGGGGGTTGAATGGATTACAGTCTGTTTGAGAGGGTGGGAGTTGGATGGGGTACAGTGTAGGTCAGAGGGTGGGGAGTTGAATGGGGTACAGTGTGTGTGAGAGGGTGGGGAGTTTGATTGGGTACAGTGTGCGTGTGTGAGATTGGGGAGTTGAAAGGGGTACAGTGTGTATGTGTGAGGGTAGGGAGTTGGATGGGGTACAGTGTGTGTTAGAGAGGGTGGGGAGTTGGATGGGGTACAGTGTGTGTGAGAGAGGGTGGGGAGTTGAATGCGGAACAGTGTGTGTGTGTGTGAGGGTGGGTAGTTGGATGGGGTACACTGTGTGTGTGGGAGGGTGGGGAGTTTGATGGGGTACAGTGTGTGTGTGTGTGAGGGTGGTGAGTTGCATGGGGTACAGGGTGTGTGTGTGAGGGTGGGGAGTTGGATGGGGTACAGTGTGTGTGAGAGGGTGCGAGTTGGTTGGGGTCCACTGTGTGTGTGAGGGTGGGTATTCGGATGGGGAACAGTGTGTGTGTGTCAGGGTGGGGAGTTGGATGGGGTACAGTGTGTGTGAGAGTGGGTGGGGAGTTGGATGGGTGTCAGTGTGTGTGTGAGGGTGGGCTGTTGGATGGGGTACAGTGTGTGTGAGAGGATGGGGAGTTGGATGGGGTACAGTTTATGAGAGGGGGAGTGGAGTTGGATGGGGTACAGCGTGTGTGAGAGGGTCGGGAGTTGGATGGGGTACAGTGTGTGTGTGAGGCTGGGGAGTTGGATGGCTTACAGACTGTGTGACAGGGTGGGGAGTTAGATGGGGCACAGTGTGTGTGAGAGGGTCGGGAGTTGGATCGGTTACAGTGTGTGTGAGAGGCTGGGGAGTTGGATGGGGTAAAGTCTGTGTGCCAGGGTAGAGAGGTGGATGGTGTACAGTGTGTGTGAGAGGGTGGGGAGTTGGATGGGGTACAGTGTGTGTGAGAGGGTGGGGAGTTGGATGGGCTACAGTGTGTTTGAGATGGTGGGGAGTTGGATGGGGTACAGTGTGTGTGAGAATGTGGGGAGTTGGTTGGGGTACAGTGTTTTGAGAGGGTGGGATTTGGATGGGGTTCAGTTTGTGTGAGCGGGTGGGAGTTGAATGGGGTACAGTTTGTTAGAGAGGGTGGGGAGTTGGATGGGGTACAGTGTGTGTGAGAGGGTGGGGAGTTGGATGGGGTACAGTGTGTGTGAGAGGGTGGGAAGTTGGATGGGGTATAGTGTACGTGAGCGAGGGAGGGGAGTTGGATGGGGTACAGTGTGTGTGTGAGAGGGAGCGGAGTTGTATGGTGTACAGTGTGTGTGAGAGGGTGGGCAGTTGGATGGGGTACAGTGTTTGTGAGAGAGGGTGTGGAGTTGGATGGGGTACATTGTGTGTGTGAGGGAGGGGAGTTGGATCTGTTATAGTGTGTGTGTGAGAGGGAGGGGAGTTGGATGGGGTACAGTGTGTTTGAGAGAGGGTGGGGAGTTGAATGGGGTACAGTGTTTGTGAGAGGGTGGGGAGTTGGATGGGGTACAGTGTGTGTGAAAGGGTGGGGATTTGGATGGGGTACAGTGTGTGTGTGTGAGGGTGCAGAGTTGGATGGGGTACAGTGTGTGTGAGGGAGGGTGGGGAGTTGGATGGGTACAGTGTGTGTGAGATGGTGGGGAGTTGGATGGGGTTCACTGTGTGTGAGAGGGTGGGGATTTGGATGGGGTACAGTGTGTGTGTGAGAGGGAGGGTAGTTGGATGGGGTACAGTGTTTGTGAGAGAGGGTGGGGAGTTGGATGGGGTACAGTGTGTGTGTGTGAGGGTGGGTAGTTGGATGGAGTACAGTGTGTGTGTGTGAGGGTGGGTAGTTGGATGGGGTACAGTGTGTGTGTGTGAGGGTAGGGAGTTGGATGGAGTACAGTGTGTGTTTGTGAGGGTGGGGAGTTGGATGGGGTGCAGTGTGTGTGCGAGGGTGCGAGTTGGATGGGGTACAGTGTGTGTGTGAGAGGGAGGATAGTTGAATGGGGTACAGTGTGTGTGAGAGAGGTTGGGGAGTTGGATGGGGGACAGTGTGTGTGAGGGGTGTGGAGTTGGATGGGTTACAGTGTGTGGGAGAGGGTGCTGATTACGGTACAGTATTTGTGTGAGGGAGGGGAGTTGGATGGGGTACAGTGTAGGTCAGAGGGTGGGGAATTGAATGGGGTACAGTGTCTTTGAGAGGGTGGGGATTTGGATGGGTTACAGTGTGTGTGAGAGGTTGGGGAGTTGGATGGGGTACACTGTGTGTGTGTGAGGGTAGGGAGTTGGATGGGGTACAGTGTGTGTGAGATAGGGTGGGGAGTTGGATGGGGTACAGTGTATGTGTGTGAGGGTTGGAAGTTGGATGGGGTACAGTGTGTGTGTGTGAGGGTGGGGAGTTGGATGGGTTACAGTGTGTGTGTGTGTGAGGGTGGGGAGTTGGATGGGGTACAGTGTGTGTGAGAGGGTGCGAGTTGGATGGGGTACAGTGTGTGTTTGAGAGGGAGGGTAGTTGGATGGGCTACAGTGTGTGTGAGAGAGGTTGGGGTGTTGGATGGGAGACAGCGTGTGTGAGGGTGTGGTGTTGGATGGGTTACAATTTGTGGGAGAGGGTGGGGTGCTGATTGCGGTACAGTGTTTGTGTGAGGGTGGGGAGTTGGATGGGGTACAGTGTGTGTGAGAGGGTGGGAAGTTGGATGGGGTACAGTGTGTGTGAGAGGGTGGGAAGTTGGATGGGGTACAGTGTGTGTGAGAGGGTGCGGAGTTGGATGGGCTACAGAGTGTGTGTGTGAGGTTGGGTAGTTGGATTGGGTACAGTGTGTGTGTGTGAGGGTGGAGAGTTGGATGGGGTACAGTGTGTGTGAGGGAGGGTGGGGAGTTGGATGGTAACAGTGTGTGTGAGAGGGAGGGGAGTTGGATGGGGTTCACTGTGTGTGAGAGAGTGGGGAGTTGGATGGGGTACAGTGTGTGTGTGAGAGGGAGGGTAGGTGGATGGGGTACTGTGTGTGTGAGAGAGGGTGGGGAGTTGGATGGGGTACAGTGTGTGTGTGTGAGGGTGGGTATTTGGATGGGGTACAGTGTGTGTGTGTGAGGGTGGGGAGTTGGTGGGGTACAGTGTGTGTGTGTGAGGGTGGTGAGTTGGATGGGGTACAGTGTGTGTGAGAGTGTCGGGAGTTGGACGGGGTACAGTGTGTGTGAGAGGGTGCGAGTTGGATGGGGTACAGTGTATGTGTGAGAGGGAGGGTAGTTGGATGGGGTACAGTTGTGTGTGAGAGAGGTTGGGGTGTTGGATAGGGGACAGTGTGTGTGAGGGTGTGGAGTTGTATGGGTTATAGTGTGTGGGAGAGGGTGTGGAGCTGATTGCGGTACAGTGTTTGTGTGAGGGAGGGGAGTTGGATGGGGTACAGATTGTGTGAGAGGGTGGGGAGTTGGATGGGGTACAGTGTGTGTGAAAGGGTGGGGTGTTGCATGGCGTTCAGTGGTGTGTGTCAGAGGGTGGGGGGTTGAATGGATTACAGTCTGTTTGAGAGCGTGGGAGTTGGATGGGGTACAGTGTAGGTCAGAGGGTGGGAGTTGGATGGGGTACAGTGTGTGTGAGAGGGTGGGGAGTTTGATTGGGTACAGTGTGCGTGTGTGAGATTGGGAGTTGAAAGGGGTACAGTGTGTATGTGTGAGGGTAGGGAGTTGGATGGGGTACAGTGTGTGTTAGAGAGGGTGGGGATTTGGATGGGGTACAGTGTGTGTGAGAGAGGGTGGGGAGTTGGATGCGGAACAGTGTGTGTGTGTGAGGGTGGGTAGTTGGATGGGGTACACTGTGTGTGTGGGAGGGTGGGGAGCTTGATGGGGTACAGTGTGTGTGTGTGAGGGTGGTGAGTTGCATGGGGTACAGGGGTGTGTGTGTGATGGTGGGGAGTTGGATGGGGTACAGTGTGTGTGAGAGGATGCGAGTTGGTTGGGGTCCACTGTGTGTGTGAGGGTGGGTATTTGGCTGGGGAACAGTGTGTGTGTGTCAGGGTGGGGAGTTGGATGGGGTACAGTGTGTGTGAGAGTGGGTGGGGAGTTGGATGGGTGTCAGTGTGTGTGTGAGGGTGGGCTGTTGGATGGGGTACAGTGTGTGTGAGAGGATGGGGAGTTGGATGGGGTACAGTTTATGAGAGGGGGAGTGGAGTTGGATGGGGGTACAGCGTGTGTGGAGAGGGTCGGGAGTTGGATGGGGTACAGTGTGTGTGTGAGGCTGGGGAGTTGGATGGCTTACAGACTGTGTGACAGGGTGGGGAGTTGGATGGGGTACAGTGTGTGTGAGAGAGGGTGGGGAGTTGGATGCGGAACAGTGTGTGTGTGTGAGGGTGGGTAGTTGGATGGGGTACACTGTGTGTGTGGGAGGGTGGGGAGTTTGATGGGGTACAGTGTGTGTGTGTGAGGGTGGTGAGTTGCATGGGGTACAGGGTGTGTGTGTGAGGGTGGGGAGTTGGATGGGGTACAGTGTGTGTGAGAGGGGTGCGAGTTGGTTGGGGTCCACTGTGTGTGTGAGGGTGGGTATTTGGATGGGGAACAGTGTGTGTGTGTCAGGGTGGGAGTTGGATGGGGTACAGTGTGTGTGAGAGTGGGTGGGGAGTTGGATGGGTGTCAGTGTGTGTGTGAGGGTGGGCTGTTGGATGGGGTACAGTGTGTGTGAGAGGATGGGGAGTTGGATGGGGTACAGTTTATGAGAGGGAGAGTGGAGTTGGATGGGGTACAGCGTGTGTGAGAGGGTCGGGAGTTGGATGGGGTACAGTGTGTGTGTGAGGCTGGGGAGTTGGATGGCTTACAGACTGTGTGACAGGGTGGGGGAGTTAGATGGGGTACAGTGTGTGTGAGAGGGTCGGGAGTTGGATCGGTTACAGTGTGTGTGAAAGGCTGGGGAGTTGGATGGGGTAAAGTCTGTGTGCCAGGGTAGAGAGGTGGATGGTGTACAGTGTGTGTGAGAGGGTGGGGAGTTGGATGGGGTACAGTGTGTGTGAGAGGGTGGGGAGTTGGATGGGCTACAGTGTGTTTGAGAGGGTGGGGAGTTGGATGGGGTACAGTGTGTGTGAGAATGTGGGGAGTTGGTTGGGGTACAGTGTTTTGAGAGGGTGGGATTTGGATGGGTTCAGTTTGTGTGAGCGGGTGGGAGTTGAATGGGGTACAGTTTGTTAGAGAGGGTGGGGAGTTGGATGGGGTACAGTGTGTGTGAGAGGGTGGGGAGTTGGATGGGGTACAGTGTGTGTGAGAGGGTGGGAAGTTGGATGGGGTATAGTGTACGTGAGCGAGGAGGGGAGTTGGATGGGGTATAGTGTGTGTGTGAGAGGGAGCGGAGTTGTATGATGTACAGTGTGTGTGAGAGGGTGGGCAGTTGGATGGGGTACAGTGTTTGTGAGAGAGGGTGTGGAGTTGGATGGGGGTACATTGTGTGTGTGAGGGAGGGGAGTTGGATCTGTTATAGTGTGTGTGTGAGAGGGAGGGGAGTTGGATGGGGTACAGTGTGTTTGAGAGAGGGTGGGGAGTTGAATGGGGTACAGTGTGTGTGAAAGGGTGGGGAGTTGGATGGGGGTACAGTGTGTGTGTGTGAGGGTGCAGAGTTGGATGGGGTACAGTGTGTGTGAGGGAGGGTGGGGAGTTGGATGGGGTACAGTGTGTGTGAGATGGTGGGGAGTTGGATGGGGTTCACTGTGTGTGAGAGGGTGGGGATTTGGATGGGGTACAGTGTGTGTGTGAGAGGGAGGGTAGTTGGATGGGGTACAGTGTTGTGAGAGAGGGTGGGGAGTTGGATGGGGTACAGTGTGTGTGTGTGAGGGTGGGTAGTTGGATGGGGTACAGTGTGTGTGTGTGAGGGTGGGTAGTTGGATGGGGTACAGTGTGTGTGTGTGAGGGTAGGGAGTTGGATGGAGTACAGTGTGTGTGTGTGAGGGTGGGGAGTTGGATGGGGTGCAGTGTGTGTGCGAGGGTGCGAGTTGGATGGGGTACAGTGTGTGTGTGAGAGGGAGGGTAGTTGAATGGGGTACAGTGTGTGTGAGAGAGGTTGGGGAGTTGGATGGGGGACAGTGTGTGTGAGGGTGTGGAGTTGGATGGGTTACAGTGTGTGGGAGAGGGTGCTGATTACGGTACAGTATTTGTGTGAGGGAGGGGAGTTGGATGGGGTACAGTGTAGGTCAGAGGGTGGGGAATTGAATGGGGTACAGTGTCTTTGAGAGGGTGGGGATTTGGATGGGTTACAGTGTGTGTGAGAGGTTGGGGAGTTGGATGGGGTACACTGTGTGTGTGTGAGGGTAGGGAGTTGGATGCGGTACAGTGTCTGTGAGATAGGGTGGGGAGTTGGATGGGGTACAGTGTGTGTGAGATAGGGTGGGGAGTTGGATGGGGTACAGTGTGTGTGAGAGGGTGGGGAGACGATGGGTTACAGTGTGTGTGTGAGGGTAGGGAGTTGGATGGGGTACAGTGTGTGTGAGATAGGGTGGGGAGTTGGATGGGGTACAGTGTGTGTGAGAGGGTGGGAATTGGATGGGGTACAGTGTGTGTGAGAGAGGGTGGGGAGTTGGATGGGGGACAGTGTGTGTGAGGGTGTGGAGTTGGATGGGTTACAGTGTGTTGGGAGAGGGTGGGGTGCTGGTTGCGGTACAGTGTTTGTGTGAGGGTGGGGGGTTGGATGGGGGTACAGTGTGTGTGAGAGGGTGAGGAGTTGGATGGGGTGCAGCGTGTGTGAGAGAGGGTGGGGGAGTTGGATGGGGTTCAGTGTGTGAGAGGGTGGGGAGTTGAATGGGGTACAGTGTGTTTGAGAAGGTGGGAGTTGGATGGGGTACAGTGTGTGAGAGGGTGGGGAGTTGAATGGGGTACAGTGTGTGTGTGAGAAGGTGGGAGTTGGATGGGATACAGTTTGTGTCAGAGGGTGGGGATTTGAATGGGGTACAGTGTCTTTGAGAGGGTGGGGGAGTTGGATGGGTTACAGAGTGTGTGAGAGAGTGGGGAGTTGGATGGGTTACAGTGTTTGTGACAGGGTGGGGAGTTGGATGGGGTACAGTGTGTGTGAGAGAGGGTGGGGATTTGGATGAGGTACAGTGTGTGCGAGAGAGGGTGGAGAGTTGGATGGGATTCAGTGTGTGTGAGAGAGGGTGGGGAGTTGGATGGGGTACAGTGTGTGTGAAAGAGGGTGCGGAGTTGGATGGGGGTACATTGTGTGTGAAAGAGGGTGGGGAGTTGGATGGGGTACAGTTTTGTGTTAGAGGGTGGGGAGTTGGATGGGATAGTGTGTGTGTGAGAGGGTGGGTAGTTGGATGGGGTACAGTGTGTGTGTGTGAGGGTTGGTAGTTGGATGGGGTATAGTGTTTGTGTGTGAGGGTGGGTAGTTGGATGGGGTACAGTGTGGTGTGTGTGAGGGTGGTGAGTTGGATGGGGTACAGTGTGTGTGTGAGAGGGAGGGTAGTTGGATGGGCTACAGTGTGTGTGTGAGAGGGAGGGTAGTTGGATGGGGGACAGTGTGTGTGAGAGAGGTTGGGCTGTTGGATGGGGGACAGTGTGTGTGAGGGTGTGGAGTTGGATGGGTTACAGTTTGTGGGAGAGGGTGGGGTGCTGATTGCGGTACAGTTTTTGTGTGAGGGTGGGGAGTTGGATGGGGTACAGTGTGTGTGAGAGGGTGGGAAGTTGGATGGGGTACAGTGTGTGTGAGAGGGTGCGGAGTTGGATGGGGTACAGTGTGTGTGTGTGAGGTTGGGTAGTTGGATGGGGTACAGTGTGGGTGTGAGGGTGGGGAGTTGGATGGGGTACAGTGTGGGTGTGAGGGTGGGGAGTTGGATGGGGTACAGTGTGGGTTGTGAGGGTGGGGAGTTGGATGGGGTACAGTGTGTGTGAGAGGGAGGGGAGTTGGATGGGATACAGTGTGTGAGAGTGTGGGGAGTTGGATGGCGTACAGTGTGTGTGTGAGAGTGTTTGGAGTTGGATGAGGTGTAGTGTGTGTGTGTGGGTGGGGTGTTGGATGGGTTACATTGTGTGTGAGAGATTGTGGAGTTTGGATGGGTACAGTGTGTGTAAGAGAGTGGGGAGTTGGATGGACTGTGTGTTACACCTACATTGTAAAGTGACGATAATTTCCATTGTCACATCTTTTCTGGGGGACTGTTTATTACTGAGTTTTTATGTGATGTGCTGTTTTAGGTTTGGTGATATTGAACTGAATTATTGGTTAATAAGTTGATAGAATTTGAGAAATTCAGCAGCACAATGTGTTTTCTGCAGCAAGCAGTTTTAAATCTTGTCTTAATTTCTACGGATTAAGTTGACATTTGTCCACAATATCCTCCATCTGCCATGTTTTTGTCAAGTCACTTTAACCTATCCAGGGAACTTTACATTTTCTTTCAGCTCTTTAAAAAATATAACTCTCATCATGACATGGTTTTTTATGGCCAATTTTCTTGTTATTTCTCTTGTTTTTTTGTTGTCTGAGATCACTAACAGGGAAGGATCGGAATTGCTTACCACATGTTTATTCTCTGGGAAATTTTCACTTATTAATTTTCCTCTCGATATTGTCTCTGCTCCCAATCAGGATACCCCAATGTGCTGAAACATCAGTTGCAGCTCACTCCTGAATGAAATGCTTCATTAAACCTGCCCAAAAAATCAAAACCATGCAAATGAGAATCAAACAACTTTCTAACCCTGACCCAAAAGTTCAAATTCACAACATAAACATTTTGTAAACCCTCTCACACTCTTCTGTTTGATGCTGGGAATCTCACTTACAATGCACCATCTTGTGAATTAAGAAACAGACAGAGATATAATACGTACCTTAATATTACAGCCCCTCACCCCGCTCCGCACCCCATCCCCTCGCCCCAGCCCCTCGCCACGCTCGATATCCTTGCTCAATGAACGTGGACGATGTCACCAAAGGGTAACAATGTCCTGGAGGATGATGGAGGAGTCAAGGTGAAGGTTTTGGGAGCTCTGGGTGTGATGGTGAATGCTGGGATGATATTGTTGGAGATGCCCTGGCTTTGTCAAGATAAGCGAGACTGACTCTGGGTGGGAATTAGCTGGACAATTGGGCAAGAGGCTTTGAGTATGATGTTAACCATGTCCAACATTCAGAGTGGTCATGGAGGATAGGAAGAGATTATGCTCACCATTCAGAGTCAGAGAGAATATCATTTGTGCCTTTGGGCTCTGTGAGGTGGCTGGAAACAGGGTTGTAAGGTCGTGAGCAGAGTTTCAAAACTGGCTTCAACATAATCGAGAATTTGAAGAAACAGTGAGGAAATTCAACAACAGAAAATGCAGTGGATATGATTTCTATGCATTTCCATATTTTATAAGGTGCAGATAAAAGACTAATAATGAGGCATTAAATCAAGGGGATTGCAGCCATGTGTTTAGAAAGTGCAAAGATTAAAGGGAAAGGCCGGAATTTTCCATTCCTATTGGTGGGAGGCTTGTTTCGCGGTGTGAGCGGACAATATAGTGAGAAGGTCAAAATCGGTTTTACGCTGCTGTGAAACCCCAGTTTGTGACCGTCCACTCCACCCGCCAATGGCAGGGCTGCATTTCCCACTGCCACACGTCAGGAACCTAATTTCAATACTTTAGCATCTCATTATAAGCCCCGTCCGCCGGAATCACCCCCTCCACCCTGGATCACCCGGGAATCAGGCCAACGGGTTTCACAGCTGAACATAAGCAACCTGCACCTGCCAAGCCGCAGTTCGCTCGGGGATTCGCGGTTTGTTTGCCTATCTTGCTTCGGACAGCACTCACAGTCATCAGCGCCAGGCTCCACAGGCAGCACCACATCACTGTTAGGGAGGCCCACGGGCAGCTCTCTACCTACCAGACCAGCCGTAAGGCAGGGGGCGGCTTTTCAATAGCTGCAGGGCGAGGGCTTGCTTGGGGGAGAGGTAGAAGTGGCCTCAGGCTGCAGGACGAGGGTTTGTACTGGGGAAGGGGGGTATCCCAGGGTGTGTGTGTGGGGGACACATGTTGATCTGTGCAAGGCCTCAGACTGGGTGAGGGCTGAGGAGGCAGTCTCCAGAGGAGATGAGACCAGATGGAGATGTGAGGGTGTGTGTGTGAGAGAGTGAGTGGTGATGTTCCTTGAGCTGGCAGTGATTGAGATGCCAGTGAATGTGTCAGTGTGTGAGTTTAGAGGGATGAGATGGTTGCCTTACCCTGGCTGCACAGATGAGATAATTCATCCTCTATCTGCACTGGATGGCCAACCTCTCCTGTGCAGCGTTGGCACTGACCACAACTGCCACCACCTCCCAAGCTGGAGTGGTGAGATTTCTGGACCTCCTGCAGCCAGGGCATGGGTGGAGGACATCACAGGGACCTCAAAAAGGCATTCCAGTGATGGGTCACTGAACTCTTCCTGGCTTTCAGTGCCATGTCTTCACTGGAACAGCCTTGAGCTGCAAACATTGAGAACTGGGTGGGTAGCTGCAGTTTGGATATGGCACCTAGAGCGAGGAAGCTGTGGTAATGGCTTGGCAGGTGATTCGGAGGCCACCCGCCAGTGAGATGGTGTGTTTCCTGTGGGTGCATCATTCATAAGGCAGGAATGGGACATTACAGCACAAAAACCCACCATGGTGTCTGGAGGGTAAAACATCTTTCCTCACAGTAGCTACTGCACTTAGTGCAATTCTCAGACGATTCCACTCAAAGTGCTTCAGAAATCTTAACAGCAACGATTAGAAACACATGGAGGAGTTTAATGGTGGGGGGCATTTAATCAGGCAGGAGGGTGGTGGATGGGGACCCAATTGAGTCTAGGGTAGGCAGGCCCATGGGTGGTCTTCCTGCCCCACTGCCAATTGAAGCCCTTAAGTGGGCAATTAATGCCCAATGTAGGGCCTTATGCCACTGCCACTGGTATTAACCCAGCAGTGGGCAGGGGTAATCATATGGGCAGCATGATATGTCGACCCTGCTGGGATTGCTCCTAGGGGTGGTCTCTCGTTCAAAGACTCTCAGTGTCTGACCGAATGTTCTGGCATCAGGAACAGGGGTACCCGCTGCAGGCACCCCCTCCCCAAATCCTTGCGGCTGACCCTCCTCCTCTCCTGTGACCTACACCCCATGACCTGGGATCCAGCACTGACCCTGGGCCTCAGGTGGATACCATACCGGCAGCAGCTACTGCCTTACCAGCAGGATCTCTGCCCATGGGGTCCTTGATCCCAGGGAAGGCCCTCCATTGTCTAGTTAAGTGCCTGGAGCAGCAGTTAATTTAGCCGGCTCTCCTTAAACGAAACCATGCTGGGATCTGGCCAGCTCTCCATCCTGTAGGAAAAACCCGTCACTTCCATTAAATATCACCCCCAGTGTCCAACTACTTCAACCAGAGGTTATAACATGGAACTCACTACCACAGGGAGTGGTTGTGGTGAACAGTATAGATACAATTGAGGGGAAGCTGGATAAACACATGGAGGGTAAAGGGATAGAAGAATGTGGTAATGGGGTGAGATGAAGCAGATCGGGAGGAGGCTCATGTGGAGCATAAACATTCGCATGGACCAGATGGGCTGAATGGTCTGTTTCCGTGCTGTAGAACCTGTAATTCTATCTTGACAATTGATTAAGCCCGGTTGTCCCAAGCTTTGTCACTGTCTGTGTTCTTGTATTGATGTGTTATTTACAAAAAACTTTGTGACCCAGAAGCCAGAACCCCATCCTGAACCATTCCACCCAAACAACTCTCACTTCCCCACATTAACATGGCCCCTGTTTGAAGTTGACCAGAACAAAATGTTCTTTATGTTAACCTTATCATTCACTGAGTATTCGTACAGCTGTCTACAGGAAACTATAAAGCTAATATCCTTTAATAGGGCAAACATTCTCTTCCTGTGACAGCACTCTCTGATGACCGATGTATAACATTGAGTTTTATAGTTTAATCCAAAACTCTTTACTAATGATGGTAACAAACATCCATTAACTTCAAAGACCCTTTTGTCTTGTGAACTTTCAGAGGCTCTTTTCTCATGTTGTTAATTCAAAAAACACCACTGAGGGCACAGAAACATCAAACCATTGCCCGAGTGACTCCAGAGGTCAGGAAGATCGCAGCTACCGACCAACATCCCCTCCTCCCCCACCCCACAATGTGTCGCTCGCTGATCTGAGCCAGCATGGTTCAAAGTTAAACCACAGTGGGAAGCTGGAATGGAAGTGGGCTAAAGGTTTCACTCATTCTCACTGTCCGGTCAGCGGCTGCCGATGGGGAGGGGGTCCAGGCCACGCGGTCATGCCTCCCATAATTCACCAGGACTTGGTGAAAAGACTCGGGACCCCATTCCGAATAGTTCCCAGTGGCCGTGGAACTGGATCTTAAGATGGAGCCAATACCTTCCAGAGTGGAGCAGGGAAAGGGTGTGGGCAACTCAATATTGAAGTGAAATATTATTCAGCTGGAATTGCCAGAATGTAAGTGAGGGGAGACAGAGCCTCCACCCATCACCTCCTCCAACTATAGCCCAAGCTGTTTCTGCAATATAAACCCTCAAGGACATATTCAGAGAGACAAATCAGTGAAGAGCAAAATGCAATGAAACTTCCATTCGCAAATGAATGCTTACAAAATAGAAAGTAACAAAAAGACCATGGCCAGGGTTTTCCAGCCCCTCCCACCTCCAGACTCTTCCAGCCAATCCAGGGTTTTCTGACCACCCCCCCCCCCCACCCGCCCCATCTCTGGGATTTTCCCGGCCTCACCCCTGGTGGGAATCATTGCTGGCAGGGCGGAGAGTTTGATGGACCTGCCAAAGGTCCATTGACTTGACGTGGGAATTCCCGGTCGCGTGGGATTGGAAAATCCCAGCCTGTGTGACTAACCACAAAATAATTACAGAAGAGGAGACCATTCAGCCCATCCTTATTCATCCACCCAAGCAACTGGACATCTCCCAAATGCAGTGTCTCATTTTTTCACCCCAAAACAATCCCATGACTTCTGTGCTTTGATGCTCTGTCCCTCTGTGACTAAGGCAAGGATCCGGTGTGCTTATTTTTAAAAACAGACTTTTCAATTTGCTCTGTCACCTTCAAAGACTTGAAAATTCCTGCTTCACCCTTTAGCATTTTATCCCATCGATGGGCTGTGTACATCACCTGTCTTTTACACTTCCAATGTGCTCAGCCTTCGCTGCTTAAAGTATCTCTGTCATTTCTCTGCCCACTTTGATATTTTATCCAGCCCATTCTATCATCTCTGAGCTGTCATCTCAGATTCCACACACCCTCCTTGTTTGGTATCACACCAATTGGACCCAGGTGCATTGAGCTTCGGATTTCAGGTCATTGAAGTGGCCCAAACACTTATTCCTGTGCCCTTCCACACAGCCTCTCCCCTCAATATAATTCCGAGATCCAAACACAATCTTTCTTTTAAACCTCTGCCAATTTGTTATTCGTTCACTCAAGTTTTTATCCTGAATTGTCGCAGTTTGGGGGTCACGTCTCAGTCTGGGAGTCATCTCATCATCTTTAGTGTAAATGTCAGTCTGGGAAATTGAAAATCTCTCGAAGAATGCACTCGAGATGAATCAGTTTCACATCCATTGTTTGCAGAATAAGCAGGGATAATGCTGGATCATTGGATCTGTTGAGATAATCACCTCTTAACGTAAGTCCAGCTGCAGCCAATCCTTTATCCAAAGTTTCAATAAATCTAGACTGGACTGTTTTCCAAACTTGTTCAATGTTCCATTCAAACATCAGCAGCCTCTCTAACAGTCTGGTTAACACTGTTCGGATTCGCAGAACAGGAGCTCAGCTTCCTGCTTGTTGGTTTACATGTGAAAGTTGGCTTTCACGTTGCTCTCCCTCCAAACCAACAGTCGTGATTAACTTCCAGCTACTTGCTCATACACGGCAGGATTCTCACACTCAACAATTCTGTGCCCCAGCTTCAAGTATCAGCTGTTGCCCAGTGGGGAAATCCCTCACTGTTGAGTCAGATGGTTGGGAATTCGCGAACGCACCCCAGAGAATTCAGAAAATAATCCAGGCTGGCAAGCAGGCAGTACTGAGGCAGTGCTGCACTGTCAGAGGGTCAGTACTGAGGGAGTGCTGCACTGTCAGAGGGTGGGTGCTGAGGGAGTGCTGCACTGTCAGAGGGTCAGTACTGAGGGAGTGCTGCACTGTCAGAGGGTGGGTGCTGAGGGAGCGCTGCACTGTCAGAGGGTCAGTACTGAGGGAGTGCTGTATTACAACAGTAAACACACTGAGGAGATAAATATTGACCAGTATTTTGGGGAGAACTCATTGCCTCTCTTAGTGGCCGTGGAGTGTTTCAGACCCGGCCAAGAGCCTAATTGCATTTCAGTCTCTCCCTCAGTACTGACCCTCCGACAGTGAGCACTCCCTCAGTACTGACCCTCCGACAGTGCAGCACTCCCTCAGTACTGACCCTCTGTCAGTGCAGCACTCCCTCAGTACTGACCCTCCGACAGTGCAGCACTCCCTCAGTACTGACCCTCCGACAGTGAGCACTCCCTCAGTACTGACCCTCCGACAGTGCAGCACTCCCTCAGTACTGACCCTCCGACAGTGCAGCACTCCCCTCAGTACTGACCCTCCGACAATGCGGCACTCCCCTCAGTACTGACCCTCCGACAGTGCAGCACTCCCTCAGTACTGACCCTCCGACAGTGCGGCACTCCCTCAGTACTGACCCTCTGACAGTGCAGCAAGCTCAGTACTGACCCTCTGACAGTGCAGTGTTCCCTCAGTACTGACCCTCCGACAGTGCGGCACTCCCTCAGTACTGACCCTCTGACAGTGCGGCACTCCCTCAGTACTGACCCTCTGACAGTGCGGCACTCCCTCAGTACTGACCCTCGACAGTGCAGTACTCCCTCAGTACTGATCCTCCGACAGTGCGGCACTCCCTCAGTACTGACCCTCCGACAGTGTGGCACTCCCTCAGTACTGACCCTCCGAAAGTGCAGTGCTTTACGTGTGCTTTAATCAAGCATCTGCCTAAATTCACCGTTGCTTCTGTAATTTTGTGCTCATCCTCTTTTCAAATGAACCCCAGTTATTTGTTTGCACTCATAATGGCGTCACAATATGTCATTGCCTGCTTGTAGTGATTTGTGTGACATGGGGAGATTTAAGGGGAAAGCTGGATAAACACATGAGGGGGAAAGGAATAGAAGGATATGTTAAAAGGGTGAGATGAAGAGGGGGTGGGAGGAGGTTCATGAGGAGCAGGAACACCACAGAGTGGATGGGCTGAATGGTAATGGCCAAGTGGAACATCTCATGACCTGGGGTCATGTGATCGTATGTTGGTTGGGGGGGGGCCTGATGTCACATGATCGAAACATCACATGATCAGCGTTCCATGTTCCAGCATCATGTTGCAAAGTCCTGTGCTCAGAATGACGTGTGATGAGAGCTTCCAAGAATGCCTCCAGTGGTGGGGTAGCTACTCCACACATCAGGCCCAAAACAAGTGGATTTCAATCAATAGTTTCCTTTGCACCGTTGGTGATTCCAGCAAAGTACATGAAAGTCCAGAGTGACAATTCTCGGAGCTCAGCAGCTGTCGCAGTGTGTGCAGGAGAGGAGGCAGAACCCAGGGGGAAATGAGGGGCCGGGGGGCTGGGGGGGGGGGGGGGGGGGGGGGGGGGCGTCTGACTCACTCCCCACCTACACCCCTCCTCCGCCCACACCAACCCCCCACTCCACTAACTCCCGGAGCGCGAGGCCTTGGAGGTTTTAAACCCCCCCTTCCCCAGTTCCCGACTGAAACCCCCCCCCCCCTCCAATTGCAGCAGTGAGGTGGGGTGAGTCCGGGGGCAGAGTGCCGCTGGTGGACCTACAGAAACTGAGCCCATCGAGGGGCTGGAATCAGCACCGATCCCGGTCTCAGGGATTGGGGAGGCGAGGATTTTGGGACAGGGGGAAAAAGCAGCAAGCGAACCCAGGCCCTCTAGGACAAGCGTCTAGGCCTTTCCTGGGGAGTTACAGTAGTTGACAGGTTGGGGCTGGGGGGTGGGGGGATGGGGGTGGTGGGGGGGGGGGGGGTGCGGGGGGAGTTTTATGGCCCCTCCCACCGACAGCATTTTCCTGTCCTGCTGCAATCGATGGACATTTGAACACCTCGCCACATCTTACAGCGGTGACAGGGCTGTAAAATCCCACCGGCGGGAGGGCTGGCTTGGAAAGCTGCCTGAATGCCTCCCCCACTAGGTTAGCCCCCCTCCCCTGTCTGCACCATTCCCACCAATGCAGGCTGGCTGGGGGTGGGGGGGGGGAAACCTGTCCGTGTGCGAGAGGGTCCTGCTGTCCAGTTGGATCCCTTCCTCCAGTGCAAATTACCAAGGTTTGGAACAGGCTCGAGGGGCTGAATGGCCTGCTCCTGTTCCTATTGCCTACGCTAGGAATTTCCTTGTGATTGGCTGGCATAACATTGCCTGATGATAGGTGGAAGCCTAACTTTAACCAGGTCAATTTTTCACCACATTTACATCAGCCAATTGGTCAGGATCAGCGTCCAGACAACCCCCGAGCAAGGGGATTGGGGATTGAGGATTGGGGATTGGGGATTGGGGATTGAGGATTGGGGATTGGGGATTGGGGATTGAGGATTTGGGATTGGGGATTGGGGATTTGGGATTGGGGATTGGGGATTTGGGATTTGGGATTGGGGATTGGGGATTGGGGATTGGGGATTGGGGATTGGGGATTTGGGATTGGGGATTGGGGATTGGGGATTGGGGATTGGGAATTTGGGATTGGGGATTGGGGATTGGGGATTGGGGGATTTGGGGATTTGGGATTGGGGATTGGGGATTGGGGATTTGGGATTGGGGATTGGGGATTGGGAATTTGGGATTGGGGATTGGGGATTTGGGATTGGGGATTGGGGATTGGGGATTGGGGATTGGGGATTGGGGATTTGGGATTGGGGATTGGGGGATTGGGGATTTGGGATTGGGAATTTGGGATTGGGGATTGGGGATTGGGAATTTGGGATTGGGGATTGGGGATTGGGGATTGGGGATTTGGGATTGGGGATTGGGGATTGGGGATTTGGGATTGGGAATTTGGGATTGGGGATTGGGGATTTGGGATTGGGAATTTGGGATTGGGGATTGGGGATTGGGGGATTGGGGATTGGGGATTGGGGATTGGGAATTTGGTGATTGGGGATTGGGATGGGGATTTGGGATTGGGAATTTGGGATTGGGGATTGGGGATTTGGGATTGGGAATTTGGGATTGGGTGGATTGGGGATTGGGAATTTGGGATTGGGGATTGGGGATTGGGGATTTGGGATTGGGGATTTGGGATTGGGGATTTGGGATTGGGGATTGGGGATTGGGGATTTGGGATTGGGGATTTGGGATTGGGGATTTGGGATTGGGAATTTGGGATTGGGGATTGGGGATTGGGGATTGGGGCGGGTACACAGTGTTCCAGTGTGCAGCCTCACGGTACAGGATCACATCCAGAGCGGCCACACTCCCCACCCCCCCCACACACATCACCCCACCCCCCCCCCACACACACACCCCCCCACACACCCCCATACACCCACACCCCCATACACAACCCCCCCCACACACACTCCCCACCCCCCCCAACACACACCCCACCCACACCACCCCTACCCCCCATAAACAACACTCCCCACACCCCCATACACACCCCCCACACCCCCATACACACCCTCACTCCCCCATACACACACCCCCACCCCCATACACCCACACCCCCCATACACACCCCCAACCCCCCCACACATACCCCCCACACACCCCCATACACCCACACCCCCATACACACACCCCCCATACACACACCCCCACACACCCATACACACCTCCCCACACACCCACACCCCCATACACACACTCCCCATACACACACCCCCCACACCCCCATACACACACTCCCCGACACACCCACACACCCCCCACACCCCCATACACACACTCCCCACACCCCCATACACACCCCCACACCCCCATACAGACACCCCCCCTACCCCCCATACACATACTCCCCACACCCCCAGACACGCACACCCCCATACACATACTCCCCCTGACACCCACACCCCATACAAACACCCCCCACCAACCCCACACCCCACTATACCCCCATAAAACACAACCCAACCACACCCCCATACACACACCCCCCCGACACCCACACCCCAAACAAACACCCCCCACCACCCCCCACCCCCCCCACATCCCCATACACACCCCCCCCACACACCCATACCCCCATACACACACCCTCCAGACACCCACACCCCTTTACACACACATCCACACCCCCCAGACACACCACACACTGATACACACACTCCCCCCCAACACCCACACCCCATACAAACGCCCCCTACCACCCCACAACCCCATCACACCCCCAATCACACAACCCACCCACACTCCCATACATACAACCCACACCCCCCATACACACAACCCTCCACACACCCCACACACCCATAGACCCCCCACACACCCATACATACACCCCCCCACACATACACACCCCACGCCCTCCACACACCCACACATCCATACACACAACCCCACACACCCACATACACACATCCACATACACACACCCCCACATCCCCATACACACGTCCCCACACTCCCTTACACACAACACACCCCCACACACCCCCATACACACATCCCCGCACCCCCATACGACACATCCCCCACCCCCATACACCAACTCCCCCCCACACACACTATGCCTCTCCCCCACAAGCACACACTATACCCCTCCCCCCACATGCACACACATATACCCCTCCCCCCACACACACATACTATACCCCCTCCCGCCCACACACACACTATATCCCTCCCCC
Source organism: Isurus oxyrinchus (assembly GCA_026770705.1). Taxonomy (NCBI): domain Eukaryota; kingdom Metazoa; phylum Chordata; class Chondrichthyes; order Lamniformes; family Lamnidae; genus Isurus; species Isurus oxyrinchus. The sequence continues at coordinate 162,251,786 of JANJGN010000011.1, read as the reverse complement.
CCACACACACACACACTATACCCCCTCCCCCCACACACACACACTATACCCTCCCCCCACACACGCTATAACCCCTTCCCCCCACATAGACACTATACCCCTCCCCCCAACACACACTATAACCCATCCCCCCCACACACACACACTATACCCCTCCACCCCCCAACACACACTATACCCCTTCCCCCTGCACACACAATACCTCGCACCACACACACTATACCCCTCCCCCCCCACACTCACTATACCTCTCCACACCCCCACCACACACTATACCACCCTTCCCCACCACACACACTATTCCCCTCCCCCCCACACACACTATACCCCTCCCCCCCACACACACTATACCCCTCCCCCCCCACACACTATACCCCTCCCCCCATACTATACCCCTCCCCCCCACACATACTATACCGCTCCACACCCCCACACACACTATACCCCTCCTCCCCACACACATTCTATACACCTCCACCCCCCACACACACACTACACGCCTCCCCCCCACACATACACACTATACCCCTCCCCCACACACACTATACCCCTCTCACACACACACTATACCCCTCCACCCCCCCACACACACTATACCCCTCCCCCACACACACTATACCCCCCCACACACACTATACCCCTCCGTACACACACTATACCCCTCCCACACACACACTATACCCCCCCACACACACAATTACCCCTCCAACCCCCACACACATTATACCCCACCCCCCACATACACTATACCCCTCCCCCACACACACTATACCCCTCCCCCCACACTATACCCCCTCCCCCCGACACACACTATACCCCTCCCCCCACACTATACCCCTCCCGCCCCCACACACACTATACCCCTCCCCCACACACACTATACCCCTCCACACACACTATATCCCTCCGCCCCCCCCACATACACACTCTATACCCCGCTGCACCCGCCCCTTACACACTATACCCCTCCGCACCCCCCCTTACACACTATACCCCTCCCCCCACACACTATACCCCTCCTCCCACACACTATACCCCTCCCCCCCCACACACTATGCCCCTCTCCTCCACACACACTATTCCCCTCCGCTCCCCCCACACACACTTTACCACTATACTCCCCCCACACACACTATACCCCTCCGCACCCCCCACACACTATACCCCTCCGCACCCCCCACACACTGTACCCCTCCGCACCCCCCACACACTGTACCCCTCTGCACCCCCACACTCTGTACCCCTCCACACTCCCACACACTATACCCCTCCGCATCCCCCCACACACACACTCTATACCCCCCACACACTATATACCCTCCACACATGCACACACTACACCCCAACCCCCACACACACTATACTCCCCCCACACACGCACACACTATACCCCATCCCCCCAAAACACACACAGATGCATACTCAGATTCACAGACTCCTGAGGACACACACCGTTCCCACACCCCCTTACCCACACACTCTCCTCACACCCACCCAACCCTGGGAGCTCACTGTCAGGCATCCATGCAGAAGGACAACAAATAGATCCAGGAACTTAATTAAATTCAGCTCGAACTCTCTCCATCACTCAGCAGTTTGTTCGCATTCCCCAGTATAACTTCAGTCAGTGTCACTCACCGCTGCCTCCAAGCTGTGTGTGTGGATTAGGAGCAGGAAGGCTGCAGTCACCCAGCAGGACATCAAGCGATACATCGGCTAAACTCTTCCAGTGTCTGCACTTTGCATTTGAGGCAGTGACTCCAGCAGTCAGATGGACCAGTTCACTGGAGTTTCCAACTCTTCTGGTTCCTCCAGTAACTTTACCGCAGTAAAAATGGAGTGTGAACCGTTCCTCAGTGAGACCAAGCTCAGATTGCCAGGGTCTGGGAGACTGTTCTCTGCTTCCCCAGTTTACACTCCTCCCACTCTGTTCTCTATCCAGCAGCTCAAAGCACATTGCAAAATGTGAGGGGCTGTGTTAACTCTTTGAACACTGATACCATTTTCAACACTCACCACAGGACTTTCTACAAATCCTCACTGTTAAAAATCTTACAATATTGATGTTATTGCAGATACCCGTGTGTCTCCTCTGATTGCTCCTGATGGACAAATCCAAATCATTAGTGTTCTGGTCATTGTTTATCCCATAATCACCATCACAAACACAGATGACCTGCTCATTATCAGATAGTTATTTATGGAATCTTGCTGTGCACAGATTGGCTGCCACATTTCCCACACTTCAAAAGTGGCTCTAAGGTAGTTTGGGACATCTGATAGTCTAAACACACTGCATAAATACAGGGATATGTTTGTTGAAAATGGTATCAGTGTTCAAAGAGTTAACACAGCCCCTCACATTTTGCAATGTGCTTTGAGCTGCTGGATAGAGAACAGAGTGGGAGGAGTGTAAACTGGGGAAGCAGAGAACAGTCTCCCAGACCCTGGCAATCTGAGCTTGGTCTCACTGAGGAACGGTTCACACTCCATTTTTACTGCGGTAAAGTTACTGGAGGAACCAGAAGAGTTGGAAACTCCAGTGAACTGGTCCATCTGACTGCTGGAGTCACTGCCTCAAATGCAAAGTGCAGACACTGGAAGAGTTTAGCCGATGTATCGCTTGATGTCCTGCTGGGTGACTGCAGCCTTCCTGCTCCTAATCCACACACACAGCTTGGAGGCAGCGGTGAGTGACACTGACTGAAGTTATACTGGGGAATGTGAATGTTACTGGGGATGTTAGTGAGGAGCTGCCAGGCGACAGGGTCCTGTACTGAGACAGTGATTTTGAGTACTTAATCACCGTCAGGATGGAGTTAAAGATAATCCCTGAGAAGCCGTGTATAGAACACTCAGACACACTCACTTGCTCTCACACACACACTCACTCTCTCTCCCTCCCTCACAGACACACACATACTCACAGACACTCTCCCTCTCTCCCTCACAGACACATATACTCACATACACTCTCACACACACTCTCACACATACACTTTCACTCTCTCACACACACACTCTCTCTCCCTCCCTCACAGACACACACATACTCACATACACTCTCACACTCACACACACACTCTCACACACACTCTCACACTCACATATACACTCTCACACACACTCTCACACTCACACACACACTCTCACACTCACATATACACTCTCACATACACTCTCACTCTCTCACACACACTCACTCTCTCTCTCTCCCTCACAGACACACACATACTCACATACACTCTCACACACACTGACTGACTGACTGATTGACTCCTTAAGACAATGATGGTCCTGATGAGGAATTTACTAATCATAAAGGAAACAGTAAAACAGCCCGGTTCCAGCACTGGGAATCTTAAAAACAAATTACTGAGAGATGGAGAGAGTTCAAACTGTTCGTAGTTGAGTTGCTGTGATTCTGGAGGCTGTCCTTCAGTGTGAGGTGGCTGACAGTGAGCTCACAGCATTGTGTAAGTGGGGGTGTGTATGGGTAACTGGGTGTGGATGTGTGTAGGTTTGGGGGGGTGGGGGTGTGGGGAAGGTGTGTGTGGAGGGTGGGGGTTTGTGGGGGTGTGTATGGGGGTGTGGGGAAGTGGGGTATGGGGTGGGGTATGGGGCATGTATGGGGATGTGGAGGGTGTGTATAGGAGTGTGGGGGGTGTGTATGGGGGTGTAGGGGGTCTGGGGGGAGCAGGGGTGTGGGAGGGTGTATATGGGGGTGTATGGGGGTGTGTGTATGCGGGTGTGGGGGCTGTGGGGAGTGGGTGTGTGTGTGGGAGGTATATGTATGGGAGTGTGGGGGTGTGTGTGGGGCGGGAGAGGTGTGGGGGGGGTGGGGGTGTGTGTGTGGGGGGGGTGGGGGTGTGGGGGGGTGTGTATGGGGTTATGGGGGTGTGGGGGGTGTGTGTATAGGGGGGTGTGTATGGGGGTATGGGGTTGTGTGTGTATGGGGGGGTGTTGTATGGGGGTGTTGGGGTGTGTTTATGTGGGTGTGGGGGGATATGGCTTGTGAGTGTGCATGGGGCAGGGTATGGTGTCTGTAGAGGGTATGGGGGTGTTTGCGTGTGTGTGGGGTGGGGTATGGGGTGTGTATGGGACTGTGGGAGGTGTATATGGGGGTGTGGGGAGTGTGTGTATGGGGGTGTGGGGAGTGGGGGTGTGTGTGGTGGGTATGTGTATGGGGGTGTGGGGAGTGGGGAGGTGTGGGGGGGTGTGTGTATGGGGGTGTGGGGAGTGGGGGTGTGTGTGAAGCTGTATGCATGGAGATGTGGGGGGTGTGTGTATGGGGGTGTGTGGGGGTGTGTGTATGGGGATATGTGTATGGGGGTATGGGGAGTTGGGGTATGGGGAGTGGGAGTGTGGTGGGGGTGTGTATGGGGGTGTGTGTATGGGGGTATGGGGAGTTGGGGTGTGTGTATGGGGATATGTGTATGGGGGTATGGGGAGTGGGGTGTGGTGGGGATGTGTATGGGGGTGTGGGGGGTGGGGTGTGTGTATGGGGATGTGTGTATGGGGGTATGGGGAGTTGGGATATGGGAAGTAGGGGTGTGGTGGGGGTGTGTATGGGGGTGTGGGGGTGTGTGTATGGGTGAGTGGGGGTATGGGGTGTTGGGGTGTGTGTATGGGGATATGTGTATGAGGGATATGGGGAGTTGGGGTATGGGGAGTGGGGGTGTGGTGGGGATGTGTATGGGGGTGTGGGGAGTGGGGTGTGTGTATGAGGATATGTGTATGGGGGTATGGGGAGTTGGGGTATGGGGAGTGGGGGTGTGGTGGGGGTGTGTATGGGGGTGTGGGGATTGGGGGTGTGTGTATGGGTGAGTGGGGATGTGGAGAGTGGGGGCGTGTGTATGGGGGTGTGGGGAGTGGGGGTGTGTGTATGGGGGTGTGGGGAGTGGGTGTGTGTGTATGGGTGGGTGGGGGTGTGGAGAGTGGGGGTGTGTATGGGGGTATGGGGAGTGGGGGTGTGGTGGGGGTGTGTATGGGGGTGTGGGAAGAGGGGGGGAGGGGGTGTGGGGAGTGGGGGTGTATGTATGGGGGTGTGTGTATGGGAGTAAGGGGATTGGGGGTATGGGGAGTAGGGGTATGGTGGGGGGGTGTGTATGGAGGTATGGGGAGTGGGGGTATGGGGAGTGGGGGTGTGGTGGGGGTGTGTATGGGGGTGTGGGGAGTGGGGGTATGGGGAGTGGGGGTGTGGTGGGGGTGTGTATCGGGGTATGGGGAGTGGGGGTGTGTGTATGGGGGTATGTATGGGGAGTGGGAGTGTGGTGGGGGTGTGTATGGGGGTGTGGGGAGTGGGGGTGTGTGTATGGGGTGTGTGTATAGGGGTATGAGGAGTGGGGTGTGGGGAGTGGGGGTGTGTGTATGGGTGAGTAGGGGTGTGGGGAGTGGGGCTGTGGGGAGTGTGTGTATGGGGGTGTGTATGGGCGTATGGGGAATGGGCGTGTGGAGGGGGTGTGTATGGGGGTGTAGGGAGTGGGGGTGTGTGTATGGGGGTGTGTATGGGGGGTGTGGGGAGTGGGGGTGTGTGTATGGGGGTGTGTATGGGCGTATGGGGAATGGGCATGTGGTGGGGGTGTGTATGGGGGTGTGGGGAGTGGGGGTGTGTGTATGGGGGTGTGTATGGGGGTGTGGGGAGTAGGGGTGTTGTATGGGGTGTGGGGTGTGGGCGTGTGGTGCGGGTGTGTGGGGAGTGGGGGTATGGGGAGTGGAGGTGTGTATGGGGGGGTGTGTGTATGGGGGTGTGTGTATAGGGGTATGAGGAGTGGGGTGTGGGGAGTGGGGGTGTGTGTATGGGTGAGTGGGGGTGTGGGGAGTGGGCTGTGGGGAGAGTGTGTATGGGAGTGTGTATGGGCATATGGGGAATGGGCATGTGGTGGGGGTGTGTATGGGGGTGTGTATGGGGGTGTGGGGAGTGGGGGTGTGTGTATGGGTGAGTGGGGGTGTGGGGAGTGGGCTGTGGGGAGAGTGTGTATGGGAGTGTGTATGGGCATATGGGGAATGGGCATGTGGTGGGGGTGTGTATGGGGGTGTGTATGGGGGTGTGGGGAGTGGGGGTGTGTGTATGGGGGTGTGTATGGGGGCGTGTGTATGGGGGCGTGTATGGGGGTGTGTATGGGGGTGTGTGTATGGGGGTGTATATGGGGGTGTGGGGAGTGGGGGTGTGTGTATGGGGTGTGGGGTGTGGGCGTGTGGTTGGGGTGTGTGGGGAAGGGGGTATGGGAAGTGGGGGTGTGTATGGGGGGGTGTGTGTATGGGGGTGTGTGTATAGGGGTATGAGGAGTGGGGGTATGGGGAGTGGGGATGTGTATGGGGGGGGTGTGTGTATGGGGGTGTGTGTATAGGGGTATGAGGAGTGGGGGTGTGGGGAGTAGGGGTGTGTGTATGGGTGAGTGGGGGTGTGGGGAGTGGGGTGTGGGGAGTGTGTGTATGGGGGTGTGTATGGGGGTGTGGGGAGTGGGGGTGTGTGTATGGGGTGTGGGGTGTGGGCGTGTGGTGGGGGTGTGTAGGGAAGGGGGTATGGGGAGTGGGGGTGTGTATGGGGGGGTGTGTGTATGGGGGTATGAGGAGTGGGGGTGTGGGGAGTGGGGGTGTGTGTATGGGTGAGTGGGGGTGTTGGGTGTGGGGAGTGTGTGTATGGGTGAGTGGGGGTGTGGGGTGTGGGGTGTGGGGAGTGTGTGTATGGGGGTGTGTATGGGGGTGTGGGGAGTGGGGGTGTGTGTATGGGCTGTGGGGTGTGGGGAGTGGGGGTGTGTGTATGGGGTGTGGGGTGTGGGCGTGTGGGGAGTGTGTGTATGGGGGTGTGTATGGGGGTGTGGGGTGTGGGGGTGTGTGTATGGGGGTGTGTATGGGGGTGTGGGGAGTGGGGGTGTGTGTATGGGGTGTGGTGGGTTTATTGGGGTTTGGGCACTGTGTTGGGCACTACCCTGTGGTACAGGGATTTCCCCTGCTTTGCAGTCACTGAGGTTCTGGGTGTGACTGTGAGATATTTACCTGGCTGAGATGGGCAATGTCTCCCTGGTGGAGGAACATGTAACCATCATACCTGTCCCACACGGGAATGGGATCATCCCGACTGTAGAGAAACAACCCAATGATTGGCTGGTGGGATAAGTCTTGACCCTCTGTAAATGCTGAACAGAGAGAGCTGGGCCTATTGCTGCCTGGGAGATAACAACAACCACTTGTATTTATATAGCATCTTTAATACCATTAATATAGCCCAAGGTGACTTTCTGAGACATTATATAACAACATTTGTCATAGAAGGAGATAATTGGACATGTGAGATGAAGCATGGCCAAAGGGGTAGGTTTTAAGGAGCGCCTTAAAGGAGGAGAGAGAGCTGGAGCGCTTTAGGGAGGGAATTCCAAAACTTAGGGCCCCAGGCAGCTGAAGGCACAGCCGCCAATGGTGAAGCGTTGGAAACCGGGGTTGTTCAAGAGGCTGGAATTGGCAGCGTGCAGAGATCTCAGGGGGTTGTGGGGCTGGAGGAGGTTACAAGGATAGGGAGGGGCGAGGTCTTGCACGGTTCCCGGCTGGTGTGTTTGTATTTTCTGTGTGGGGTTAAAAAGCTGTGCAAGCCAGGTAAATCCAGGGTGGTCAGCCTTGGCTCCTGCACCTGATTCCACTGCCTAATGGGAGGGGCGATGAGGAATTCTTCACCCCACTGCCTGTGGGTTTCTGTCTGGGTTCCTTTGTCTCCCCGAGATGATCAGAGGGTATTGATCCACCCCAACATCACCCCCTCCTCCCCTCCCTCTGCCCAACAACCTCCAACATGAGGGACCTGAGGGAGCCCTTTTCAGGCTCTACAATTCCCTCCCCAAGTGTCTCTACCTCTCTCTCCTCCCTTAAAACTCACCGTAAAACCCACCTGTTTGACAGAGTTGTTGGTCACCTCAGGTGACTCACTGTCAGCCTGAGTTTGATGACACTCTCCTGGAGCACCTTGGGATGTTTTACTACTTTACAGGCGTTATAGAAATGTAAGTTGTTGTTTTTTGTGTCTTAGCATCATAGATGTGTTAGTGTCAGTGCCGGGAGTGTGTGGGTGCCGGGGTGTTAGGTTGTCTCCCACCCGTTGATGATCCCACTGTCACGGCACAAACATTCATTATTGAGCCAAGTCTTTGAAAACTTCTCTAAAATAAGTTTCAAACTTTTTATTTAGGTAAGGAAAATACCTGGTGCTATGTTTTTGTTAAAGTGGACGTGTTCTTTCACACTCGTGTAATATGCGAAGGCTGAGTCTACCCAGGCTTCATTTTGTCCCAGCTGAATTAAATAGAGTGATCTGCTGGGCCGAATGGCCTGGTTCTGTGCTGTACTATTCCATAGAAATCTATCAGAGTTTGGGTATGGGCTCAGTCTTTGACATTGTAGACCATTCGCTGCCTTTGTACTTTCCACTGTCCCCATCAAGAACCTGGGGATGGGTGAGAGAGAGAGAGAGAAAGAGAGAGAAACAGAGAGCAGAAGGAAGACAGAGAGAGAATGTGAGTGACAGAGAGGGGCACAGGGAGAGGGAGTATGAGGCTGAAAAGAGAGAGAGAGAGAGGGGTACAGAGGTAGTGTGAGAGTGGACAGACAGAGAGAGAGAGAGGGCGGGGGGCACAGAGAGAGGAGTGTGAGAGTGGACAATGTTCACTGAAGCTTTGTGGAGTGAGGGACAAGGACAGACAATTCCCAGAAATAATTGGGCTTTGCAGAATTGTTGCCAGAAATCAGTGAGGCCTCAACTGCAGAGAAAAGCTTCAATTCCAGATTAGATATGGGATTCAATTTACAAACTGGCTTTCTAGGTAGACAGAGGTCAGGACTGGCAGCTTGGTAAGGCTGTTGGAATGTCTGGAGAACCTCGCACTGTTCTGGTACCCAGTGGAAAGATTCCATGTGCTGCTTTGATTCAGTACAACTTACCAGTTAGGTAGAATTTACATGTTTGCTGCCTGGTTAATCTCAGCCAACTAGAGACCACACCAACACCTATAGCCCATTTCTCAAAATGAGAGCCTAATGAGATCATCAAAATAATGAAACGTACACCTCAGACTCTGATGCGTCAGCCACAGTAACACAATGATTATGGTACCTGCTCAGAGTTCGAGTCTCACTGCACCAAATGAATTCAATAAATTGTTTGTGACTGGCATCAGAAAGGGTAACCAATGAAACTGTCAGGTTGTCATAGATACACCACTGTGTCACTAAAGTCCTCCAGGAATGGAAACCTGCCACCCTTACCCTGTCTGGCCGATAGTGACTCCAGTCCCCCACATCAGTGTGGTTGACCACAGGGGAATCCGGGAAGGTGATAAATTTGACATTCTCACTAACTGTCCACATGCCGGGGCCAAATACAAGGAAGTGCTTGTTTGGATGGTGCCAGGGTGAGTTCCTTTACAGGGCCAAGGCTTGGCCAGACATGATGGAGGGTATAGCTGCACTACCCCAGCTCAGTCACCAGGCCAGGCTGCAGCTATGGGGGTCTGTAATCACCTCCCACCCCCTGCTTTGCAGACAGCAATCTGTTTTGCATTGACTTTATAAGCTTCAAAATATGTTGAGCGCCCATCCTGCACCACCCCTTCCCCCACGCCCCACCCCACCACACACACACCTCCCCCCAAAGGGAGGGAGAACCCAGCAGACCACACCACTTCATATTGACAGGACCTTCCAAACACACGTCACCATGTAACAGAGCTCCCCTCAGAGACACATCCAGAACTCTGCTCCTACCAATTCTGTAATCCTTTGTCTTTCTCAATCCTTGTCTCTACTTTCTCCCTCTCTCTGCATCTCTTTGCCATCTCTTTTGGACTGTTTTTTCCTCTCTCTCTCTCTCTCTCTTTTGGGATGTTAACAGAAGTGGGGATAGTGTGGGAAGATGCAGTTGAGATAGATTAACCCTGACCTCATTGAATGGTGGATCAGGTTAAAGGGGATGAATGCTTTACTCTTGTTCCTATTTCTTATGTTCTTTCTCTGTATCTCTCGGATTGTTCCTGAGGTTATTTTTCATTTGTGTACTGACCACATCCAGCTCTACCTCACTACCACCTTTCTCAATTCCTCCCCACTCTAATTTATCAAACTATTTCTCCGACATCCAGTACTGGATGAGCAGAAATTTCCTCCAGTTAAATATTGCAACAAATGAAGCCATTGCCTTCAGTCCCACTCCAAGCTCCGTTCCTGATCCACTGACTCCACCCCTCACTGTGTCTGAGGCTAAACCAGACTAAACCAGACTGCTCGCACCCTTGGTATCATATAAGATGAGCTTCTGACCACTTAACCATCACGGAGACCACCCTATTGCCATCTCCATAAGGTCGCCTGACCCTGTCTCACCTCGGCTCATCTGCTGCTGAAGCCTCATCTCTGTCTTTGTTACATCTAGACTCGACTATTCCAACTGACTGTTCTCCCCATTCTACCATCTGTAAACTCGAGTTCATTCAAAACCCTGCTGCCTGTGTCTTACCTCGCAGCAAGTCCTGTTCCCTTATCACCCCCTGTGCTCGCTGACCTACATCAGCTCACGGTCAAGCAACATCTTGACTTTAAAATTCTCACCCTTGTTTTCAAATCCCTCCATGGTCTTGCCCCTCCCTATCTCTCTAACCTCTTCCTGTCTCACAACCCTCCGAGATCCCAGCAATCTTCTAATTCTGGCCTCTTACGCATCCCTGATTTCCATCACTCCACCAGTGGCAGCCGTGCCTTCAGCTGTCTGGGCCCTAAGCTCTAGAATTTCCTCCCTAAACCTCTCCACCTCACCCTCCTCTTTAAGATCTTTGACCAACTTTCAGTCTCCTGTCCTAATTAGTGCTATGTGTCTCAGTGCCAACTCATAGAATCAGACAATGGTTGAAGCACAAGAGCAGGCCTTCACCCCATCAATCCCCAGCCAGCTCTCTGAAAGGCCAATTTAGCTACTCTCACCCTTTCCCTGCAAGTTCTTTCTCTTCAGACAATTATCCAATTCCCTTTTGAAAGCCTTATTGAACCTATCTCGCCCACACTCTCAGGCCTTGTATTCCAGATCCTAATCACTCACTGCATCAAAACATTTTCCTCATGTCATCATTGCTTCTTTTGCCAACCATCTTTAAATTAGTGTCCCCAGGTTCCTAACCCTTCCACCAATGGATACAGTTTCTCCCCATCTACTCTGTCCAGAGCCCTCCTTATTTTGAACGCCTCAATCAAATCTCCTCTCAACCTTCTCTTCTTCAAGGAGAACAGTCCCAGCTTCTCCAATCTGTCTACATAACTGAAGTTTCTCACCCCTGGAACCAATCTCATGAATCTTTTCTAAACTCTCTCTCTCTCTCTCTCAAGGCTTCACATCCTTCTTAAAGTGTGGCATCCAGAATGGGACACAACACTCCAGTTAAGGCTGATCCAGTGTATTATACAAGTTTAACATAACATCCTTGCTTTCATACTCTACACCCCTCTCAATAAAGCCCAGGATCCTGTATGCCTTATTAAACATGTTGCTCTACAATCTTCAACAATACTTGCACAAATGTGCCCAAGTCCTTCGGTTCCTGCGCTCACTTTACAAAAGTATTCTTTATTTTATATTGTCCCTCCACATTCTTCCTGCCAAAATATATCACACCAGACTTCTCTGCATTAAATTTCATCTGCCATGTACCAGTCCAGTCCACCAGCTTATCCATGTCCTTTTGAAGTTTATCTCCAACCCCCTCACAATTCATATTACTTCCAAGTTTTTGTGTCATCTGCAAACATTGAAATTGTGCTCTGCATTTCCTGTCTAGGTCATTAATATATATCAGGAAGAGCAGGAGTCCTAACACTGACCCCTGGGAAACCCCACTATATACCTTCCTCCAGTCTTAAAAGGAGCTCTTCACCACTACTCTCTGTTTCCTATCACTCAGCCAATCTCGTCTCCATGCTGCCACTATCCCTTTTATTGTATAGGCTTGCCAGCAAAGCTGAAGCTTATTATATGGCACTTTATCAAATGGCTTTTGGAAATCTGTGTACACCACATCAGTCACATTACCCCCATCAACCTTCCCTCATCAAATAATTCAATCAAGTGAGTTGAATATGATTTGCTTTTCACAAATCCATGCTGTTGAAGGGTCATGAGGACTCAAAAGGTCAACTCTTTTCTGCTCCACCGATGCTGCCAGACCTGTTGAGTTTTTCCAGGTAATTCTGTTTTTGTTTTCCTTAATTAGTCTCCATTTGTCCAAGTTGACTGTTAATTTTATCCTGGATTGTTGTTTCTAAAATCTTTTCCACTGCTAAGGTTAAACTGGCTGGCTTGAAGTTGTGGGATTTATCCTTACACCCTTGTTGCCTAATAATACTCTGATGAAGCACCTTAGTGCAGTTATAGGTGCCATATAAACACAAATTGTTGTTGTTGTTGTGTGCCATGGCTATCCCCCATGCTCCTTTCTTTTACTGATGAGTTGCAATGTTGTCCTTATAATGAAAAACAAAAACAGAATTACCTGGAAAAACTCAGCAGGTCCGGCAGCATCGGCGGAGAAGAAAAGAGTTGACGTTTCGAGTCTTCATGACCCTTCGACAGAATACTCGAAACGTCAACTCTTTTCTTCTCCGCCGATGCTGCCGGACCTGCTGAGTTTTTCCAGGTAATTCTGTTTTTGTTTTGCATTTCCAGCATCCGCAGTTCTCTTTGTTTTTATCTTTGTCCTTATAATGGTTGTGATAAGGATGGGACGCTGTTAGTAACAGTGATACTGCTGGGGCAAGAGGCAGCTGAGGCTGCTTTAGAGGCAACATTATCAGACACATCAAAAATTAAGCAACTCTGGCGAACATTCCATCTGCTGCTACAGTTCAGCAATGTCCAGATGTTGGCCAGTCATAAGAGGAAACCCAGAGATATAATCTTTAAACAGTGGTACATGCTCCACATGCTCTTACTATAGGATATTTAAAGTTTACAGCACTGAGAGTAGATGGAGGAAAGATGTTTCCAGCTGTGGGAGAGTCCAGAACTAATGACCATCAATATAACAGAGTCACTAATAAATCCAATGGGGAAATCAGGAGAAGCTTCTTTACTCAGAGAGTGGTGAGAGTGTGGAACTCACTCCCACAGGGAGTGGTTGAGGTGCGCAGTATAGATACATTAAAAGGGGGAGCTGGATAAACACATGGGGGAGAAAGGAATTGAAGGTTATGCTGATAGGGTGAGAGAGGCTCATGTGGAGCATTAACACCAGCATGGAACTGAATGGCCTGATTCTGGGCTGTAAAACCGATGGGTGAATTTTCTGTGCTCGCTGGTGTTGGGAGTGTTCGGTGTGAGTGGGCAAGAAGGTCAGAAATCAGCTTCACAACGTCGTGCAACCAGTTTGCAATCGCCCGCTCAGCCCTTCGATGTCGATCCAGGTCTCCCACCATCGGATGTTGGGAACCTCACTGTAACAAATCCGCATATCATTATACAGCCTGCCCGGCGGACTCATCCCTCCCCCGCTGGATCGTCTGCCCACATTGCTGTGATTGCACACCCGGTGCGTAACATGTCTTGACAACTGTGACGTGCAGAAGTCGGCCTTACTGCCAGGTCCTTGCTCACATCGTGGGACATCTGAGGAGCAGAAGATGCTGGAGCCCGACAGCAATGGGATTCTGGAGGAACGTCCATGACATGCCGGGTGGATTGTCAGGGATGTGGCTTTGCTGTGAAGCAGCTCACAGAAGTTGGAAAGTCACTGTTGAGGCTCACAATGGCTGATGGTCAAGGGGGTGGGAGAGGAAGTCCAGCTGTGTTTGGGAGAGGGAGAGGTGGAAGGGTGGGGTGAAGCTGGGAGGGGCGGTGGGGGGAATGAAGGTGTCAGAGGGGGAGGTTGGGAGGGGCAGAGGGAGTACAGGGAAGAAAGGGTAACAGGTGAAGATGGCAACTGGGGAGTTAGGCGTAAGGGGGGGTGGAAAGTGTAAGGGAAGGAGTTTGGAGGGCAAAAGGAGAGGGGAGAGGATCCAATAGGAGGAAGGAGTGCAGAGAGGGGAGCGAACTGAGGGTGGGAGTGGAACAAGGGAATGGTGAGACTGGCTGAGAGCAGAGTGAGGCGGTAGGGTGAGGGTTCAATGGTAGCAGTAGAAGGGATGACGAGGGTGGTTGGTGGGGACTCAGAGGCAGATACAGACCCTGGATGCGGGAAGGAGGAGGTCGGGGAGGTGAATGTGGATGGGGGGGGTGGGATTTCCGGGAAGAAAGGGAATGCGCAGGTTCACCTGAACATCCCTGAAGGAAAAGGGCTGTGGCTGGTGGGTCAGGGAGGGGAGGTGGGAGGTAATGCTGGGGGGATCAACAATGATGCAGGAAAGGAACTGGGTGAATGGGGGAGGGGAAAATCCGGGGGAGCACATGAAAAACTGAATCCAGACCGTGCTGTCCAAATCAAAATTGAAACAAGAGTCATGGTGGGTGAGATCAGGTGCTCCTTGGGAGTGTGATCAGTGGCTGGGTGGAGATACAGGTCGACTCAGATACTGAAAGTGAACCCCAGCAGGCAGCATTGAAAACACCCAGGGCATTGAGGTGAGTGTGATGGGTGAAGGCACACATGCGTGGGAGAGACTTACACGAGGCTCTGAAAGGCCCTGCCGCAGACACACTTCTCCCTCCAGAATCACTCGTTGGCCAGCTGCTCCCTCTATGGTGACAGAGGATGGAGAGGGTCACAGGCAAAGGGGACTCAATGGAGAAGACAGCCTCTGAGTTTCCTGAGTGGATGACCCAGGGGTGTCCAGCTGCCGCTCCACCTCCCTTTGGGTGAGCGAGGGTCCTGGCCTGACTCCTTGAGGGGAAGGAGCACCTGAAGGGATGTTGAGGTGCCCGTTTCCCTCTCGCGTTGCCACTGCAGGAGCTCACCCAAGGCTCCCGCGATGGAGTGCAGGTCTGCACACATCTCCGCGTTCAGCTGGACCAGGGTCTCCATGGCATCTGCTATCCTCCCCATGGAGACCTCCATATGGGCACATGTGGGCACCACTTCATCAGAGAGGAGGTGGACGCACTCTTCCGACTCACGTCCCACTTTGTTGAGGGCCTCCAACAGCTCTGAGTGATGTTCCCCCGCCTTCTGCTGACTCTCCACAATGAGTTGGAAAGGCCAAATCCAGAGGCTCGTTATCTGACTCGGACCTCACAGACGCCTCTTACCCAACGGGCCCTCCGAGTGCCAGGAAGCTCGACTGAACCTGCCTCCTCCTGCTGTGGACACGTGTCTGTGCAGTGACCACCAGATTGTGAACCCGAGCCTGCTCTAGATCTAGGTCCCACTGAGGTGTGTGTCTCTGCGCTGGTGGAGGGTGTGGGTAAGCGCTGTGATGGGTCTTCCAGGCTGCTTATTTCCAGCTCTTCAATGGACGAGGTGTCCTCTTGGCTGGAGGTGAGGGCCTGGATGGAGCTGAGGGACTGGCTGGCTGAGGGTGTCGGTGGCTTGGCAGACCTCCCTGTGAACCAGAATATAGATAATTAGTGCATGACAACAGAGTCAAAAACAGGAGAGAGAGCACTCCCAGTTGCGTTGAGAGAGGGATGGTGGAGTGCAGGATCCTCACGAGGGTGTTCACCACTGACCTCACTGTCACTGCAGGCACGGTCCACATCCTCACCAGTCAGCGCGATGGCCGTTCCTCACACTGAGTGAGGGGCCTAATGTGCGGTCACTCTATCCCCCGGTCTGAGACCTCTCCGTGCTGATGTGAGCCAGCTTCTCCTGCATGGAAACAGATGGAGAGAGAGTGAACAGGACACATGGCGCTGTGTGGAATGTTTGTGTGGTGAGCGGAGACAAGGACGGGATGAGGACATGAGCTCCAGAGGGTATGAGCCTGATGGAGATGTGAGGGTGTGTGTGAGAGTTAGTGGTGTTGTCCCTTGAGGTGTGAGATCCCTGTGTATGTGTGATGGGTTTGTGAGTGTGTGAGTTGAGAATGATGAGAAAAGTGAGTTACCCTGGCCGAATGGACCATTCACCTTGTTGCGGCACTGGGTGGCTGTCCTCTTTTGCTGGGCATCGGCACTGACCACCCGCTGCCACTGCCTCCCACACTGGGTTGGTGATGCCACTGCCTATGCTGGTGGCCCAGTGAGGGTACAGAACATCACGGTGCTCGAGGGATGCGTCACGGAAGCGGTGGGGGGGGGGTGCTGCGGGGGGGCTGCGCAGGGTGGGGAAGCAGGGAGCGGGCTGCAATCTTTTTGCCTTTGGGGCCCATCCTGTTTTCTGTGTGGCAGTCCTGGGCTGGAAGCAGTGAGAGGTGTGCGCACGGCTGCACTGTAAATGTGATGATGGTGAGGTGGGCGAATGAGACCCCATCCACCATGGAAATGGTGTGCTTCCCAGGAATATATAATTAACGAGGGGGGTTTGGGATGATACGGCGAGAGAAGCCGCCACTGCGGCTGGTGGGTAAACCTCATTTCTCTCGCCCGCTACCGCACTTAGTGCAAACCGGGTGCAATTCCTGCCCAATGTCCTTCTATCACAGAATGTGTTCAATGGGTGTGACTGTGATTAACAGCAGCACTGGAGGCTAGAGCAATGCAAGCATCCCAAGAATTTCCAAAGACTGGATGTTGCTTAAACCCATTTGTATGTAAAATAGATCAGTAACAAGTGGGGAGACAAAGCTGTGCAGAGATTGGCTGCTGCAGTCCTACATTACAAGGGCGTATACTTCAAATCTAACTCAATGGCTGTAAAGTTCTTTGGGACACCTTAATATAAATGCAGGTTTTAAAATTCCTTTCTTCCTTATTTATCTGAGAGTCCCTTAACTGCAATTTTAACAGAGGCACCAAGCTGCTTTGTATAATCAGATTAACCTGTCTCTTAAAACAATGGGCAGAGACATGCCATTCAAATGAATTTATCACTGGCCTACTGTCCTGTCAAAGATAAGTTTCAGTTGACTAGATCTCGAGATAAAAACAAAAAACTGTGGATGCTGGAAATCCAAAACAAAAACAAAAATAGCTGGAAAAACTCAGCAGGTCTGGCAGCATCTGCGGAGAGGAACACAGTTAACGTTTTGAGTCCATATGACTCTTCAACAGAACTAAGGAAAAATAGAAAAGGGGTGAAATATAAGCTGGTTTAAGGGGAAGGGAGATGTGTGTCAAGTAGAGCTGGATAGGGGGCCAGTGATAGGTGGAGATAAGATCTCATAGACAGAAGGACAAAGAGGTGTTGAAGGTGGTGATATTATCTAAGGAATGTGCTAATTAAGGGTAGAAAGCAGGACAAGCAAGGTACAGATAGACTTAGTGGGGGTGGGGTGGGGTGAAGGTACAGATAGACCTAGTGGGGGTGGGGTGGGGTGAAGGTACAGATAGCCCTAGTGGGGGTGGGGTGGGGTGAAGGTACAGATAGCCCTAGTGGGGGTGGGGTGGGGGGAAGGTACAGATAGCCCTAGTGGGGTTGGGGTGGGGGGAAGGAGTTGAAAAAGGCTAAAAGGTAGAGATAAAACAATGGATGGAAACACATTTAAAAATAATGGAAATAGGTGGGAAAAGAAAAATCTATATAAATTATTGGAAAAAACAAAAAGGAGATCTCAAGTATGAAACATTACCTGGAAAAACTCAGCAGGTCTGGCAGCATCGGCGGAGAAGAAAAGAGTTGACGTTTGGAGTCCATGTGTCTCTTCAACAGAACTAAGGAAAAATAGAAAAGGGGTGAAATATAAGCTGGTTTAAGGGGAGGGGGGGTGGGACAAGTAGAGATGGATAGAGGGCCAGTGATAGATGGAGAAGTTCTGTCGAAGGGTCATGAGGACTCGAAACGTCAACTCTTTTCTTCTCCGCCGACGCTGCCAGACCTGCTGAGTTTTTCCAGGTAATTCTGTTTTTGTTTTGGATTTCCAGCATCCGCAGTTTTTTTGTTTTTGATCTCAAGTATGAATTTGTTTTGAGATCATGAGGAAGTAACAGAGACACTGATCATGACCTTGTACTCAGGTCAAGGTTTGCAAACACTCAGAGTTTGAATTAAATAGCTGGTGGCACTGAATAGATGTGAGGGGCCTCAAACAACAGACAGTGTGACAGCATTTAAAAAAAAATGATGTTCATTCTCGGGATGAATGGGGGATTACCATCCCCCATTGAGAATCTCATGGGCCTCCTTCTTGAACAGCTGGTGGCTGGTTTGATGCAACTAAGTCTCTTGCTCAACCACATTGCTGTGAATCTGGAGTCACATACAGGCCCAGACTGGGCCACGAAGGCAGATTTCCTTCTCTAGAGGACGTTAGTAAAGCAGTTGCGTTTTTACAACAATCGACAGATTCATGGTCACCTTGACAGACCAGTTTTCTACTTCCAGGTTTTCTTTTAAGGTTAACTTCTCAAATAATCCACGATGGGAATTAACTCAGGTTCTCTGGAGTTTTAGTCCAGTCTCATAATACACCACTGTATACCTACACACTGCATAGATTCTCAACAACCATTACAGCTGTTTCTCAGTACAATAAACACTCATTAAATCCTGTCCAATCAATATCATTTAGTCCTTCTCTTGCTCTCTTAGTGTATAGGAAATGCCCAGGATGCAGTTGAAAAGGTTAAGACCAGTGCAGCTCCAAGGCTTCTGCAGACGTTCGACTGGTTTAACCTGAGGCCTGTGCTTCAGTACTGGGGTAGAAGGGAGCTGTTCTGGTAGGACGAGCTTCACTTGAACTGTGCTGGGACCAGTGCCCTGGCAGATCGAATAGCTGGGGCTGTCGAGAGGGCTTTAAACTAAACAGAGTTGGGGAAGCGTTCTGGAGAGAGGGGATATGTAGGTTTACAAAGCAAAAGGATATGGCAGCATTGCATGGTAACTATTTAGGTAATGATATCCAGAGTGTGACAGGAAGGGACAGAGTGTACAAACATTTAAAAAAACAGCAGCAACTAGGGTCACAGGGGAAAAAATGATAAAAAGGCAAAATTAATGGCTTTTTATTTAAATGCACGTAGTATTCAGAACAAAATAAATGAATTAATGCCACATATAGATGTTAATAGGTATGATCTTACAGCCATTATGGAGACATGTTTACAAAGAGATCAAAGGTGGGAACTAAATATTTGACTATTTGAAAGGACAGGCAGGAAGGAAGGAGTGGTGGGGTAGCTTTGTTAGAATGAGATGGAATAAGTACGATAGCAAGAAATGATCTTGGAGGATATAGAATCCATATGGCTGGAGGTAAGAAATAACAAAGGGACGACGATACTAGTGGGAGTCTATAGGCCCCCTAACAGTAGCTATATTGTAGGACAGAGAATAAATAGGAGATAAGGAGGGCATGTAAAAAAGGCAGTGCATTAATCATGGGTGACTTTAATCTTAATGTAGATTGGGAAAATCAAATTAGCAGAGGTAGACATGAGCAATGATTCATAGTGTATTCAGGGCAGATTCCTAAAACAATATGTTGTGGATTCAATCAGGGTTCAGGCTATTTTGGATTTGGTAATGTGTAATGAGACAGGTTTAATAAATGATCTCAGAGTAAAGGATCCCCTAGGAAACAGTAACCATAATATGGTTGAATTTAGCATTCAGTTTGAGAGTGAGATACTTGGGTGAGAAACAACTGTGCTAAACTTAAATAAGGGCAGCTACAAAGGAATGAGGGTAGAGTTGGCTGGAGTGGACTGGGAAAGGAGTTTAGCAGAAAAGACAGTTGATGAACAATGGCAGATGTTTAAGAAAATAGTTCATGACTCTCAGCAAAGATATATCCCATTGAGGAAGAAGGATTCAAGGAAGGGGATACACCAACCATGGTTAACCAAATAAGTTGAGGATAGTATCAAATTGAAAGAAAAAACATACAATGTAGCAAAGGTTAGCGGTAAGTCAGAGGATTGGGAATGTTTTAAAAACTAACAAAAGATGACCAAAAAATAATAGATGGAGAAAATAAACTTTGAGGGTAAACTAGCAAATAATATAAAAATGGACAGTAAGAGCTTATTTAAATATATAAAAAGGAAGAGAGAGACCAAAGCGAACGTAGGCCCCTTAGGGAATGAGGCTGGGGAAATAATAACAGGGAACCAGGAAATGGCAGAGGAGTTGAATAAGTACTTTGCATCAGTCTTCACAGTAGAAGACGCTAACAGCATTCCAAAAATGCTAAATAATCAAGGGGCAAAAGTGGGGGAGGAAATAAATACAATAACTATCAGAAAAAGTACTAGGGAAACTAATGGGGCTAAAGGCCGATAGATTCCCTGGACCTGATGGGGTTGCATCCTAGGATATTAAAGGAAGTAGCTGTAGGGATAGTGGATGCACTGGTAGTAATCTTCCAAGAATCATTAGATTCTGGAAAAGTCCCAGAGGATTGGAGAACGGCCAATGTAACACCCTTATTCAAAAAGGGCAGGAGACAAAAAACAGGTAACTATAGGCCAGTTAGCTTAACATCTGTCATTGGGAAAATGTTGGAGTCTATTATAAAGAATGTAATAGCAGAGCATTCAGAAATACATAATATAATCAAACAGAGTCAGCATGGCTTCATGAAGGGGAAATCTTGCCTGACAAATTTATTAGAATTCTTTGAGGAGGTAACAAGCAGGATAGATAAAGAGGAACCAGTAGATGTAATATATTTGGATTTCCAAAAGGCGTTCGATAAGGTACCTCACATAAGGCTACTTAATAAAATAAAAACTTATGGTGTTGGGGGTGGTATATTAGCATGGGATGGAGGATTGGCTAACTAATAGGCGACAAAGAGTTGGGATAAGGGGGCATTTTCAAGATGGCAACCTGTAACTAGTGCAGTGCCACAGGGATCAGCGCTGGGGCCACAATTATTTACAATATATATTAATGACTTGAAGGAGGGAAGTGAATGTACTATCACCAAGTTTGTGGATGTTACAAAAATAGGTGGGAAGGAAAGTGGTGAGTCTACAGAGGGATATAGACAGGTTAAGTGAGTGGGCAAAAATGTGACAGATGGAGTATAATGTGGGAAAATGTGAAGTTATGCACTTTGGCAGGAAGAATAGAGGAGCTGAATATTATTTAAATGGGGAAAGACTGCAGAAAGCTGCAGCACAGAGGGATTTGGGAGTCCTTGTGCATGAATCACAAAAAGCTAACATACAAGTTCAACAGGTAATAGGGAAGGCAAATGGAATGTTGGCCTTCATTTCAAAGGGAATGGAGTATAGAAATAGGTAAGGCTTGCTAAAACTATACAAGGCACTAGTTAGACCTCACCTAGAATACTGTGAACAGTTTTTGTCCCCTTATCTAAGGAAAGATATACTGGCATTGGAGGCAGTCCAGAGAATGTTCACTCAGTTGATCCCAGATATGGAGGGATTTTCTTATGAGGAGAGGTTGAGTAGGTTGGGCCTGTACTCATTGGAGTTTAGAAGAATGAGAGGCAACCTTATTGAAACATATAAGATTCTTAGGAGGCTTGACAGGGTAGATGCTGAGAGATTGTTTCCCCTTTTGGGAGAGTCTAGGACCAGAGGGTATAATCTCAGGAGTAAGGGGTCACCCATTTAAAACAGAGATGAGGGAGAATTTCTTCTTTCAGAGGGTAATGAATCTGTGGAATTCTTTACTGCAGAGGGCTGTAGAGGCTGAGTCGTTACGTATATTCAGGGCTGAGACAGACAGATTTTTAATCAGTAAGGGAATCAAGGGTTATGGGGACAAGGCAGGAAAGTGGAATTGAGGATTATCAGATCAGCCATGATCTCATTGAATGTCAGAGCAGACCCGATGGGCTCAATGGCCTACTTCTGCTCCTACATCTTATGGTCTTATAGTTTAATCTGAGGCCTCCACTGCAGTTTAGTACAAGAATCACAGGGAAACCTTTCCCTGCAACAGTTTCCCATTGAAGAACAAAGGAACACATGGTGGTATGAAACCAATCGTCTCTTTAGATGGTTAAACCCACTAATTCCTCAACAGATTTATTTTCGAAATATGGAATGAAGGTAATCAGGCCAATTCTCCTGAGCCTTGTCCACAGGGAATGTGTACCAGGAAATGGTAGATGATTTTCCATTTATTAATTTGAATGGCCTGAGATATTTGGTGTCTGGACAAGATGGCTTGATATGTGCTGCTGACATGGATACTTCACATCTTGAACATTCTATCAAAGTATTCATCCTATTACTTTGGGAGTCCCAAGGGGTATGACTGGCCCATTTATGGTTCACTTGTGACAATGTTGTTCCTTGAGTTATCAGATCCACTCACATATGGGTTATGAATCAAATCCTGCTGAGTGGGTCCTTCAGATCCCTGCGATTTTTGCCTTTTGCTATTTTTCTTGGAAGATGAACCTTTTTATTCCTGCTCCTCCATCCCACAAGCCTGGAAGAGAGGTAATGGTGGACGTTCGCGTTTAGCCTCGTGTGTTAAAGCTCCAACCTTCTGACAGAAACACAATGACCTTTTATTCACCCTTCTTAGAAGCATCATTAAGATCTAGAGTTCAAGATCAAAGGACTTCCTTCTCAGTATGGTGTTGTGCAACACCCCTCCTCCAATGCAAAACTCCATCCTGACATCAACTCTACTGATAACTTCCCTTTCACTCTACCACAACATAAACCTGCATTTATATAGCACCTTTAAAGTAATGAAACATCCCAAGGTGCTTCACAGAAGTGTTATCAAACAAAATATGACACCGAGTCACATAAGGAGGTATTATAGGGACAGGTGACCCAAAGCTTGGTCAAAGAGATAGGTTTTAAGGGTTGTCTTAAAGGAGTAGAGAGGTTTAGAGAGGGAATTCCAGGGCTTAGGACCTCAGCAGTTGAAGCCACAGGGGGGATGATTGAAATCAGAGATGCAAGAGTGCTTTAGGGCTGGAGGAGATAACAGGAAGGGAAGGCCGATGTCATTGAGGGACGTGAAAGGATGATACGTGTCGTTGGCTCCCTGGTCCATGTAGGTCAAGGAGTGCAAGGCTGATGTGTTTAAAAGGAAATTTCAGTATAATTCTTGGGTATTTCTGGTGTGACACATTGTTTAGACTGTTGGGTTCCCATTTATTGTACGGAGACAGTACTGTTCATTCACACAGGATGGGATAACTTCAGACGTAATTAAAATTTGTTTGAATTTGGGGAAATAAAAACTTCTTGTGGTTTTTGAAACATAGACTAAAACCAACAAACCAGAACCACTGTGAGAAGCATTAACCAGCCAGAATCTGAGCGTCCATCCATTAACTAAGTAAACAGTGAGTTGGATCCTTCAGTCCAGTATTATCAGTTTATAACAGTCAAGTGACTCTCACAACAGAGAGAATTATAATAGTTCAAACTAATGGTTTAAGTAGAGCCCTGAGAAACATGCCAATAAACTGTTTATCCTGAGTACTAGGACTGATATCGGATGAAACTTATCAAGATTCAAGAAATCCCTTCATACAAACACTAAGTTTTTATGTGATCAGTGATCAATGTCCTGACATTTATCATTTCACGAAGATTTGCCCAGTTTCATCTTCAGACTGACGCTGAGTCATTACGGAGCTTAACGTGGAGGTGACAGGCACCAATAAAACAAATAATTTCATAAAGAGAAAGACACTGCATTTCTATAGCACCTGTCATGATGTCCCAAAGTACATTAGAGCCAATAAAAGTACATTTTGAAGTGTAGGCACTATTGTTATGTAGGAAACATTACAGCCAACTTGCTCACAGCAAT
This sequence comes from Isurus oxyrinchus, assembly GCA_026770705.1. NCBI lineage: Eukaryota > Metazoa > Chordata > Chondrichthyes > Lamniformes > Lamnidae > Isurus > Isurus oxyrinchus. Next base: position 162,228,030 of record JANJGN010000011.1, on the reverse strand, counting down.
CTCCCACAAAAATGAGACAATGGGCAGAAAATTGCATATAGTGAAGCTGGTTGAGAGATAGCTACTGGCCAAGACAACAGAGAGAACTCCCCTGCTCTTCCTCAGAATAGTGTCAATGGATCTTTTATGCCCATCGGAGAGAGAAACTAGGGCTTGGTTTAACGTCCGATGCAAAGGATGGCGCTTCTGACAGTGCAGCACCCCCTCAGTACTGACCCTCTGACAGTGCAGCAGTCCCTCAGCACTGGCCCTCTGACAGTGCGGCTCTCCCTCAGTACTGACCCTCTGACAGTGCAGCACTCCCTCAGTACTGGCCCTCTGACAGTGCGGCTCTCCCTCAGTACTGACCCTCTGACAGTGCAGCACTCTCTCAGTACTGACCCTCTGACAGTGCAGCACTCTCTCAGTACTGACCCTCTGACAGTGCAGCACTCTCTCAGTACTGACCCTCTGACAGTGCAGCACTCCCTCAGTACTGACCCTCTGACAGTGCAGCACTCTCTCAGTACTGACCCTCTGACAGTGCAGCACTCTCTCAGTACTGACCCTCTGACAGTGCAGCACTCCCTCAGTACTGACCCTCTGACAGTGCGGCTCTCCCTCAGTACTGAACCTCTGACAGTGCAGCACTCCCTCAGTACTGACCCTCTGACAGTGCAGCACTCTCTCAGTACTGACCCTCTGACAGTGCAGCACTCCCTCAGTACTGACCCTCTGACAGTGCGGCTCTCCCTCAGTACTGACCCTCTGACAGTGCAGCACTCTCTCAGTACTGCCCTCAAGTGCCAGCCTAGATTTGTGATGCACTGAGATAAAAGTCTGAAATGTGATTTCATTGAAAGTATTGGTCTCAGTTAATGTCTCAGATGTTTATGTCTAATTTGTTTTATGGATTACGAGTTCTTGCACTGTTTCACATTCCTGAATTTTTATGCTTTATTCATATAACATGAAACTTTGACAATGGACCTTTCTTCTCCTCTGTAGCTGGCAAGGCCATCAGTTTGAGCACCTCAGTTTTATGATTAACTGATATGCTGTGAGCTCTGCCTGTAAGGACAGGATGTAATCTTTGATATCTGAATCCAAGCTTTCAAGTTTGAAGTATCGTTTTCAAGAAATTTGATTAAAACCATTTGCAAAACAATCCACTCTGAGTACAAGGAGAATCCTGATATTGTAAAGATATGTCTGCTTTGAAGAATGTTAAGTAAGTCCACCTATGAATCAATTTGGGCTCTGGTTTATTCCCATCCCATGACGCCATATCAAGCTGAGACTGGAAATGCAGAACATTGGTTTCCTGCTCTGTATATTCCTTCAAATCCACTCCCTTACCAAAAGTTACTTCTTTCCATCTCCACAACATTGTATATCTCCGTCCCCACCTCTCCCCTGAATCCACACCTTCTCCTTCTAGGTGGGAGAGGGCGCAGGATTGGAAGGTGCTATAAAAGAATACATGATCTGTTAGGTATGATTCCGTGAGGATGACTATGTCTGGCTGTTGCTTGACTAGTCTGTGAGCCAGCTCTCCCAATTTTGACACTAGCCTCCAGATGTTAATACGGACAGAAAAGTGTTGACAGGGCTGGGCTTACCATTGTCATTTCCGGTGCCTAGATCGATGCCAAGTTGTCCGGCCAGTTTCAGTCCTTTAAGACTTTGTAGCGGTTTTGATACAACTGAGCAGATTGCTGGGCCATTTCAGAGGGCAATTAAGAGTCAGCCACGTTGCTGTGGGTCTGGAGTCACATGTAGGCCAGACTGGGTAAGGACGACAGATTCCCTTCTCTAAAGGACATTAGTGACCCAGATGAGTTTTTACGACAATCAACAACGCTTTCATGGTCACCATTACTGTTGTCCGCCTTTAGTTGCTCTGACAAGGTAGGGCTGCCACATCACTGAGAGTCAACTACATATTTTGCGATTGGAGTCTCGGGTAGGCTAGACAGTTTACTAACAAATTGATGCCCATCCACCAGCTTCAACATCCACTCCCTCCACCACCGACGCAGAGTAGCAGCAGTGTGTACTATTTACAAGATGCACTGCAGCAACTCACCAAGGTTCCTTCGACAGCACTTTCCAAACCCACGACCATCTAGAAGGACAAGGGCAGCAGATAGATGGGAACACCAGCACCTGGAAGTTCCCCTCCAAGCCACATATCATCCTGACTTGGAAATATATCGCCGTTCCTTCACTGTCGCTGGGTCAAAATCCTGGAACTCCCTCCCTAACAGCACTGTGGGTGTACCAACACCACACGGACTGCAACGGTTCAAGAAGGCAACTCACCACCACCTTCTCAAGGACAATTAAGTATGGGCAATAAATGTTGGCCTTGTGTTAGTAAAGTAAATAAAAGAAACCTGAGGCATATTAACGAACCAGTTAAATTTTAACAATCACTCAGGAAATTTTGCTTGGCTGATTAACCCTTAACTATTAGATTTATTCAGTTCTGTTTCACAACTTGTGATTGTGGTATTTGAATTAAAATCTTTTAGATTATTAGTCCAGCACCATGCCCTTGGCATATTGTAGTAAAAAATGACAATATCTACTCTTGACTCTGAAGGGGAATCAAGAAAAATACTATTTTGTGAAGCAATGTGGGTGTTCCACCTATCACAATGGCCTCATCCTTAATAAAATCACAAATATTGGCTGCTTGTGGGGCAGATTGGGGGAGGGGGAATTGGGTTTAAGTTTGAAGAGTGATTGATCTTCCTTGGAAATCTTTGAGATCTATATTCAGGATGACAATTACAGGTAAACATTGAGTAATTTGCTTTCAAGTGCCCTGCTCAAGTGTCCTTCCCAGCAGGTGTCTTTTCAGTTCATACCCTTCAGCTAAAAGGAGACAGTGTAAGGAAATGTAACACTCGCTGAAAGATATTTGGGGTGAATTCCATAATTTAGTGCTGTTGTGAGGCTGTGTGTTTGCAGCATTCAAACTATAATATCCGACCGGCCCTGCCTTCTGCTCAGTCATGTAAGTGGCACTGGAGGTTCTGATTATCCTCACTAACTCTGTGACCGAGGCCAGTTGCAGAAGCCTGAAAATTGGTCTGCGAGTGATCTCCAGTCCGGATATTATTGTGGCACCGTGAAACAGGAAGCCCTGGGATGGTCGCCTGCGTTGTAGAAACTGCAAGAGCTTCTCTCCCAGTCCCTCTCCCTGCTACACTGACATGACCGAGTGACTTGCACGACCACTCCTGAGAGCAGTTAACAATCGCACTGGCGTGGGAATGGAGTCACATATCCTGCCAGCCCAGACTGGGCAAGGATGGCACATTTCCTTCCCTAGAGGGACATGAGTGAACTTCTTGGTTTTTTTTTAATAAAAATCCAACAGTTTTGTGGTCACTTTTATTGAGATCAGGAGCAGGGCCTTTCGAAGATGGTGGGGTTTCTTGCCCCACCACCCAGACTAAGCGGGAATGCATCCCCACCAATATCAGCTGCCCCGCAGCTAGTCAATGCTCCAAGGAACGTTAACTGGCTGGAGACTGGACTCCCGCCTCCCACTGATGAGGAAGTCCCACCTCAGAGATCTGCTCATCAGTCCGATTGGCTGGCAGCTCTCTGGTTCCCAGCAGCACCAGTGGCAGCAGCGGCAAGGACTGGGGCAATAAACAATCCCCCCGGAGTCTAATTCCCAGAGTCCAGGACAAGGTGAGCGCCGGGGGTCTCACAGCGAGGTGGGGGGTGGTTGGTGGTGGGGCAATGGGTGGGGAGGGGAAGGAGGTGGAGGTCTTGATGGAGGGAGCACCAAGGGGGCAGATCTTGTGGGGGCTGCCCAATGTAATAAAAGGCCATTGAGAGAGATGCCCTCTCTTCCACCATCTTCCCACCCAAATCCCATACAAGCAGGGTGACTTGCCCCCCCCTACCTCTGAACCCCTCTCCCCAACCTCAAATTGAGGCCAATTGGTAAATGGCCTATACGGGCTCAGTAGTTGCCCATTTAAGGGCCTCAGTTAGGGGACACTGCCACCCTAGGGCTCACCCATTTTCCATAGATGTACTGACGGATGGGACCAGGCGGGAGGGAGGTGGGAAGGCCATTCGGGGAATTTTACGGCAGGAGGATGTAAAATTCTGCTCCAGATTTCTATTTCCAGATTTTTTTGTTTTTTCAAAAACTGAATTCAAATTTTCAACCAGCACCTGCTGAGATTTGAACTCCTGGGCCAGGATTTCACAGCCCCTCCCGCCCGGTGGGATATAACGGACCCGCCGAACTGGATGGAGATTGAAATGGCCGCGTCTGCCAGGGGAGACCCTGCAGGACAAGTCCGCAAACTCCTGGCCCTGCTCTCTGGATTATTGGTTCAATAAAATTACAAGTCCACCTTGCTGTACATCCTACCGGAAATTCCAGCCCTTGACTCTTTAAGGTTTTCAGTTCCACCTCAAAGAGGGACAGATTTTAGTGATGAAGTTGAACGCTGGCAGCTGGAGTCATATTGAACGCAGTGTCCTGTTTATTTGTATCAAACGTGCAAATCAGCATATTGCATTAATAACTTTCTCTAGTAGAATCTTCCAGCATCTCATAGGCTGGGCCGGACGCCTATATACTCTCCAGTTGCCTATACCATTGCTGTCTAAATAAGGAGCAAAAGTACAACTCAGCTACCATGTGCCAGAACATTCCACAGGAGCTTGCTCATATTGTGATTGCATATACATAGTGCTGTTACAGAACTGGCTCAAAAAGAGCCAGCAAATTCTCAGACAATGGCTGTCAACACTACGTGTTTAAGCTATTCTGTTAAGTGTAGATGATGTCAAGGGTTTGGTGCCTGAGAATTTATAACACACCCTTATCTACACCTCCACTAAAAACATTCTCAACTCCATGGAATCACAGTGGGACAGGACAGGAATTGTACCATTCACCTTACTGTCCATTAACATGTAAAATTTGCTGCTAATGAACAGTAACTTGATAATCTCAGTGAGAGAGGTCACACATCCACTTTTCAAACACATCTGGCCCGGTCCCTAGGGACTTAAACACAGAAAGAATCTCTGGTCCATGTTTGAAGTGTCTCTGGCAAAGCATACTCTCGTCCATTGTCAACCAGCCAAACATTGATAGACTACAGGCTGACTGTTCACCCACACCTGTTTTAATCTGATTTATATTTCAGATACAGATCTCACCATTCCAGGACATGGGAGATGTTAGAACACCTTAGCATAGGCACAATGGCCCAATGGGCTCCTTCTATTCTCTAATTATACTGAGAGGTGAAACAATCTGAAGCAAGGAACAGGCAACTTAGCTTCAGAAATTTCACATGCACTTTTGTGAAACTCGGGCTATAATCAATCAGTGAGGAATAATTGGAGTTATGTTGGGAGTAGGAGCAGTCTTCAGCGGGAATCAGTAGTTCAAGTCATGGGAATGTCTATGGATGTTATTTATATAGACTTTCTGAAGGCATTTTATAAAGTTCCTTGTAAGCGACTGTTAACTGAAGTTGAAACTTATGGAAATGAAGGCAAATTATTGACCTGGTTAGGAAATTGGCTGAGCGACAGGAGACTGAGTGTGTGGATAATGGTAGGTACTGTAATTAGCAGCATATGACTAATGGCGTCCCACCAAGAATCTGTGTCGGGGGCTCCACTATTCACTTAATCAGCACCTACCAGGAACAGACCTGCTGACAATAGCCAGTTTTATTCCTCCATCTAACCCAATTGTACATTTGGTTTTCTGATTTCAGAGTATTTTGCTAATGTTAAAGATGTAAACAATCTCATGGTCACTCTTGAAAGAAGAGCTGGGGCATTCTCCCAGGTGTCCTGGGGTCAATATTCATCCACCATTTAATGTCACTAAAACAACTCATCTGGTCAGTTATCTCAGTACTGTTGCTGGACCTTTCGAACATCCTAAGGACAGAAAACGTGCTATACAATTTAAAAAGATTATTATTCTTACATGGGATGTGGGCTTCACTGGCTGGACCAACATTTATTGCCCATCCCTAGTTGCCCTTGAGAAGGTGGTGGTGAGCTGCCTTCTTGAACCGCTGCAGTCCATATGGTGTAAGTACACCCACAGTGCTGTTAGGGAGGGAGTTCCAGGATTTTGACCCAGTGACAGTGAAGGAACAGCGATATATTTCTAAATCAGGATGGTGAGTGGCTTGGAGGGGAACTTCCGGGTGGTGGTGTTCCCATGTGTCTGCTGCCCTTGTCCTTCTAGATAGCAATAGTCGTGGGTTTGGAAGGTGCTGTCTAAGGAGCCTTGGTGAATTCCTGCAGTGCATCTTGTAGATGGTACACACTGCTGCTACTTCAGGCAAGTGGAGAGTATTCCATCTCACTCCTGACCTGTGCCTTGTGGCAGGCTTTGGGGAGTCAGGAAGTGAGTTACTCACCACAGGATTCCTAGCCTTTGACCTGCTCTTGTAGCCAATTGCATATTTCATTTTGTCTGTGAGACCAGGAGGGACATTAATGTTCCCACTGGCCCCACAAAAATCCAAGTGCCCAATTCTGTCTTTCCTTCACCACTGACCGACCCCTTCACTCCCTCCTTTTTATATACATTCTCTTCTCCAGATTTGCTGGATTCCACCTGTCCTTTGCCCCCCCACACTCCCCTCCAACCCCCATTTCAGAATTTAAGATGATGGGAACACTTCTGTCTGTGTTTGCTCTGGGGTAAATGTTATAATCCTGTGCTCCTGGCATTGTTATCCCTTGGGAACATACATCAGGAAATAGCGAACTGCATGTGTATGGATTCCCAATACATTCTGTCAACAAACAAGGCTGTGCATCTGGAACACACGGACACACAGTAAGAAAGTTTATCCTTACAATGTTAACCCTGTCATCATATTACAACCGGAATATAGAGGCACTGCATAAAGTGCAAAAAATACTTAAAAGATACCAAAGCTGTTTAGGTCATTACTCTCAGGAAAGATTGAACAGGTTGGGGCTCTCTTCCCCAGAAAAGAGATGAGGACTGACCTGATAGAGATCTTTAAAATTGTGAAAGGGTTTTGTTAGGGTAGATATAAAGATGTTGTCACTTGTCAGGGAGTTCAGAGTTAGGGAGATATCAATCTAGGAGAGTCAATAGAGTACAGGACTGGAGTATTGTTCGAATAAAACTTTGACAGCATGTTCCATTTTTTCAGAAATATGAGACCGTCACTAATAAATCCAATGGGGAATTCAGGAGAAACTTCTCTCACTAGAGACCGGTGAAAATGTGCAACTCACTCCCACAGGGAGTGGTTGAGATGAACAGTGTAGATGTGTTTAAGTGGAAGCTGGATAAACACATGAGGGGGAAAGGAATAGAAGGATATGTTGAAAGGGTGAGATGAAGAGGGGGTGGGAGGAGGCTCATGTGGAGCAGAAACACCAGCATGGAGCTGTTGGGCTGAATGGCCTGTTTATGTGCTGTAAATACTGGGTAATTGTATGTATGCAACTGGACATGCAGTTTCTTGGTTCCCATTTGACCCTCAGGAACTCCACTTAGTGTGAAGAACTCAAATACTTCCTCCTGAAGCTGGATTGTGATTAATGACTCGGACAGTGATGCTGCTATCATTATCTTTGACAGAGAGCTCTGTGAAACTTCAGGAACTCCCTTTGATTTGCATTTGCTGCTCCTGTGTATTTGTACTGGCCATTCATTGGTTAAGTGGCCCTGATCGGGACAGGATGGAGTAATGCTCGGTAGTGTTGGGGCTTTAGTACCTGTCATTCTAGGTTAAGCACCAAGCTGAGTCAATGAAGAGAAGGACAGAGCCTATTTTAGTCAGCCAGAATGTTTAAAGTGTTTGCCAATTCAGTGTGTTGCATGCCTTTCCCTTTTGCAGAGTAATGGAAACTGAGTTGGTGATGAATGTTTAAATCAGGGAATTGGCAGATTTCACAATTACTTTCCTTCTAATATCTGTACTTCTGTAAGTAGCAACTCTGCTACATTTTACATATGTGTTTGATATAAAATAGTGAAATAACATTAAGCTGGATTGAGAGAATGAATTCAGAGATGCAGAACATTGTGAAGTGCCTCCACTTAGGAGCTGCATGATACCGTTCCTCACACATTATTGTGATTATCTGCTCAACATTTTAATGCCATTAGTGGCATCTTGTTTCAGTTTGTTGCACTATGACCTCTGAGACAGAATGTCATCAGTGGTAGCTCCATCGAGCTGAGTTTAGGTTAATACCCCAGTGAAGAATTGACAGATTGCATACTGCTGAAGGTGCTCTATTTTCACGTAAGCTGTTAAACTGAGAACTGTTTGGGTTGGCAGTGAAAGGTTGAACTAAGGGGCCATTTTGCAGCAGTTCCAATATTTTTCCACCATTGGAACGGCCCCATTGCCAAGTGCAGAATCTGGCAACTCGTGGAGGTAGTCTCCCAGTGACAAGCCAGGGACTATCAGAGCTGGAGGCTTCCTGCCCCAGTGATGGGTCTGAGGGGGTGAAAGGCCACAACCTTGTCTGTCACTGCTCCTGGGGAGGGATGTCGTCTATTACACTATGGAAGACTAACACATGGTCAGCCACAGGCTGCCATTAGTGAATTAACTTTATTTACACCTCCCCAACAGAGAGGGCAGCAGAGAGGGCAACGTAACAAAATGCTCAGATCTTACAATATACTACACTCCCCATTTTTTAAAAAAAAACATCTTATACAGTAAAATAGTATATGTACGTAAGTTCCCAGAATACAATATGACTAAACCAACATCAACAATACCTGAAAATTTAACAGGTTGAATTGTTTTCAATGTAATCACAACCAAAACATATATAAGATCAAAATTACCAGAGTAATATATGTGTGAAAAAAAATGTTTTACTTAACACCATTATGTGTTTATTAAAAATATCATAATTTGACAAGAAGTAATGAAAAGAACAATTTTTTTTCTTCTTTCCTACATACTTTAACCTCTCTGGCATCTTTCTCTTTCCGTCTGGGTATCGTCTTCCATTTCCATCAGCTTGGCTCTGTGCTCTCATCTGTGTCAAATCTGAACTTTGACTTGGACTACCAAATCTACTTAATGGCTGGGACTGTGACACTGATTGATTTGTCTTATCACACTGTTCTGATCTCAGCTGACGTTACTTCTAGACAAGCCTGATCCTAGGGTGAAACCCGACTTCATAGATCCTAACTTTTATTTTTTGTTTAGATATATGGAGAGTGTCTACTGAACAGAGTCACAGGAGTAGCTGATAAACTTTTAACATTTATTAAACCAGAACTATATTACAATACTCCTTTACCCACAACTACACTTTTACAGATATTTACAGATTTGTAAGGATAACACAAGTTAGAAAAGCTATCTTATACTCTAATGTTCACAGTTAAGTACACAGTTCATGTAAACCAATAAGTGACCTGTGGTCAGACACTCTGAAACCAAGTGACAGATGCCACCTCAAACAGATGCTATGGATCTCTTCTCAACTCCCCCAGATGCTTGTCACACCGAGAGCCAACTGGTCTCACTGAACTCCGTCTTTCACACGAGGGTTTCCAATCTCCACTCTCCAACAACCTGTTGTAGAATTGTTCCCCAAGCGATGTCTTCCACAATAATTCACCTCCAGCATTTTGACCTCTCCTTCCGATGTTCCTCTTCCCTGGATTGCCACATGCATTCAAGCTTTGCCTTCCATGCACTCTCTCAGATATTTAGCCAGGCCAACAGAAAACCACTGCTTAACATGCCCATAGTAAGGAGTCACCAATCTCTGGCTGTCTTTATGGATCTTTTGGCTTCTCGCAAGCCTATTTTGCTTTATGTCTGTGTCCTGCAGCTTTTGCCCTTTAAGCATGGAGCCTTCCTCAGCTCCTCTCTCTTAACTTCACTTACCAGGGCCTTTTCCAGATTCCTGTTCTTTTCCTTTGACTTAACAGTCTTCTTGGGATCCCTCCTTTCTGTCCTACTGCTTGGCTTTGGGAGCTTTATGTTATTTTGGGAAATCTGCTCTCTGCAGTTCCCTCTCCTGATTCCTGGTTTTTACTGAACTAAAAAAACTTCTGTTCTGTTTCTCCCTGTGTCTGTGGGCCCCCTGTTGCTAGGCAACAGCCCAATTTTCTACTTCAAGTGTCGTAAAACCTCATTAAAAATTCAGGTATAGAAATAAACCTACAGATTTGCAGGCATCTGTTTAAAGTGAAACTAAAACTCAAGTTTCAACCTTTTAACCCACAAATAAAATATATAAGTAACTTAAACTTAAAGCTATAGCTTAGTCCTAACACCCACAAACACAAATACAATTTACTTAAATTATATCTTGTTCCTATCAAAACATGCTGGCTCACTTTGTTTGACTGGTGGATTCTGCAATACTAGCATTCTTTCAGTTTCTTTGTGACCTTCAATTTCTTTCTTAATTTTACTTAGGGCTGCAGGAGGAATTTGGACTTTAGGAGGTTTATCATGGTCTCTCTTTGTCAGATTTCCTCTTTCAAGCAAATGATCTATGTGACATTAATGTTGTCCCTCTCCAATCTTTACTAGGTATGTGAATTCACCTAGCATCTTTACAGCAATTTCAATCACATACTTCTCTTTATCATTTTTGTGGTTGTACACCATGACCTTCTGACAACCACATCAACTCTCTAAGTTTCATGCCTGCTGTATCATGACTCATCTCCACTTTGTCTTGCTTTTCTCTTATTTGGCTATTAATGTCAGGTTTAAGCAAACTAAATCTTCTCCTAGGAGTGTGCTTATACACTGACTCATAAGGTAAGCAACCTGTAGTAGATTGTACGGTTATTCTGTAAGAGAACACAAAATTGTCCGTCCCATGTCAAAGAAAAACCTGGAAATTACCGCCTAGTTTGTCACTGAGCAGATACTTCTGCAAAGACCTCTTCACAATCTGTACACTTCTTTCTGCAGCACCATTCGATGCTGGGTGACAGGGTGGTATCTATCTCTCCGCCCCCCCCCCCACACACACCTTAAACCAGCTTATATTTCAACTCTTTCTTGGACTCGAAATCAAGTTCTGTCGAAGGGTCATGAGGACTCGAAACGTCAACTCTTTTCTTCTCTGCCGATGCTGCCAGACCTGCTGAGTTTTTCCAGGTCATTCTGTTTTTGTTTGGGATTAGAGTATGTTTGGCTCCATTCTTGCTCAGAAATATTTCAAACTCTTCCTGACATAAACTGTGGATCATTATCTGACACCAGATCCTTTGGCAATCCATAAATTGCAAACAAACTTCTCAAAACCTCAATAGTTTTCTCATTTGTGGCATTGGGCACAGACTCAATATTTATCCACAGCAACCAACCAAAACAAGGTACTCCTCCCCTTTCAGCTCAAAGAAATCATCATGTGCTCGTCCCCACAGTTTCCTTGTGTTGACAATGGAATGAAAGGAACCTTGGTCGGATCATTTCTTATCCTGAGACACACTTCAAAACTTTTCACCAATTCTTCAACATCTCTGTCTACCTTTGGGTACCAAAAATAGCTTCTTGCTACTTCTTGCAAACAGACTATCCCTGGGTGCTCTTGATTCTGCTAACAATCTGCCTCTCAGCATTGGCAGAATGATGACTCTTAAACCCCACCGGAGACAGCCTTGATCTACACTCGGTTCGTTTCTACGTGTGAAATACTCCTGCAATTTCTCATCATCACACCCTTTAAGCCAGCCATTCATGACACAATTGAGCGATTTACTGAGCAGCCCTTCCTTTTGAGTTTCTTCACTAATTTCTCTGGCAGACACTGGCGTTTGTGCTTGTAAAGTAATTCACAGATAGCTCGGTGGCTAGAAATGAATCAGTCTTCATGGGAAATCTCAAAAGAATGTCTACATTTATATGATCTGCTGACTTACACTATTTAATGCCCTAGTGATGGGACATCAAAATCAATGCCCATCTCTGAAAGCATGCAGCTGCTAGGGATGGAACTCCATCCTTTGAACCAAATATGATTGTAAGGGCTTGGTGGCCAGTTAATAAAGTCTCGTCTGGACCTGGAAAAATTTATTAATTTTGCTTCCAATTTCCACCCCTCCATCATTTTCACGTGGTCCATCTCTGACACTTCCCTTCCAGTCCTTGACCTCTCTGTCTCAATTTCTGGTGATAGACTGTCCACCATTATCCATTACAAGCCCACCGACCCCCACAGCTACCTCGACTACAGCTCCTCACACCCCGCTTCCTGTAAGGACTCCATCCCATTCTCTCAGTTCCTTCGCCTCCATCACATCTGTTCTGATGATGCTACCTTCAAAAACGGTTCCTCTGACATGTCCTCCTTCTTCCTTAACCGAGGTTTTCCACCCACGGTCGTTGACAGGGCCCTCAACCGTGTCCGGCCCATCTCCCGCGCATCCGCCCTCACACCTTCCTCTCCCTCCCAGAAACATGATAGGGTCCCCCTTGTCCTCACTTATCACCCCACCAGCCTCCGCATTCAAAGGATCATCCTCCGCCATTTCCGTCAACTCCAGCATGATGCCACCACCAAACACATCTTCCCTTCACCCCCCTGGCGGCATTCCGTAGGGATCGTTCCCTCTGGGACACCCTGGTCCACTCCTCCATCACCCCCTACACCTCAACCCCCTCCTATGGCACCTTCCCATGCAACCGCAGAAGGTGCAACACCTGCCCCTTTACTTCCCCTCACCTCACCGTCCAAGGGCCCAAACACTCCTTTCAAGTGAAGCAGCATTTCACTTGCACTTCCCTCAATTTAGTCTACTGCATTTGTTGCTCCCAATGCGGTTTCCTCTACACTGGAGAGACCAAACGCAGACTGGGTGACCGCTTTGCAGAACACCTTCGGTCTGTCCGCAAGCATTACCCAGACTTCCCTGTCGCTTGCCATTTCAACACTCCACCCTGCTCTCATGCCCACATGTCCGTCCTTGGCTTGCTGCATTGTTCCAGTGAAGTTCAACGCAAACTGAGGAACAGCACCTCATCTTCCGACTAGGCACTTTACAGCCTTCCGGACTGAATATTGAATTCAACAACTTTAGATCATGAACTCCCTCCTCCATCCCCACCCCCTTTCCGATCTCCCTTTTCCCCAATAATTTATATAGATTTTTCTTTTCCCACCTATTTCCATTATTTTTAATGTATTTCCATCCATTGTTTTATCTCTACCTTTTAGCCTATTTCGACCCCTTCACCCCACCCCACCCCCACTAGGGCTATCTGTACCTTCACCCCACCCCCACTAGGGCTATCTGTACCTTCCCCCCACCCCACCCCCACTAGGGCTATCTGTACCTTCCCCCCACCCCACCCCCACTAGGGCTATCTGTACCTTCCCCCCACCCCACCCCCACTAGGGCTATCTGTACCTTCCCCCCACCCCACCCCCACTAGGGCTATCTGTACCTTCCCCCCACCCCACCCCCACTAGGGCTATCTGTACCTTCCCCCCACCCCACCCCCACTAGGGCTATCTGTACCTTCCCCCCACCCCACCCCCACTAGGGCTATCTGTACCTTCACCCCACCCCCACTAGGGCTATCTGTACCTTCACCCCACCCCACCCTCACTAGAGCTATCTGTACCTTCACCCCACCCTCACTAGGGCTATCTGTACCTTCCCCCCACCCCACCCCCACTAGGGCTCTCTGTACCTTCCCCCCACCCCACCCCCACTAGGGCTATCTGTACCTTCACCCCACCCCCACTAGGGCTATCTGTACCTTGTTCGTCCTGCTTTCTACCCTTAATTAGCACATTCCTTAGATAATATCACCACCTTCAACACCTCTTTGACCTTTTGTCTATGACATCTTTTGGTTATCTCTACCTATCACTGGCCCTCTATCCAGCTCTACCTGTCCCAGCCCCCCTTAAACCAGTTTATATTTCACCCCTTTTCTATTTTTACTTAGTTCTGTTGAAGAGTCATACGGACTCGAAACATTAACTGTGTTCCTCTCCGCAGATGCTGTCAGACCTGCTGAGTTTTCCCAGGTATTTTTGTTTTTGTTTTGGATTTCCAGCATCCGCAGTTTTTTGCTTTTAGGTTAATAAAGTGAGCTTCCTGCCATACAAGTATTTGTGGACCTTAGTAACACATGCGACCGCTAATGCCTCCTTCTCAACTTGAGTAATTTTGCTCTGACCTTGTTATAGCACGTGAAGCATATGTTATAGGCCTTCTCTTCTTGCATAGTGTGAGATAACACTCCCTACCCTTGTAGTGAGGCATCGCACTCTAAAATCAATCATTTCTTGGGATCATGGTGGGTCAAAACACCAATCAATACTTTCTTCACTTCTTCAAATGCTTTCTGATACTCCACAGACAGCTCCCAAACAATTCCATCTTTGAGCAGTTGATACATTGGAGTGAATGTATTTGCTAACTTGGGTATGAACTTAGAATAAAACACAACAGTCCCTCTAAATGTTCAAAGTTCTTCTTCGCTCTCTCATCTCTTTCCTTTCAAAATCTCTTCAACCTTCTAGGTTGGGTGGATCGCTTCACCGTCTGTTTGGTGACTGAGGTATGTTACATTTGACACCATGAAGCAATACTTGTGCTTTTTATCTTTGATGCTGTACTCGAAGTCGATCTCGAACTTTGTTCAAACTTACAATGTGCTCTTTCTCTGTCTTACTGCTCATTAGAAACAGCCATAATCCTTTCATCCCACTTCATACCTGATCCACGATGCTCTGGAATACCACGGGAGCAGTAAACACCCCAAATGGTAACCTTTTATGTTTGTGAATGGTGTTAATGAAGGTCTGCTTATATCAGATAGTGATTTTTAATCCATTAGCTGGAAACTTGGACGCAAATTTTTAAGAACATACTTTTTAAAATGACAGGATGACTGGAAATTGTGGCCAAAATAACAGCTGCCCCAATTTGAGTTTCAAATTCCACGTCATTGGGATGGAGATGCCGGGTCTGCAAAGACCACACCAGAGACAATAGAGCCCTAAGGAATGTGAAAGACCCTATCTCCAATATTAAGGAGGCATTAAGACAAGCACCTGAGATTTAATTTTTGGAGATGGAACGTTAAATCTAATCACTTGGGCCATGAGACAATGGCTAAGGTAACTTTGTAGACATGAGCTAATCAAACTACCTTTTGGAATACACGAACAACAGCCTTGTTTGGATTCACCCTTCCAAAAGTGGAGGGCAAGTCACATGACCAGCAAGCTCCATTTCCCTGTTTAAAAGATACATTTTTGCAGAGAGTTGACGTTGAGAAGCTGATGCACTGAGGACAAGCAGCTGAAGCAGTTGAGCCTTGCCCTCTCTCCACCCTTCCAAGTAATCTTCCAGCCATGTCTGCAGATCGAGACCAACCGGAGGCAAACTGACTGTGAACAGAGTCCTTTTAAAATAGAAGTTCTGCTCAACACCACTGTCTCCAGAGGGACAGCTAAATTAACGAGCCACAACTTTAAACCCAAACATCAGGAACACTGAGAGAGTGTCTGACCTGCAGAGTCAACGAGCCACTGACTGTTTGTTCCTTTTGCTTATGGGGTCTCATTTGATCAGCCTATCCTTGCTCACTCTGTAATCTGTATTTGTGTGTGTGAGCTCTCCAAGTGTTTGTACACACATGGAAGTTGGTGCGTATCTGATTATAATACCCAGGTCAGTGTAAGGACAATAAAACTAACCTTTCTTTGCTAAACTCCAGAGGACCTCTCCGATTGGTTCTTTTATGATCACAGTATGTAAACAGTTGAAGACTTAACAGAATTTGCAAGTACATGCATCCTTTTAAATTAAAAAAACCCTGTTACGATCAAATGAGGAGTTGGAAAAGAGGGATGATATTTGACCCCTCCTCACTTGGCTGTAACAATGGTAAGCAGTTCCTTGCTTGTAATTCTAACTGCAAATATTCACTTGACAAATCTTTCTCACTGAAAACCTTTCCATTTGCTCAATTAGAAAATAAATCTTCACTGGTCAGCAGTGGCTAAGTAGCATGTTTGCCATCACTACAAATCTGAAAGGACCCATTTGCTTTTTGAACTACATAATGGGTGTGGCCCATTCACTGCTCTCCACCTTCTTAATTGCCCCTGTTCTTTCTGATATATCCACCTCTTTACTTACTGCTTACCAAATGGAATTCGCAACAGTCTCACTTGGCAACTGCTTCCTTTGATGAAACATAACTCCCAATGCAATCTTATTCTTAATCGCTCCATAATGTAAGTCCAGAATTTCATTAATTTTAGAATCGCCCATTGTACTGGAGTCTCTTTTGGCCAACACTGGTTTAACATCACCTCAAGACCAGTTGGCCCCATCATGGTGGGGAATATTTACTTTATCCTCATCATCTATTTCATTCGCTTCCATAATTGCAATCCTCCTTGTTATGCTGAGTTACCTCCATTGTCCCCAAATGCCTCTTCAGTTCCATTTTGTTTGAATTACATAGCGTGTTGACTCATTGTGTACCTGAACGTGATGTGCACATGAAAGGATCTCTCACATTGCTCAAACTTCCTTAAAAACCAATGTTCTAAAAATCTGTCACAACTTTCTTCAGTCCTTTAAATTCTCAAATGAAATATAAAAAAACAATTCCATTCCAGGCTTGCTGTCATCTTTCTGTTGTGTGTTGTATTGTGTAGGACTAACTGCTCAGTTGCAGGCAGCCATTATTGAACAACTTTATTTACACCTCCCCAGCACCGATGACAATATAACAAAATGCTTTGATCTTGCAATATAGCAGAATGGCTTTTCCCCTCCACTCTGTTGGCCTTACCGACTTTGGGCCTCTTTATTTGGTAATTTTGCTGCAGTAAACCAAGGTCAGCTCCATGTTGAGGTGCCCTGACTGTCTCCTACCTGCCAAAGCAATGCCCACCTCTCCCAGTGAGGCTGCTGGCTGGATATCACTGTGGGCCCTCTGTTTGGACCTCCCTTCATCTTTAATTGGGCAGCCCCCCAGGGGCAGCTGCTTGATTGGCTGCCTCTGGGAAAATTGCAGCCGACAATCCGGTGTGGCCGCTCCCAGCTTCCCGACCCGGAACTGAGGCCATCGTCGGGATCACCAGCCAAGTGAGGAAGATCCAGCTGTGTGATTCATTGACTTGCTTTAAAAAATGTTTCTCTGCTCGCAAAGGGGTTCTGGGTCCTGGCGAGCGGGTGTCTCACTTCAGAGATTAGCTCCTGCGGAACCAGATCAAGATTCTTTTCTGGAGATCAGAAAGATGCAAATGTTTGGAGCGACTGACTGAGCGTCTCAGTCAGGGAAGGCTGCAGTCATCCTGGACAGGGTAGGAAATGGATTGGGTTTGGATTAATCTCTGAAAGATGACACTGACATTTTCATTCAGTGAAAAGAGGCCCAGAATGCACTAAATCATTTGTTAGGGTTCAGTGGACCTGAGGGAGGAACTGTCCTCTTCAGCGTTCACATCCCCACCAATGATTCCGGTGTTCAGCCACTGCCGTTAATTTTAGTCATTGTTCCTCCCTGTAATAAAACTGGCCAAACACCTGTGGACTGAACTGTCCAATTGAACCTTCTAATTCCTTATCCCATCTGTATCCTGAGGCCTGAGCTTCTCTGAATGGTCAGCTGTTATTGAATCTGTTTGTTAACTTTTATTAAGTTTCAACATTATCGTTCACTGGTGTGAGAGTGATGGGTGAACAGAAGACAGCTCATGTTCCCTCTATCTTAAATGTATCCAGTAGCCAAAAGAAGAACATCTTGCATTGCTATAGTGCCTGTCTCAACCTAGTGTCTCAAAGCACTTTACAACCAACAAAGTACTTCTTGAAGCGTAGTCATTGTTGTCATGTAGGAAAAACAGGAGCCAATTTATGCACAGCAAGATTCCACAAACAGCAATGAGCTGGATAATCTGTTTAAGTTATTGCTGGAAGATCAGAACACCAGCAAGAATGTTCCCATTCAGCTGTTGAATCGTGCGTTGAGGTCCTTTATATCCAGCTCAGAGAGCAGAAAGAGCTGAGTTTAACAGCCAAGAGCTGAGGAAGAGCAGCCAGCAGAAGGATTGTACCTGAGCAAACATCCGCAATCCTCTATCATGAAGGAATCTTGTAATCACCTTTGATTTCTAATTTTTACATTGTTCTCTTGGGGTGTGGTATCACTGGCAAGGGTGGCATTTATTGCCCATTCCTAACTGCCCTGAGCAGGTGATGGTGAACTGCCTTCTTGAACCAGTGTGCAGTGTGGGACTGGAGTCACGTGTAGCCCTGGCCAGGTAAGGATGGCAAGTTTCCTTCCCTAAGGGACATCTGTGAATCCTTTTGGGCTTTTACAACCGCTTTATGCTCAACATTGGAAAATTAAAATCTGATCTCAGTGAAAGTGACTGAAGCTGGACTGTCATAAAAACCCAACTGGTTCTTGAATGAACCCAGGCTGGGAGCCAAAAAAATATTATCAAGTTATTTATCACATTGACTGTGGGAGCTTGCTGTGTGCAAATTGACTCCTGTGTTTCCTACATTACAAACAGTGACTACCTACACTTCACAATTATGTCACTGGCTGGAGAGCCCTTTGGCCCATCCTGGGGATGTGTAACTCCAGTCCCACGTCAACATGGCTAACTCTTAGCTGCCCTCTGAAATGCCTTAGAAGGTCACTTGGTCCTATCATCACCTTCTCAGGGCAGCTGGAGGTGCCACCCTTGCCCGCAGTCTGAGAATGAATATAAAGGACAGTATTAATTGGAAGCAACGAGGGTCTTACCCATTGGCTGGACTGCCAGTGAGATCTCTGCGTGGCCTTTTTTTCAGGGAAGACCTGCTGAATTAATAACCTCTCAGGCACATGACAGACGAGTGGCAGCCCTTTCCCTGGGATCAAGGACCCCGGGGATGGAAGTCCCACCCGCTTAGAGCTACCAGCCAATCAGAGGCTGGCAGGTCTGTTGCACGTCAGCACCACCGGGGTGGTGGGGGGGGAGGGGAGGGGGGAGGTAGTGGCTGCTGCCAGTATGACACCCACCCAAGGCTTAGGATTGAGGAGACTCTTGAGCCATAGGTGAGTGATGGTGGGATGGTCACAGGTTGGGGGTCATGGAGGAAGGTGGGCTTGGCAGCAAGGGCAGTGGGGGTGTCTCTCATCTGCCCCTCTCCCACCCCTTCCTGATGCCAGGTCCCTCGTTAAGGCACTGAGTGCCTGTGAACCAGGGACACCACCGCCCACCCTCCAGGAGCCCGCCAGCAACCCAGATGAGATTTACTTATTGTGCTCCCTGCATGGCACACCCCACCTCTGCCCCCCACCCTGTCTGCTCCCGGTTTAGTGCCAGCAGCGGTGGGATGAAGGCCTTAACTGGCCATTAATGTCCTCAGCCCAACCATCTTCAGCTGCTTCACCAATGACCTTCCATCAAACATAAGGACAGAAGTGGGGATGTTCGCTGATGATTGCACAATGTTCAGCACCATTCGTGACTCCTCAGATACTGAAGCAGTCCATGTCCAAATGCAGCAAGTCCTGGACAATATCCAGGCTTGGGCTGACAAGTGGCAAGTAACATTCACACCACACAAGTGCCAGGCAATGACCATCTCCAACAAGAGAGAATCCAACCATCACCTCTTGATTTCAATGGCATTACCATCACTGAATCCCCCACTATCAACATCCTGGGGGTTACCATTGACCAGAAACTGAACTGGACTAGCCATATAAATACTGTGGCTACAAGAGCAGGTCAGAGACTAGGAATCCTGCAGTGAGTTATACACCTCCTGACTTCCCAAAGCCTGTCCACAACCTACAAGGCACAAGTCAGGAGTGTGATAGAATACTGCCTACTTGCTTGGATGAGTGCAGCTCCCACAACACTCAAGATGTTTGACACCATCCAGGACAAAGCAGCCCCGCTTGATTGGCACCACATCCATAAACATTCACTCCCTCCACCACTGACGCACAGTAGCAGCAGTGTGTACCATCTACAAGATGCACTGCATCAACTCACCAAGGCTCCTTAGACAGCACCTTCCAAACCCACAACTTCTACCTTCTAGAAGGACAAGGGCAGCAGATAGATGGGAACACGACCACCTGGAAGTTCCCCTCCAAGTCACTCATCATCCTGACTTGGAAATATATCACCGTTCCTTCACTGTCGCTGGGTCAAAATCCTGGAACTCCCTCCCTAACAGCACTGTGGGTGTACCTACACCACATGGACTGCAGTGGTTCAAGAAGGCAGCTCACCACCATCCTCTCAAGGGGCAATTAGGGATGAACATGGCCAATGATGCCTGCATCCTGCAAATGAACATTAAAAAAAAATGAATTGCCCACATAAGGACTCAGTTGGCTGTGGGGCAGGAAGGCTGTAGTCTGGCCTTGATTGTGGGGGAAGTGGAAAGGTGGTAGGGTCCCTGTTGAATGTCCATCTGCCACCCAACTCATCATGGGTGGGGGGGGGGGGGGGGCATTAAATTCTACCCATGATGCCTGAGTTATTTTTCCGATTCCAGAGCCCTACACTCCTGCCTCTCTCTCTCTCTGATTTGCAGATTTCATGTGCGAAAACAACTGGGGTGCTGGTGGGACAGTGTTCCTCACAGCTCAGAGTTCATGAGCATCCTCCTCCCACAGCCCTTTGATTTCCATCCTCAGGATTGTAAAGGGACAGGATCATGTTTACTGTGACGAGCCGTCTCACTTTGTCCGGAACAGTAGAACCAGAGGAAATAGCCCTACACTTGAAAGAGGAGGATGAATTTAAAATAAATCTGCAGAAACATTGGACCCAATTTTAACTCTCTGCAAGTTTTGAATGAATTAAATGTTTCCCATTTCTTCAGTGATGGAGAGGCTAATCTGTGGGACAAATTCTTGTGGCCTGTGGTTCTTGATCTTTTCTCATTGAATGGTTAGTAATCACAGATGTCCAATCTAATTGACACACTATCAATCACTCACATAAAACCGCCGCGTGTGAGTGAGTGTTCCATGTGGTATTAGTGGCAGATATGGATTTTAGTCAGTGGGTGTGCCGGCTTCTCACCACACAGAATGTAGTGGTTAAATATTTAAACAAGCTTCCCTGTCTGAACAAGGCTGAACTCACCTGGTACCCACCATTAGTTTTGCTAACTGTGGGTTTACTGCTTCTCTTTTATTCTTCCTGCCAAAATAGACAATTTAAGATTTTCCCACAATTTTACTCCATTTGTCAGATCCTGCCACTCTCAGCTCTCCTTCCTCTCATTGTCCTGCAAGGAGAGACCTGCCAGCCCAGTCTACACTGCCCGAGTGGTGTCACACTCCACTCTCACCTCCCAGCCCACATCAAGCCCACCTGCAGCCACTGCGCAAACATTCCATAGACCCTCCTGGAATGTCTCAACAGATGACCAGGGGTCCACAGACCCCAATTTGAGAGGCACTGCCTATGGAGACAATGGAAACATTGATTCATTTGATAGATTTGTAGATTTCAGTCAGAGATAATATTTGGGTTACAGTCTGAATAATTTGTGACATGGTGATGAGTGGTGAGTGGAGTGAGCTTGAGAGGACCAGGTAACTTTGGACCAATGGGTTCTCACAGCTCTCCACTGGGGATTTCCTCACCTCATGTCTGGCTCTGCTGTAGACTCATTGATTGAGGTTGATCGCTGTGATTGGTCAATAACTCCATTATTGGTGTCTCATGAGATGACCAGGATTGAAGGAGATGAATGAGATGGACCCTGGTCTTTCTGTGTAGAACACTTCCCCATGTTCCTAGCAGATCAGGGGCTAATAGTTGACCATTTACTAAAGGTGTACAAACAGTGTGGAATAGTAAAAAGCAAACAGTGGGGCTGATGTTGTACTGTCAGAATTACAAACCAGAAAGAACTGTACTGAGGCTGTGTAAAGCTACAGTTAAACTGTAAATCTACCCGTGGGGTATTGAGAGCCTCATTGGCCCCTACACATTGTGTCAACCTGAGAGAAGATGCTGCGGAGAGTGGTCAGGAAAGTATCTTAGAGTCCAGGGGTTAGGGGAAATGAAGGCTTTAGTGGGGATACAATTGAGATTTGTAAAATATAATTTTTGGGATAAATGCCCACCCTTATTTCCCCATTGAAGGTCGTGGTTGTTAAGCTGGTAGATTTCTTGTTAACCTGGTAGATTTCTTGTTAAACTGGTAGAGCTCTTCACGTTCGTATGGGATTGGAGTCAAATATAGCTCAGGCCGTGAGGATGGCAGGATTCCTTCCCTAAAAAGGACCAGTTGTGTTTTCATGACAACCCGACAGCTTTGTGATTGTTTGTTCTGAGACCAGCTTTTTATTTCCAGATTTGTTCAAACGAATTCAGATTCTCCAGCTTTCCAGGCAGGACCTTTACTCATTTTTTTGATTGCATGTCAAATAACATAATTACTATTCTACTGTCTTTGACTGAACTCAGACCAGTTGGATAAATTATCTGAGATGGATAGGGATGATGTAACTGGAGGGATTACATAGAAATTCCACAAGCAAAGAGTTAGTTTGGAATCCAAGATGTAAATAGTTTCTCAAACAGTCACCAATCTCCGGAACAAACTGACAATACTACACAGCCCTTTAAAAGGGAATTTGACAAGTTGCTGAGAGGAAGACAAATTCCTACTTAGAGGACAGGCTATAATTTTGAGGAGTTCTGGGTTAGCCAGATCACTTCAAGCCTGTTTAATTGTCTTGAGGATTCTGAGAGGAATTTGTCAGAGTTTTTCCTGAATTAGCCATAGGAACTGTGTTAGTCTTTTTTTTAAACCTTTCACAGTGGATGATGTGATAAGGGGGCAGATAGAGACAGGTGATGGTTTCACGGTTGAATGGGACATGTTCGATGGATCTGGTGGTCCCTTCACTCTTGGGTGCATTCACATGGTCCCTGTTTAATAGGCCAACCTCTGTGCACATGGAGTGAGGGAACAGCCTGATGGTCATATTTATGCGAGAGCTGCTTGTTCCCATGTGCTATGAAAAGACTTCTTCAGTTTATTGTGGGACTGGGTGGTGGAAAAAAGTGATGGAAAATAACACGATTGACTTACAGAAGATCCATTTGTTTCCCTCTGATTGGAGGCATCTGTATTAGCACTGGGACCATCAGCTGATAACAAAGCCTGAATTTGACGCTCCTCTCAATACCAGTAACATGATTACTCAGGGCTCAGATAAAAAAATGTTTGTGTTTGATGCCAGCATGGCTCTGGATATCGCGCTCAACTCCGAACCATGTCAAACACGGATTCAAGCTCCTCCAGAGACCTAAGTACATGATAGAGACCGGCATTTTTTGGTTAATGGTGACACTTTTTGGCTGGCAGGTTAAACTGACCTGTCTTCTCCCTGATCTGTCCTCTCCGGTAGATGCAAACAGTCCTACAGCACCATCTCAAAGCAGAGCGCAGGAGTCTAGTCAATTTCTATCCATAAACCAATATCACAAGGAAACAGATGATTTGACCATGATCACCCTACTGTCTGTGGGATCTTGCTTTGCACAATCAAGGTTTTAGCACAGAGTCACCGCTGATCTATTAGTCAGCAATATGATTGACTGGGTGATAATGGAAACAGATGTGCTATTTCTATGGAGCTGTGTGCATGAGCACGGGCCATTCCAAAGTGCTTTCAGCTAATGAAGTCCTTTTTAAATGCAGTCACTATTGGGATGTAGGAAACACGTTAGAAAATTGGTGCACAGCAAGCTCCCGCAAACAGCAATGTGACAACGAGCTTTGGTTTAACATCTCTTCTGAGGAACGTCTTTCCAACAGCGCCTGCACTATCCTTGCTTTCTCTGCTTAAATGTCCGGAGAAGGATTTAAACCCAGAAGCTTGTGAGTCCGAGGTGAGAGAGTGTGCTCCCCACTGAGCCTCGGCTGATGCTGTTGAGGGACCAGGTGTGTGGATTTTAATGCATTGCCTTATCTTACATTTGATAACATTTTAAAACAAAAAAATCCTTATCTATGATCCTGAGGAATGTCAGCCTCAGTCCCAGCTCACTCCCACTGGAGCTGCACTTCACTGAGTCGGCAAAAATGGAAACCTCGTGAGAACAGGTGTGTCCCCGTGTGTCTGGGTGTATGTCCCCGTTTGTCCCCGTGTGTCTGGGTGTGCCCCTGTTTGTCAGGGTGTATCTAGGTGTGTCTCTGTATGTCTGGGTGTGTCCCCATGTGTGTGTCCCTGTGTGCCTGGGTGTGTCCCCGTGTGTCATAGAGTCATAGAGTCATAGAGGTCTACAGCACAGAAAAAGGCCCTTCGGCCCATCGAGTCAGCACCAGTCAAACAAGTACCTAACTATTCTAATCCCATTTTCCAGCACTAGGCCCATAGCCTTGTATGCCATGGCATCGCAAGTGCACATCCAAATACTTCTTAAATGTTATGAGGGTTTCTGCCTCTACCACCCTTTCAAGCAGTGAGTTCCAGATTCCCACCACCCTCTGGGTGAAAAAATTCTTCCTCACATCCCCTCTAAACCTCTTGCCCCTTACCTTAAATCAATGCCCCCTGGTTATTGATCCCTCCACCAAGGGGAAAAGTTCCTTCCTGTCTACCCTATCTATGCCCCTCATAATTTTATACACCTCAGTCATGTCCTCCCTCAATCTCCTCTGCTCCAGGGAAAATAACCCCAGTCTATCCAATCTCTCCTCATAACGAAAACTCTCCAGCCCAGGCAACATCCTGGTAAATCTCCTCTGCACTCTCTCTAGTGCAATCACATCCTTCCTATAATGCGGATTCCAGAACTGCACGCAATACTCTAGCTGTGGCCTAACCAGCATTTTATACAGTTCCAGCATAACCTCCCTGCTCTTATATACTACACCTTGGCGAATAGAGTCAAGTATCCCATATGCCTTCTTAACCACTTATCTACCTGTCCTGCTACCTTAAGGGACCTGTGGACATGCACATCAAGATCCCTCTGATCCTCGGTACTTCCCAGGGTCCTACCATTCATCGTGCATTCCCGTGCCTTGTTTGTCCTGCCCAAGTGCATCACCTCACACTTATCCAGATTAAATTCCATTTGTCACTGATTAGCCCATCTGACCAGCTCGTCTATATCCTCCTGTAATCTAAGGCTATCCTCCTCACTATTTACCACCCCACCAATTCTCATGTCATCCGCGAACTTACTGATCAACCCTCCTACATTCAAGTCTAAATGGGGTGTCTCGGTGTGTCCGTGTGTCTGGGTGTGTATCTTGTTGTGTCTGGGTGTGTCTAGGTGTGTCCCTGTGTGTCATGGTGTGTCCGGGTGTTTGGGTGTGTGTGTGTGCACTGCACTATGCCAGGCCCTGACTGAGGGTCCTTCCCCATATTGTCAGGGTGTCGTAGGAACTGAGGGGAGCTCCACCCTGGGGTTTGATATATTCCTGGAGCCTTCACCACATCAGGTCCCACCTGTACCTGCCACACCTGGTCAGAAAACCCTGTTCACCCGTCTCCAATACTTTAATAAATAATAAACAAAGAAATGGGCAGAAAGACACTTGATCTTTTTGAGTCACTCACTGTGAAATTTCTCCTTGGCCAGTGGAGATTTAATCTTTAATCCCTGGAGGCTTGTTAACAATCCTGGATGGACCACAAACCTTACACTGTCTGACCATCAAAGCAAACCACATAAAAAGCCCAGAACCCCCAGATTAAACAGGTCCCAGATTGGGCACAGCAGCATCAGTGACTCCCTCTGGACCGGCCTTCACTCAAACACTGGGTGGGATTTCAGCCCCATTCGATTTAAACTGAGTGAGATGCTGTAAAGTAGAGTCTGGTAGAGATTCACATGCCCCCATCTGATATACACACACTTATCCTTGTTTATCCCTGTGGATTGATCTAATTTACACAGAGTGACCTCTTACCCTGGTACAGCTGCGGTGGATAATGAGTATTTATACAAAACCAGCCCCCCAACTCACTCCCCCCACAACCCCCGGAACTAGCACAGATGCTGGTGAGTAAACATATTGGATCTGACCCAAGGGTAAACACATCGCATTCCAAGGTGGGATGTTCATTTCCTTGCAAATATCTCTCAAATGGATTGGGAATATTTCATCCACACCCGACTGCAGGTGTTTACATTAATATTAATCGTAATTGTCAGTGTAGCTCAGCAAGTATCCTTCTCACACCTCTGACTCAGAAAGTCAGGGCCTCAGCCTCTGTTCCAGGAGCCCAGCATATAGTCCAGCCTGACACCTCAGAGCAGTACAGAGGGAGAGCCGCTCTGTCAGAGGGTCAGTACTGAGGGAGTGCTGCACTTTCAAAGGGTCAGTACTGAGGGAATGCTGCACTGTCAGAGAGTCAGTACTGAGGGAGTGCTGCACTGTCAGAGAGTCAGTACTGAGGGAGTGCCACAATGTCAGAGGGTCAGTACTGAGGGAGTGCCGCACTGTCAGAGGGTCAGTACTGAGGGAGTGCTGCACTGTCAGAGGGTCAGTACTGAGGGAGTGCTGCACTGTCAGAGGGTCAGTACTGAGGGAGTGCTGCACTATCGGAGGGTCAGTACTGAGGGAGTGCCGCACTGTCGGAGGGTCAGTACTGAGGGAGTGCCGCACTGTCGGAGGGTCAGTACTGAGGGAGTGCCGCACTGTCGGAGGGTCAGTACTGAGGGAGTGCCGCACTGTCGGAGGGTCAGTACTGAGGGAGTGCCGCACTGTCGGAGAGTCAGCACTAAGGGAGTGCTGCACTGTCGGAGCTGCCACCTTTTGAGCAAGATGTTGAACTGAGGCCCTGCCTGGCCTCTCGGGTGTATGTTGAAAAATCCATGGCACTATTGTACGAAGAACAGGGAAATTTTCCCTGGTGTCTTGGCCAATGTCTCTCAAACAACATCCGATTCTGTGGTGAATATCTCATTTCTATTTGTGGGAGCTGGGTTGATGTTCAGAAACTGGCTTCTGTGATTATCATATTACAAAAGCGACTTCGATTGGAAAGTTACGAGTTATGAAAAGTAATGCAGAATTGCAAATCTTTCTTCCTTTTCGCTGCTAAAACTCAGATTTTTCTGCAAGGAAGCTGCACATTCTCAATTTGGATTCGGAGAAAATATCTCAGACCTAACCTCCTGGTCTGGTATCCCTGTTATCAGGAGTTACTGTTTATTTCCAGGATTTACAGATAGCCTTGTTATCAGAGGTCCCTGTTTATTGACTGAGTGTTAGTTAACCTATTTATTCGAGGTTTTACACTCAGCACTGTCAGAGGGCAGCCATTCACACTTTATATGGACAAGGTGACCTTCAGCTCTGGATTACAAACCACAAACAACGTGGAAGAAAATTATTTGGAAAATTGCAATTAATGTCATGGTGATTCCCAATCGGACCGCATGTTTTTGCCATAGGAGTTGCAATAAATCCCTGCACTTTATCCTCATATGGGCAATGTTTAAATGTCCATTGGGTTTCGTAAGGTGGTCATATTTTCTCCTGCATGTCTGATTTATGTGCTGAGCAGTGACTCAGATACTGGGAAATGTTGCCACTGAATCCACTCAAACTTGCTCTGGACTATTGTGCTGCACTGGCTGTGGGATATTTGGAGACAAGTTGCGGTTGTGAAATGTGCGATATAAATGCAGGTCTGGGTGAGATTGGACTGTCTGTCTCCTTCTCTCTGATTTATCTCCCTGTTTTCACTATTTGAGGGGTGGACCTGTGACAGACAACCCCTGCGTAACACACACAGGACCAGAGACTTCCCGTCACAATGGGCATGATTACTGTAGACACTAGCACTGATAAAGACAGATTCTAACTGTCTTTAACCTTAGCGGAAATAATGTCAATCGTTGGGCCATTAATATTTTAAATGCTTTTTCTTTAAAACAACGAACTTCTGTGTGAGAACTTTACTTTAAAAACTCAAAATTTAAGTGTGGCTCTCTGGACCCGTGTTTACAAAATGCTGACCACTGTAAACACCATTCCTCACTCAACTCTGTAAATAATCTTTGTAAAACACATACATTGGATTAAATAACATCTTTTACATTTCCTGTTGGTGGTTTGAAACTTCCCACAAGCAAAATATCACAAGACTGCGGGATGTGGAGACACCAGTTTCAGTTGCTTGCTCCACATTCCTTAGAAGATCCATCAGAGGCAACCACTACAGTTAAAGGGTGGTCCCCCCCACCCAGGGTGCCCCACCCTCCCCAACTCCACGTTACACTCTGGCTGTCAATGAAAAACAGCTTAGGCCGTGAATTGGGAGCACCAGTGTCTCCATGTCTGAATTCACCATGTGTTTTCCCACTGTGTGAGGCTCACAGCTGAGAGAACCACATTATAAAGCATTCACTCTCTTTGGGTGGGAGTTCCTGGCACTGTCACTGTGATTTCCCCCACAGCAGGATGCAGAGGGCAGCCACAAGCCCACTGACTTTGATGGGACCGGAAGATCCCACTAGTGGGTAGGGCTGGCAAATCCCCAGCCTTTGTCCCTGGCCATTGTACTTGTTCAGTGTCTGAAGGAGGTGCAGGATGGGATTGCCAGTTTTGATTACCTGTATTCCTGGTGATTTCATTTACTGAGCTCCCACCTTGAACTGCCACACCCCATTCCCTCCAACCGTTCGTTCACCCATCCAGATGCATTGCCAACCAAACTGGGATTCCAACCAACTGGAAACCAGATGGAGCCTTTGGTATCCAATCGGATCCACCTTGACCATCCGTCTAAAAGTCTTTTAGTCTCACCGCCAGTGTGTCCATAATTAACAGATGAAAGTGTTTAAAGGAAATTAGAAGGATACCATGGCCAGAATTTCCTGGCCCCCGTGAAACCAGCTTGCGAACATCCGTCAATGGTCACGTTACATCGGGAACCTAATTTCAATACCTTAACATCTCATTATAAGCCCCATCGGCCGGAATCACCCCCTCCACCCTGGATCACCCGGGAATCACACCAACGGGTTTCACAGCTGAACATAAGCAACCTGCACCTGCCAAGCTGCAGTTCGCTCGGGGATTCGAGGTTTGTTTACCTATCTTGCTTCGGACAGCACTCACAGTCATCAGCGCCAGGCTCCACAGGCAGCACCACATCACTGTTAGGGAGGCCCACGGGCAGCTCTCTACCTACCAGACCAGCCGTAAGGCAGGGGCGGCTTTTCAATAGCTGCAGGGTGAGGGCTTGCTTGGGGGAGAGGTAGAAGTGGCCTCAGGCTGCAGGACGAGGGCTGTACTGGGGAAGGGGGGTATCCCAGGGTGTGTGTGTGGGGGACACATGTTGATCTGTGCAAGTGGCCTCATGATGGTGAGGGCTGAGGAGGCAGTCTCCAGAGGAGATGAGGCCAGATGGAGATGTGAGGGTGTGTGAGAGAGTGAGTGGTGATGTCCCTTGAGCTGGCAGTGAGTGAGATGCCAGTG
The DNA here is from genome assembly GCA_026770705.1 of Isurus oxyrinchus. Taxonomy (NCBI): domain Eukaryota; kingdom Metazoa; phylum Chordata; class Chondrichthyes; order Lamniformes; family Lamnidae; genus Isurus; species Isurus oxyrinchus. Next base: position 162,198,575 of record JANJGN010000011.1, on the reverse strand, counting down.
AATGTGTGATGGGCTTGTGAGTGTGTGAGTTTAGAGGGATGAGATGGTTGCCTTACCCTGGCTGCACAGATGAGATAATTCATCCTCTATCTGCACTGGATGGCCAACCTCTCCTGTGCGGCATTGGCACTGACCACCACTGCCACCACCTCCCAAGCTGGAGTGATGAGACTGATGGGCCTCCTATGGGCCAGACCTGGGGTAGAGGACATCACAGTGGGTCTTCATGGCATCCAGAAAGCATCCCAAGGATGTGTCACTGAATCGGGGAGCTGCACTCATCTTGGCTTTTGATGCTCTCCTGGACTGCAAGAAGTGTGCACGCGGCTGCAGTATAACTATGGTGCCCTACATGAGGAAGTGGTGAGGTAACAGCATGGTGGGCAAATCAGTGGCTGTTTCCTGTGGCTGCATAATTAATGAGATGGAAATGGGACAATACAGCACAAAAACCCATCATTACGGGTAAAACAACATTTTCCCCACCCCCTAATGCGCTTTGTGCAAATCTGGAATGATTCCTCCCGATAGTTTTAAGGTCCCGATGTTTTTTATGCTGGTAGCTGTTTCCTGGGGATTAAAAATCTTTAATTCTTATAGACTCCAAACAATCCTAGGTGGCTGGACAGGGTCTGTTTGTAGATTGTCCACGCTATAGATTTTGCTTCGGATGGAATATAATGTAGGGAAGTGTGAAGTTATTCACTTTGTTCTGGAGTTCTTTAACGAAGGGGATAAAGGGCAACCGGTGGATGTACTGTACTTAGATTTCCAGAAGACATTTGATAAGGTGCCACATCAGAGATATTGTGTAAAATAAAAGCTCATGGTGTTTGGGGTAACATATTGTTATGGATAGAAGATTGGCTGGCTAACAGGAAGCAGAGAGTTGGCATAAATGGGTCTTTTTCTGGTTGGTAGGATGTAACGAGTGGTGTGCCACAGGGATCAGCGCTGGGACCTCAACTATTTACAATTTACATAAATGACTTGGATGAAGGGCCAGATGGAATGGTTGTTAAATTTGCTGATGACACAAAGATAGGTAGGAAAGTAAATTGTGACGAGGACTTAAAGAGACTACAAAAGGAGGAGATTCAGAGGGATCTGGGGGTCCTGGTGCATGAATCACAAAAGGCTGGTATGCAGCTACAGCAAGTAATTAGGAAAGCTAATAGAATGGTATCATTTATTGTGAGAGGAATTGAATACAAAAGTAGGGAGGCTATACTACAGTTATACAGGGCACTGGTGAGACCACATCTGGAGGATTGTGTACAGTATTAACCTCCTTATTTAAGGGAGGGTGTAAATGCATTAGAAGCAGTTCAGAGAAGGTTTACTAGACTAATACCAGGAATGGGCAGGTTGTCTTATGAGGAAAGGCTGGTCAGACTAGACTTGTATCTACTGGAGTTTAGAATATTAAGAGGCGACTTGATCGAAACCTTTAAGATCCTGAAGGGTCTTGACAGGGTGGATGTGGAGAGGATGTTTCCTCTTGGGAGAGAATCTAGAACTAGGGGTCACCGTTAGACACAGATGAGGAGAAATTTTTCTCTCAGATTCTTAAGTCTTTGGAACTTTCTTTCTCAAAAGGAGATGGAAGCAGAGTCTTTGAATATTTTTAAGGCAGAGCTAGATAGAATCTTGATTAACAAGGAAGTGAAAGGTTATCAGGGGTAAGCAGGAATGTGGAGTTGTGGTTAAAATCAGATCAGCCCATGATCCTATTGAATGGCGGAGCAGGCTCGAGGGGTTGAGTGGCCTATTCCTGCTCCCAGTTCATACGTTTGTATGTTCATTTGTTCATAAAAAGAGAAAAGCAGAGTATTTTTTAAAAGGTGTGAAACTTGTAAGTGTTGATATTCAGAGAGACTTGGGTGTGTTTGTACAGGGAACGTAGAAAGTTAGCATGCAGGCCCTGCAAGCAATTAGGACGGCAAATGACATGTTGGCCTTTATTGCAAGGGGATTGGAGTACAGGAATAAAGAACTCATGCTAGAGTTGTACAGGGTTTTGGCGAGACCAAAATGGAAAATTGTGTGCAGTTTTGGTCTCCATTTTTAAGGAAGGATATACTTGCATTGGAGGTGGTACAGCAAAGGTTCACTAGATTGGTCCCTGGGTTGAGGGGCCTGTCCCTATGTTGAGAGGCTGAGTAAATTGGGTCCATATTCTCTAGAGTTTAGAGGAATGAGAGGGGATCTCATTGAATGCTTCAAGATTGTGAAAGGGTTTGACAGGGTGGACTCTGAGAGATTGTTTCCGCTGGTCGGGGAATCTAAAACACAGGGGGCACAATCTCAGGATAAGGGGCCAATCGATTAGGACTGAGAAGAGGAGAAATTTCTTCACTCAGAGGGTTGTGAATCTTTGGAGTTCTCTACCCCAGAGGGTTGTGGATAATCCATCACTGAATATATCTAAGGCTGGGAGAGACCGATTTTTGGTCTCAGAGTGTTACAGGATATGGGAGCAGGCAGGAAAATGGAGTTGAAGCCCAAGATCAGCCATGATTGTATTGAATAGCCGAGCGGGCCTGATGGGTCACGTGGTCTATTCCTGCCCCTAACAGTATCCAAGGGATTTGTGCCAGGGTCATGAGTTTAAGCAGACTCCTGTGGTGGCTTTCTGCAAAATCACATTTGTGAACTTGCTGATGGAGTTAGTGGGAACCCACCAGCTTCCAGTAGGAAGTGGTTCAATTCTGTTTATGTGGAAGGTTTATAGACAGTCTCCCATCAAGACAAACTGATGTAATTGTTTAAACAGAAGGATGTGCCTGAAGCAGCAACCCTGTCACAGAACATGTAGTGATGGGAGTCAAATCCAACCAGGATGCAGAAACAACAATACTCACTGCTGTCTGAACGGCTTCTTCCCACAGCACTCTGACCCTCCCACGGAGACCAGCCCATTGGCAGCTCAGTAACTGTGGTGACTGCTGTTTCTGTTTAGCAGCCACACGCTTTGTTCTGAGGTGTTGTGGGAGGCCAGGAGTCAGGCATCCAAGATACAGCCTGGCTCTTTGCAAAGAGGCTCAGTCTGGATCAGTAGTGGACATAAACTTCAATCTTGTCTCAATCTGGATCAAAATTTAGAAAGATTGGCCTTTATATTGTGCCTTCCAGGATGTCCCCAAGCATTTTCCAGTCAATGAAACGCAGTCAGTCTTGGATCTGGGGCTGGTAAGATGACCTCTCCTGCCAGTTACATGGAAGGCTGTATGATTGGCCATCAACACCTTATATCGCATCAGCCAAGTTCCAGAAGTTTCTGTAGGAATCTACAGCCCATGTACCTACACCACACGGAACACAAACAGCCAGCGACACCCACATCCCAAGAGTGAATGTTAAAATAATCTACCAGGCTACAGGTGTTTTCTCGTTTTGCAAAGGTGGTAGTGAGAGCTCAAGGATTCAAAATTTGACCTCGCTCTGCCTGTAAATCAGAAGCAACAAGGGATAATTTTGGGACCCAACACCCTCTAGGCTGACCTCCTTTTGGGTGTGGCCATTTTCACTGGTGAGTCTGAGGTGTGACCTCCTCAATCAGGGATTTGGCCCTTTCCCAGTATGTTAATGAGGGGCCTGGAACTGGGAGGTTGGGCGAGCCAGAGCTAAGAGGTTTCATTGTTCCACTACCCACACTGGATATCTCGTGTAGGAGAGTGAGGTCCAGCCGAACAAAAGCTAATCCCAGCCCGAGTGTGAATGAGACCACACCCGAGCTGGGGCATTGGTTGGCAAAGAGAAGGATGAGTGCTTGTGTGGATATAGTGACGTGGCTGCCCTCAATGACAAGCCTTATTGTTTATATATTTTTAAATTTGGAATCCGGATGCATTTGGAAGGTAATCTTCCTGGGTTCTTGTCGAATCATATTATAGAATAGAAAATTAAAACAAAAATTAACCATGTTGTCACATTCTGCTCACCTTTCCCCTGCTCTCGGTTACTCCACTGACCAAGACTTAAGAGTATGCGAGCAGGAGGAGGCCATTCTGCCCCTCAAGCCTGTTCCACCATTCTATAAGATCACAGTTGATCTGTGCCTTAAATCCATTTTCCCACCTTTGCTCCATAGCCCTTAATCCCCTTACCCAACAAAAATCTATCAATCTTAGTTTTGAAATTTTCAATTGACCTCCAGCCTTAACAGCTTTTTCGGGGGAGAGAGTTCCAGATTTCCACTCCTCTTTGTGTGAAGGTGTGCTCCCTGACACCACCCCGAACTCTAATTTTAAGGCAATCTCACCATGCTTTGATTCCCCCTCAGAGGAAATATTTCCTTTGTATTGACCCTATCGAATTCTCTGAACATTTTAAGCTCCTGCGATCAGATCACCCCCTCGGTCTCCTCAACTCCAGTAGCTTCGTGAATGCTGTTCTGCAGAGCTCACCGCAGAAACCCCGAGGACACAGCTCAATTACTGCCGCCTCCAGGTGGTGAGACGCTGGTGGAACATTTCTCCATTTGTTGCCAATTTCTGGCCTTGGGAAGGGTGAGGAGGAGGAAGTTTATCAGGATGTCCCCAGGGCTGAGGGACTTTAGTTATGAAGTGAAGTCGGAAAGGTTAGGACAGTTATCCCTGGAGCAGAGAAGGTTAGGAGGCGACTGAATCGAGGTTTTCAAGATGATGACGTTTTGATAGAGCACTTCGAGGAAAGCTCTTCCCTCTGGTCAGTGGACCAGGGTCATAGATTCTAAATCATTGGCAAAAGATCTAGAGGGAAGTTGAGGAGAAATGTTTTCATTTCAGAAAGTTGTCAGGATCTGGAATGCTCAACCTGAAAAGATGGTGGAAGCTGCTTCCATGAATACCGCACTTTGGGCCCTACAAGTCAACCTGCTGTGTAAGATGACCCCATTTCTTCGGCTCCACGAATCATGTTTAGACCTACACTCAGTGGCCTGAATTTTCCCGTCGGCGAGTTGGGGGCGGGGCCTGCTCGCCAATGTGAAAATGACGCGGGATGACATTGGGAGGAACCCCTGACATCATCCCACCCCATTTAAATATTGAGGAAGGCGGGTGGACAGCGAGATCAGCTGTCCGCCCGCCAACCTGTCAATGGCCAATTGAGGCCATTGACAGGACCATTAAGGCAATTAAAGGCCCTGCCCGTCCAAACCTTAAGGCAGGCCCGCCAGGCCAGGAGTCCCAGCAGACAATGGGAAAGACATGAAACCTCGTCCACCGGAGGGATGCGGTTTCATGTCTGTTTTTAAAAAGTTTAATAAAGTTTTAGTCAGATTTATTAACATGTCCCATCTTGTGTGACATTGTCACACGAGGAGGAACATGGTAATAATTTTTATATTATTCTATTTTTTGTCAGCCTCTCCCTGAGGCAGCACTTGGTCTCAGGGAGAAGTGCGCATGTGTGAAAGAGCACACTCTGAGTTTTGGGGAATCCCTACCCCCCACCACCCCCCCCTCCCCCCCCCCCCCCCCCCCCCCACCCTCCCCCAACACAGGAAACTCATAGTGCTTCCCATCGGGCAGGCCGCTAGGTGGGCCTTCATTGGCCCGCCTACTCAAAATGGCGGCAGGGCCGGCGATCAGCTGCCCGCCCGCCTGTCCAGGGCAAGATTCTGGCCCGTGTATGAGCTGACACCCCTTTTCTGCTAATACTCACACTAGGAGGCGCCCTCAGTTTTTCCACCTCTGAAATGCATGTTTTACTCATCTTACAAACCGGTGCATGTCGACTGTGTGGTGAAGAAGATCCACGGGAGTTTGAGACATGGACACACAAAGCAGACCGCGCGTGGCGAACGACAAACAGAAACGGGTCCCCTGGAAAAAAGAATGAGGCGCAAAGCTGGCTTCAAGCTGAAAGTCATAACATGCGCTAACTCATCAAATAACTGTACTGCGGCGAGGAAATTCAGCGTTAGTGAAAAACTGGTGCGAGAATGGACAAAGAAGGAATCCGCCCCGAAGGAGATGCCCTAGACCAAATGCACCATGAGAACAGGGAGAAGCCACTGGCCTGATCTTGAGAAGCACGAATCAGAATGGGTCCTCGAAAATCGTCAGAGTGGTTACATCGTCACCAGAAAATGCACTGCAAGTCGAACCCTCAGTCCAGCAAAGGCCTCAGAGCAACAGCTCATGTGGTCACTTTGTGGATGACACACTCTGTAGTGTTGTGGCAGAAGACCACGATTGCTCAGAGACTGCCAAAAGATCTCAGTTCCAAAATTGACCAGTTTCCAACGATTCTTCATCAGACAGCAACAAAAACACGAGCGCCAAACCTGGTCCCGAGTGGGATCCCAATGACGATGCCATTACCAAAGTGAGTCAGAATGAGTTCAATGAACTCTTTGTATTGGCTACTGAGGACAATTTCAGTTTGATGTTTTTTAAAACATTTTGATTATGATTAAAGGTATCCTTGTGGAATTCATTCATTCAATATAACGTGTCACATGGATTTAACTTGAATTGCCGGTGTTTTCACATTTCAAAATGGCGACCACCTACACCAAAACCGGCGATTCACATGTCATACTTGGCGTTTAAGTCAACCCTCGCTTTCGGAAGGATTTTTCACAGACTGACTTTTATGCTTGATCTACGATGATTTGAAAAAAGAGTTGGGCACATACTTGGGCATGAAGAACTTACAGGCTCAAGGTTTTTTTTTTGAAGATCTAGCGTAGACACAATGGGCTGAATGGCCTCCTTTCTATGCTGTAAGTTTCTATGATTCTGGGACAAACGCTACTCAAGCCAAGCTTAACAAAAAGCAGACAGGGAAAGTCCTGGTGTTTACATCGTAGTCTTGGACAATGCATCAAGCATAAATACTGGCAGAATAAAGCGCCCAAATATTTCACAACTGCTTTATAAACACCAGCTTTCTGTCTGATGCAGATATTTAGTTTGAATAACTTAACGCCAGAAAAGAAACTTAAATAACATGGAATGAAATGATTGTGTTCCTATCAAATTCTGATGGTTTAATGGGATTTTGGTGTCCGTGATCAGCAGTGGGATTTAATTTCGAATGGATCAGTCATTTAAAATTGACTCTATTCTGATCTTGTTGGATAATGGATACTCTTTTATCCAACAATGGTCACCCCCACATGAGCATCTCTGGTTAGCCCAGCATTTATTGCCCATCCCTAATTGCCCCTTGAGTAGGTGGTGGTGAGCTGCCTTCTTGAACCGCTGCAGTCCATGTGGTGTAGGTACACCCACTGTGCTGTTAGGGAGGGAGTTCCAGGATTTTGACCCAGCGACAGTGAAGGAACGGTGATATATTTCTAGGTCAGGATGGTGCGTGACTTGGAGGGGAACTTCCAGGTGATGGTGTTCCCATGTGTCTGCTGTCCTTGTCCTTCTGGATGATAGAGATCATGGGTTTGGAAGGTGCTGTCTAAGGAGGCTTGGTGAGTTCCTGCAGTGCATCTTGTAGATGGTACACACTGCTGCTACTGTGCGTCGGTGTTGGAGGGAGTTTGATATTGAGTCTAATGACAGGGTTGCCATTCATCACAGAACCTGGTTCAGTGAGAAATGATGGGTTGGAATCAGTACTGGGGACATAAATTCAGGAGACTGACTCTATCCTATGTCAGAATTGAGCCCTCATCAACTCTTTTGCAAACTTACTTTTGGTATATTGTCAATTTTCTGAACCGTTTTGGGATGAGATGGTTCAGTGAATTAGCACAAAGGCCCTTCATTTCTGAGACTTGTGTTTGAATCTCAATCCTAGGAGCTGAAAAAAAATAGAGGGCAGAATTTTACCGTCCCATTTCGGTGGGGATGAGGCTGTAAAACGCGACGGGGCCATTATAAACCCCATTGATGACAGCAGGAACGTAAAATCCCACTGTCGTAAAATTCTGCCCAGAATGTGCATTTATATATCATCTTTCATACACTCAGGACATCCCAATGTTCTTCACAACCAATGAAGCGTAGACACTGTTGTAACATATAAAACATGGCAGCCAGTTTGTGTAAAACAAGCTCCCACAAGCAGTGAAACATTAATTTTCCAATTGCACCCAAAGTGGAAACTTTATCCATCTGTGTTCCATCTTCATAAGTGCCAATCACAGCCTCGTGCTCAAAGGAGAATTTCAGATATTGTAGATCACAGGATAATTCTCTGTTTGTCTGTCACTAAAGTTCATCGTTAGCACTTTCCAGTGGGTGTAATTTACATTGTATATGTTCCCGGTGCAGAGTCTGGCGTACGAGGATCAGTAAATCCACATGTCCCTGACAACCCACGTGATAGTCCCTTTTCCCTTCATCCTGAGAGCTGGCAGATGTATCCAGATTAATCCCTTCCCCAGTTTATTGTTGCTCATCTGAACATTGGTAATTGTGGAGGGAGTGACATTGGGTTAAAATGCTGAAAAACCTTCACTCAGATTCTGGATTTCCTATTGGTGGATTACCATCAGATTGATGGGTTGGTCGGTCTATACCATACAAAAGAGCTCTACAAGATAAATTACTCCGGGAGTAATTGGAGTCAGGCAGATGGAGTATAATGTGGGAAAGTGTGAATTTGTCCAGTTTGGCGGGAAGACTAGAAAAGCAGCGAATTATTTAAATAGAGAGAGGTTGCAGAACTCTTAGAGGTACAGAGGAGCTGAGTGTCTTCATACATGAATCAGGGAAAGTCACAGCAGGTCATTCAGAAGGTAAATGGAATGTTGGCCTTTATTGCGAGGGGGTGTGGAGTATAAAAGTAGGGAAATCTTGCTACAACTGGGCATTGCTGAGACCACACCTAGAGTACTGGTGTACAGTTTTGGTCTCCTTACTTAAGGAGGGATAGACTTGCTTTGGAAGCAGTTCAGAGATGGTTCACTCGGCTGATTGTGGGGTGAATGGGTTTGTCTTGTGAGGAAAGATTGAGCAGGTTGGACCTGGACTCATTGGAGTTTAGATGAGTGAGAGGTGATCTTATTAAAACATAAAACTCTGAGCAGGGGGAGGGAGGGTGGGCTTGACAAGGTGGATGCTGAGGGGATGTTTCCCCTCGTGAGGGAATATAGAACCAGGGGGCACAGTTTAAAAATAAGGGGCCTCCCATTTAAGCTGGAGATAAGGAGCAATTTCTTCTCTCCGAGGGTTGTTAGTGTTTGGAATTCTCTTCCACAAAGAGCAGTGGAGGCTGGGTCATTGAATGTATTCAAGACTGAGTTAGGCAGATTATTGATGAAAAAGGGGGTCAAGGGTAATGGGGGACAGACAGGAAAGTGGGGTCAAGGCCCCAGTCAGATCAGTCATGATCTAATTGGACTCCTGTTCATATTTCTTATGCCCTTATGTTGTGTTCAGGTGAGGAGCTGTGTGTGTCCTGTGAGATGGGTGATAACAGAGCTGTGGAACAAAAAGGCTAGAGGGGATTTTACCCACAGGTGCTCCCAGTAGGGAATGTTCCTGTCAGGGAATCCGGCTGGTTAGTACACTATCCAATGAAGAGGAGAGGAATGTTTTCCCGTTTCCAGGCTAGGAGTGTGTAGGACAGATGCTGGGACCATTTCCACAGATAACGAAACGGTATTCATATCAAAGAGAATCATACAGTGACATGGCACAGAAGAGACCATTCAGCCCATTAGGCCAGTGCTGGCTCTTTGAAAGAGCTCTCCAATTTGTTCAATTATCCACTCCCCCTGCTCTTGCCCCAGAGCCCTGGAATTTCCTTCAAGAATTCATCCAATTCCTTTTGAAAGTTCCTATTGAATCTGCTTCCGCCGCCCTTTCAAGCAGCGCCTTCCAGATCACAACAACTCGCTGTGAAAAAAAAATCCTCCTCATCGCCCCCTCTGGTCCTTTTCCCGATTGTTTTAAATCTTTGGTTCCCGACTCTCCAGACGGTGGAACCCGTTTCTCCTTATTTACTCAACCAAAACCCTGCCTGACTTTGAACACCTCTATCAAATCTCCCCTCAACCTTCTCTGCTCTAAGGAGAACAATCCCAACTTCTCCAGTCTCTCCACATAAATTCAAGTCCCTTGTCCCTGGTCCTATTTAAAAAAAACCCCTCTTCACCCTCTCCAAGGGTTTGACTTCCTGACCCAAGGCAAGCCCGGGCTTTGTAGTATGTCACGGGAACGAGAAAGGAGTTTTATTTGAAAGATGTTCAACAAAAGCACAGCTGGGAGGTTTAAGATGATTCTCTGAGTGAGTGCACCCCTACATTGGGAGCAGCCTAATTTTGGATCATCCCTTCAGTTCTCCTCAACTGAGCAATAGCACAGATTAAATCGAGGAACACCACTCCTTCCTCTGGCCCAAACTGGAACTGAACCCTCGCCTCTGAGAGTAAGACTGATGACGCCTCCTGAATCGAAGTCGGGGCACAGTAGCACCCTGGTTATTTTACTGGACTCGTATTCCAGACGCCCAGATTAATGTTCTGGAAATGTGCGTCCAAATCTCACCTCTGCAGCTGGAGGATTTCAATAGTTATTAAATAAAATCTGGAATAAATCATTTCAGTAATGGCCACAGTGCAACCACCACATCGTTAGAAAATCCCATCTGGTTCACAAATGTCCTCGATGGAAGAAAATCTGCCCTTCTTACCCAGTCTGGCCGACACTCCAGACCCACAGCAATGTGGCTGACTCTTAAATACCACCTGAAACAGCTGAGCAAACCATTCAGTTTATATGGAACCGCGACAGAAACACCACAATCCACACACTCCGGAATGGTTCCAATTAGCAGCTTGTAATCAGCTTCTCCGGGGTAATTAGCGATGGGTAATAAATGCCGGATTCGCCATGACAACAACATGGCCTGAATGTATTTTTAAAAAGCGATGTGTGTCACTGGGCCACAACATTCCCCTCTTCGGTTCCTCTATTCCCCTCTTTTAACCCTTGAGAAACCACAATGTCATTGCTATTATAATGAAGGAGTTAGTCTGCTTATTTTAAACAATTCTGTTGCAATGGCAGAGTGAAATGATCTGATACACCCACCTGATAGGCCAGGAGGAGCCTCAAATCTCATTCAAAAGACAACAGCTCTGTTCAGCACTCCCTCAGTACTGACCCTCTGACAGTGCAGCACTCTCTCAGTACTGACCCTCCGACAGTGCAGCACTCCCTCAGTACTGACTTTCCGACAGTGCGGCACTCCCTCCGTACTGACCCTCTGACAGTGCAGCACTCCCTCAGTACTCACCCTCTGACAGTGCAGCACTCCCTCAGTACTGACCCTCTGACAGTGCGGCACACCCTCAGTACTGACCCTCCGACAGTGCAGCGCTCCCTCGGTACTGACCCTCTGACAGTGCAGCGCTCCCTCAGTACTGACCCTCTGACAGTGCAGCCCTACCTCAGTACTGACCCTCTGACAGTGCAGCCCTACCTCAGTACTGACCCTCTGACAGTGCAGTGCTCCCTCAGTACTGACCCTCTGACAGTGCGGCGCTCCCTCAGTACTGACCCTCTGACAGTGCAGCACTCCCTCAGTATTGCAATGGAGTGTCAGCCTGGATTTTATGTTGAAGTTTCTGAAGTGAAAACTTTCCTGTGGTGGTGCAGGGGTGTGGGTGGGTTGGGGGCAGGGGTGTGGGTCGTTGGGAGTCTAGAACAAGGGAGAAGAACCTTAAATGCCAGGTCATTCAAGAGTGATGTCAGGAAGCATTTCTTCACACAATGGGGAGTGGGAATCTGGAACTCTCCCCCCCACGTATGTTGCTGCGGCTGGGGGTCGATTAGAAATTTGAAAACTAAGTTGCTAAGGATATTGAGATTTACGGAATCCTTAGGTGGATTTAGGATACAGATCAGCCATGATCTAATTAGATGATGTCTTGATGGGCTGAATGTCCTCCTCCTAGACCTATGATAGGTGATTATGCTTGTGTGTTGTGTCTGACAGTGAATGGAGGGGTTACTGTACTGTACTGTCTGGCAGTGTCTGACATGTTCTGCCCACTGTTTATAGAGGAATGCTGGGTTCAAGTGAAGGTCTAACATGTTTCCCAGAGTCTCCAAATCCTCCACAAAATCAGAATTACAGGAGTGGGATCCAGGAGCCTGCCACCTGTCAGTGAAAAGGTAAAAGGCAGTTAAAACTCCACACCGCATTTCAGTACGAGTATTACATTCGCTGGGATATCCCCCAAAAAACCCTCATAATGGTGGAAAGTAGTTGCCTGCTTTGTTTCATTCCTTCACAGGATGTGGGTGTTGCTGGCTGGGCCCAGCATTTATTGCCCATCCCTAATTACCCTTGAGCAGGTGGTGAGGTATCTCTAAAAAGGCTGGTTCCCGTTATAAACATGTTCTTTTTACAGACAGCAAACAGGAACTCACAACTAAAACAGAAACAGAAGTACCTGGAAAAAATCAGCAGGTCTGGCAGCCTCGGCAGAGAGGGACACAGTTAACTTTTCGAGTCCTCGAAGCATCAGCTGTACTCTTCTCCGCCGAGGCTGCCAGACCTGCTAAGGCTGGGCTAACAGATCAGACAGACCTACGGACAATGACAAGCAGCAAGGCAGGTGAATAATGGTTAGTGCAGCACATTGTGACTCGGTAATTGGTAAAGGTTAAAATACAGAGTATGATTTTGGGCTGATGTCTGATTTGGCAGTTTCCCATGGAGCTGCAGCCATACAATAACTGAGCTATGAGACTGACGCTGGGTCTAACATTCTAACAGCTCAGTCCATGCCCTGCCTGGTAAGCTCCAAGCCCTGCTACCATCACAGGGTAACGGCACAGCAGCTGGACTTCATTTTATACATTATACCAGCAAGGTTCATTGTTCTGAATCAGCCCCACACAATGCTGTGTCCTTAGGCACTAACTGAAAGCATGCAATGTGCATCTCATGCACAGTGGTACAGCACATTTTTAATACTGGTGTACTCTAGCCTTATGGAAAAAGACTTACATTTCCATAGCACCTTCCACCACCACAGGGTGTCCCAAAGTGTTTACACCAATGAAGTGCTTCTGAAGTGTTGTCACTGTTGGAATTGAGGGAACATGGCAGTCAAAGTGAACACAGCAAAATCCCACACACATAACAATGCGATAGTGACCAGATAACCTGTCTCTAGTGGTAAAAACAAAAAAAAACTGCGGATGCTGGAAATCCAAAACAAAAACAGAATTATCTGGAAAAACTCAGCAGGCTGGCAGCATCGGCGGAGAAGAAAAGAGTTGACGTTTCAAGTCCTCATGACCCTTCGACAGAACTTGAGTTCTGACAGTGCAGTCTGACCCTCTGACAGTGCAGCACTCCCTCAGCACTGACCCTGATCCAAGGATATACATTCTATCGAAAAGATAGGCAGGTTGGCAGAGGAGGTGGGGGTTGCTTTGTTAGTAAGAAATTAAATTAAGTCGACAGCAAGAATGATGTAGGGTCAGATGGTGTAGAATCTGTGTGGGTAGAGTTGAGGAACTGCAAAGGTGAAACAAAACCATAATGTGAGTTATGTACAGGCCTCCGAACAGGAGTCAGGATGTGGGGCACGAGATACTCCAGGAGATAGAAAAGGCGTGTAAGAAAGGCAAGGTTACAGTGATCATGGGGGATTTCAATATGCAGGTAGACTGGGAAAATCAGGCTGGTAGTGGATTCCAAGAAAAGGAATTTGTGGAATGTCTACAAGATGGCTTTTTGGAGCAGCTTGTGGTGGAGCCCACTAGGGAACAGACAGTTCTGGATTTAGTGATGTGTAATGAGGCAGATTTGATAAGGGAGCTTAAGGTGAAGGAACCCTTAGGAGGAACTGACCATAATATGATAGAATTTACCCTGCAATTTGAGAGGAAAAAGCTGGTATTACAGTTGAATAAAGGCAACTACAGAGGCATGAGGCATGAGCTGGCCAGAATTGACTGGGAGATGAGCCTAGCAGGAAAGACAGTGGAACAGCAATGGCAGGAGATTCTGGGAGTAATTTGGGAGACACAGCAAAAATTCATCCCTAGGAAGAAGAAGCATACTAAAGGGAGGACGAGGCAACCATGGCTGACAAGGGAAGTCAGGGACAGCATAAAAGCTAAAGAGAAAGCATACAATGCGGCGAAGAGCAGTGGGAAACCAGGGGATTGGGAAGCCTACAAAGACCAACAGAGGACAACTAAAAAAGAAATAAGGAGGGAGAAGATTAAATATGAGGGCAAACTAGCCAGTAATATAAAAGAAGATTGCAAGAGTTTTTTTTAGATATATAAAGGGTAAGAGAGATGCAAAAGTGGACATTGGGCCACTGGAAAATGATGCTGGAGAAGTAGTAGTGGGGAACAAAGAAATAGCAGAGGAACTGAATAGGTACTTTGCGTCAGTCTTCACAGTGGAAGACACGAGTAACATCCCCAAAGTTCAAGAGAGTCGGGGGGGGCAGAGGGGAGTATGGTGGCCATTACCAAGGAGAAGGTGCTAGGAAAACTGAAAGGTCTGAAGGTGGATAAATCACCTTGGCCAGATGGATTACACCCCAGAGTTCTGAAGGAGATAGCTGAAGAGATAGTGGAGGCATTAGTGGTGATCTTTCAGGAATCACTGGAGTCAGGGAAGGTCCCAGAGGACTGGAAAATCGCTAATGTAACCGCCCTGTTTAAGAAGGGAGTGAGGCAAAAGTCAGGAAATTACAGGCCGATTAGCCTGACCTCGGTCGTTGGTAAGATTTTAGAGTCCGTTATTAAGGATGAGATTTCAGAATACTTGGAAGTGCATGGTAAAATCAGGCAAAGTCAGCATGGTTTCATCAAGGGGAGGTCATGCCTGACAAATCTGTTAGAATTCTTTGAGGAGGTAACGAGTAGGTTAGACAAAGGAGAGCCAATGGATGTTATCTACTTGGACTTCCAGAAGGCCTTTGACAAGGTGCCGCACAGGAGGCTGCTCAGTAAGATAAGAGCCCATGGTGTTAGAGGCAAGGTGCTAGCATGGATAGAAGATTGGCTGTCTGGCAGGAGACAGAGAGTGGGGATAAGGGGGTCCTTCTCAGGATGGCAGCCGGTGACTAGTGGAGTTCCGCAGGGGTCAGTGTTGGGACCACAACTTTTCACTTTATACATTAATGATCTAGATGAAGGAACTGAGGGCATCCTGGCTAAATTTGCAGATAAAACAAAGATAGGTGGAGGGACAGGTAGTATTGAGGAGGCAGGGAGAATGCAGAAGGAGTTGGACAGGTTAGGAGAATGGGCAAAGAAGTGGCAGATGGAATACAACGTGGGGAAGTGTGAGGTCATGCACTTTGGTAGGAAGAATAGAGGCATAGACTATTTTCTAAATGGGGAGAGAATTCAGAAATCTGGAGTGCAAAGGGACTTGGGAGTCCTAGTCCAGGATTCTCTTAAGGTTAACTTGCAGGTTGAGTCGGTAGTTAGGAATGCAAATGCAATGTTGGCATTTATTTCGAGAGGACTAGAATATAAAAGCAGGGATGTGCTGCTGAGGCTTTATAAGGCTCTGGTCAGACCACATTTAGAATATTGTGAGCAATTTTGGGTCCCGTATCTCAGGAAGGATGTGCTGGCCCTGGAGAGGGTCCAGAGGAGGTTCACGAGAATGGTCCCAGGAATGAAAGGCTTAACATATGAGGAACATTTGAGGACTCTGGGTCTATACTCGATGGAGTTTAGAAGGATGAGGGGGGATCTGATTGAAACTTACAGAATACTGAAAGGCCTGGATAGAGTTGACGTGGGGAAGATGTTATCATCAGTAGGAGAGACTAGGACCCGAGGGCACAGCCTCAGAGTAAAGGGAAGACCTTTTACAACAGAGATGAGGAGAAACTTCTTTAGCCAGAGAGTGGTGAATCTATGGAATTCATTGCCACAGAAGGCCGTGGAGGCCAGGTCATTGAGTGTATTTAAGAGCGAGATAGATAGGTTCTTGATTGGTAAGGGGAACAAAGGTTACGGGGAGAAGGCAGGAGAATGGGGTTGAGAAACTTATCAGCCATGATTGAATGGTGGAGCAGACTTGATGGACCGAATGGCCTAATTTCTGTTCTTATGTCTTATGGTCTTATGGACCCTCTGACACTGCAGTGCTCCCTCAGAAATTGCCCTCTGATAGTGCAGCACTCCCTCAGTACTGACCCTCTGATAGTGCAGCACTCCCTCAGTACTGACCCTCTGACAGTGCGGCACTCCCTCAGTACTGACCCTCTGACAGTGCAGCACTCCCTCAGTACTGACCCTCTGACAGTGCAGCACTCCCTCAGTACTGACCCTCTGACAGTGCAGCACTCCCTCAGTACTGACCCTCTGACAGTGCAGCACTCCCTCAGTACTGACCCTCTGACAGTGTAGTACCCCCTTAGTACTGACCCTCCGACAGTGCAGCACTCCCTCAGTACTGACCCTCTGACAGTGCAGCACTCCCTCAGTACTGACCTTCCGACAGTGTGGCACTCCCTCAGTACTGACCCTCCATAAGTGCACCACCCCCTCACTACTAACCCTCTGACAGTGCAGCACTCCCTCAGTACTGACCCTCTGACAGTGCAGCACTCCCTCAGTACTGACCCTCTGACAGTGCAGCACTCCCTCAGTACTGA
This sequence comes from Isurus oxyrinchus, assembly GCA_026770705.1. Lineage (NCBI taxonomy): Eukaryota > Metazoa > Chordata > Chondrichthyes > Lamniformes > Lamnidae > Isurus > Isurus oxyrinchus. The sequence goes on along the minus strand of JANJGN010000011.1, from coordinate 162,182,023 downwards.
CCCTCCGACAGTGCAGCGCTCCCTCAATACTGATACTCTGACAGTGCAGCACTCCCTTAGTACTGATACTCTGACTGTGCAGCACTCCCTCAGTACTGACACTCTGACAGTGCAGCACTCCCTCAGTACTGCAGTGGGAGAGTTTGCCTAGATTATGTGTTCAACCCTTTGGCGTGGGGCCTGAACCCACAAATTTCTGATTCGGGGGTGAGTGTGACCCACTGAGTCACAAGCTGACACAATGGTTGCTGCTTGCTGTGTCCTGGGACAAAGATTTCTGCCACTCACTGTTTGTGGCAAAATGGAACACCACTGCTTGTGGTTATATATCTTCCCAAACTGCCACATTCTGCATTCCCTGGTCATTCACTGTCGCAGCTGTGCTTGGTAACTTAGAGCATTTATCTTACCGTTTGTAAGTCATCTGGAGAGAGGCAGAAATTCTTGCTTTGATTAATAAAATGGCAATCCGTGGAGTGCTGCTTTGCTCAAGGTGAATAATTTGCCCCCTCAGCATCCCACAATTTGTGAGACATTTTATAATACCCAATTTACGAAACTCTTTTGCTGTTTGAGTTTTCCTGGTGAACCGGCTTCACAACAAACACAGTCTGTTTGATCAGGTCAGATCACACTGGCTGATGTAAAAATACCTCCGAACACAGATATCCTCCCAACGCAGACTGTCTTCAAAGGCTGAAATAAAAGTTTAGATGTAGAACAAACAGTGTAGTTAGATAAGGAGGTTTGATTAATGTTTGTGTGCTATACCTCAATAGATTAAAGGATTGAGCCTCATACATAGCTGCTTCCCGATTGGGCTGTTTAAGATTGCTGAACTAAGTTTGGGTCTGGAACAAGGCTGGAGCTAAGCTATTGCTTAAAACTTTAGATCCATGTTTGCAGGACAGCAGGTTGAAAAACAGCCTTTTCTTGATTAAAGTGAAACTGAGCGGGGGCCTCAGCTCTCCACTGCCTCTGAAGTGTTCTCGAAATGGACAGTTTTAAAAATCGGAGTGGGCAAGAACTGAAGAATCAATATACAAACGAAAGCAGAACGTTGGCCTTCCCGACGTTTTAGCCAAGCTGTAACTTGACAGGAGTCCCTGTTTCCATCTCGTGGAGATTCTCATTGTTGGGAGTTCTGATTCACACAGACAGCGGGCAGGGTTAGGAAATTCATTAAACCCACTGCAGAGCTGCATAGGATGGGAGCACAGGCCAGGAACACAGGAATCACATGACCTCCATCTGAACTTAAATTACTTTTATAAAAGCAAAAAACTGTGGATGCTGGAAATCCAAAACAAAAATAAAAATACCTGGAGAAACTCAGCAGGTCTGACAGCCTCTGCGGAGAGGAACACAGTTAATGTTTTGAGTCCGTATGACACTTCAACAGATCTAAGGAAAAATAGAAAAGTTGGGTGAAATATCAGCTGGTTTAAGGGGGGGTGGGACAGGTAGAGCTGGATAGAGGGCCAGTGATAGGTGAAGATAACCAAAAGATGTCACAGACAAAAGGTCAAAGAGGTGTTGAAGGTGGTGATATTATCTAAGGAAGGTGCTAATTAAGGGTAGAAAGCAGGACGAACAAGGTACAGATAGCCCTAGTGGGGGTGGGGTGGGGGGAAGGTACAGATAGCCCTAGTGGGGGTGGTGGGAAGGGATCGAAATAGGCTAAAAGGTAGAGATAAAACAATGGATGGAAATACATTTAAAAATAATGGAAATAGGTGGGAAAAGAAAAATCTATTTAAATTAGTGGGGAAAAAAGGGTGGGATCAGAAAGTGCATGGGGATGGAGGAGAGAGTTCATGATCTAAAATTGTTGAGCTCAATATTCAGTCCGGAAGGCTGTAAAGTGCCTAGTCGGAAGATGAGGTGCTGTTCCTCCAGTTTGTGTTTGCACCTTCTGCGGTTCCATGGGAAGGTGCTGTGGGAGAGCCACCACCAAACATGCCTTCACCCCTCCCCCCCATCCAGTGGCATTCCGCAGGGATCATTCCCTCCGGGACACCCTGGTCCACTCCTCCATCACCCCCTACACCTCAAACCCCTCCCACAGCACCTTCCCATGCAACCGCAGAAGGTGCAGAACCTGTCCCTTTACTTGACCTCTCCTCACCGTCCAAGGGCCCAAACACTCCTTTCAAGTGAAGCAGCATTTCACTTGCACTTCCCTCAATTTAATCTACTGCATTCGTTGTTCCCAATGCGGTTTCCTCTACACTGGAGAGACCAAACGTAAACTGGGCGACCGCTTTGCAGAACACCTTCGGTCTGTCTGTAGGCGTGACCCAGACCTCCCTGTCGCTTGCCATTTTAACACTCCACCCTGCTCTCATGCCCACATGTCTGTCCTTGGCCTGCTGCTTTGTTCCAGTGAAGTTCAACGCAAACTGGAGGAACAGCACCTCATCTTCCGACTAGGCACTTTACAGCCTTCCGGACTGAATACTGAATTCAACAACTTTAGATCATGAACTCCCTCCTCCATCCACACCCACTTTCCAATCTCCCTTTTTTCCAATAATTTATAAAGATTTTTCTTTTCCCACCTATTTCCATTATTTTTAAATGTATTTCCATCCATTGTTTTATCTCTACCTTTTAGCCTATTTCGATCCCTTCCCCCCACCCCACCCCCACTAGGGCTATCTGTACCTTCCCCCCACCCCACCCCCACTAGGGCTATCTGTACCTTCCCCCCACCCCACCCCCACTAGGGCTATCTGTACCTTCCCCCCACCCCACCCCCACTAGGGCTATCTGTACCTTCCCCCCACCCCACCCCCACTAGGGCTATCTGTACCTTCCCCCCACCCCACCCCCACTAGGGCTATCTGTACCTTCCCCCCACCCCACCCCCACTAGGGCTATCTGTACCTTCCCCCCACCCCACCCCCACTAGGGCTATCTGTACCTTCCCCCCACCCCACCCCCCCTAGGGCTATCTGTACCTTCCCCCCACCCCACCCCCACTAGGGCTATCTGTACCTTGCTCGTCCTGCTTTCTACCCTTAATTAGTACATTTCTTAGATAATATCACCACCTTCAACACCTCTTTGTCCTTTTGTCTGTGACAACTTTTGGTTATCTCCACCTTCTGTGTCCCTCTCCGCAGATGCTGTCAGACCTGCTGAGTTTTTCCAGCTATTTTTGTTTTAAATTGCTTTTTCCCTGCTATTTTCAATGGTTCCAACTCTCCAAGCAGTCTGAAAGAAATTTATATGGCGCCTTCCAAAACCTCAGGGTGTCCCAAAGTGTTTTGCAACTAATGAGGTTCTTTTCGAATTGTAGTTGATTTTGTAACGTAGGAAACACAGCAACCAATTTACACACAGCAAGATCCCACAAACAGCAAAGGGATAATAAGCAGATAACCTGTTTTCAGAGGAATAATATTGGCCAAGGAATCATGGTGAACTCCCCTACTCTTCTTCAGAATAATGGTCATGGGATCTTTCACATACACGTGGGAGGGCAGAGTGGGCCTCGGTTCAATGTTTCCTCCAAAAGACCATCCAACATTCCCCAAAATCTTCCGACTATTTTGAAGATTTGTTTTAAGTGCCATTTTTGTTCACATTGGTCAGAATTTTACAGCTGTGTCGTGGTGGGAATGGGGCCTTAAAATGTGGCAAGCCTTCAAAATCCCATTGACTTCGGTGGGACCATTAAATCCCACCTGCAGGTGGGGGGGGGGGGGGGGGGGGGGGGGGGGGTGTAAAATTCCGCCCATTATGTTTACTGTTTGAGCTAAACTTTAAGGCCCACATCCCGCTCCTCACAAGGGCAAATACAACACCATGGACCTCCTCCCGACAACTGGTGTAACTTCCAGACTGCTCCAGCTTTCAGGCAGCCTGTCTGCCAGACACCACCCTGCATGAAATCCAACACGTCCACAACTCTTCTATCTGTATTCTGTCCCACATTGAGTCCTGCTCTAAAATTCACCCCTCAGCTCACTGATCTCCGCCACACAAATATTTAAATTCCTTGTTCATATCTATAGATTGCCACCTGACTGTTTCTGCACTTTCTCCCAGCCCCTGTATATCCCGATATTCCCCAAATTCTTAATTGCTCTGGCCCTTTGCGAATAGCAACATAAACAATAGGAGCCGGAGTAGGCCATTCAGCCCACCGAGCCTGCTCCACCATTCAACACAATGGTGGCAGCCCTCCTACCTCAGCTACACCTTCCTGCTCATTTCCATATCCCTTGATTCTCTGAAGAGTCCAAATAACTATCAATCTCACCTTGAATATGTTTGGATGTTTATCCAAAACTGTCTGAAATTAAGGATTACAAAGATTCAAAGCTCTCTGAGTGAAAAGAGTTCTCCCTATCTCAGTCCTAAATGGCCAATCCCTTATCCTTAAACTTCAGTTCTCGACTTTCCAGCTAGGGGGAATGGAGCCTCTTGTTATCTACTCTATAAACCCTCAAAGAATTTTACACGTTTCATTGAAATCACCTCTCATTCTTCTAAACTGCCAACATTATAGATCCATAAATATTCATCTCACTTCCTTTTCCCCAACTGTACCTTCAGGTTTGATCCTGAACCCTGGGTCTCCATCTCAAAATCTCGTCCCCAGCCATCTTCCAAACCCTCTCAACCCAATCCTTCCTCGTCCCTTCTAAAGAGTGACAGATTCACCCGTGTATTGGCATAAAATTATTCCAGAACATTCCTTTCTTTAATCTGAATAAAGTAAGGCTTTCTGTGACAGGGATTCATTTTAACCCTCTTCTTCATCACCGAAGGTCTTCAGGAGATGGAGTGTTTTTGTTGCGCTAAGAATCTCAAAGATTTTTCTCCTTACTGAAAAGTTAAAGGAGACAAACAGCAGCAGTTACAGCCTCCCCTTCAGAACACTTGGGTGGAAAGAGTTAAACAAACACTTGTACCGAACAGATATCAGAAAGGTGACCTGCTACTTAACCAGACATGGAAGGTTAGTAAAGACAAAACAAAACTGCGGATGCTGGAAATCCAAAACAAAAACAGAATTACCTGGAAAAACTCAGCAGGTCTGGCAGCATCGGCGGAGAAGAAAAGAGTTGACATTTCGAGTCCTCATGACCCTTCGACAGAACTTGAGAACTTCAAGTTCTGTCGAAGGGTCATGAGGACTCGAAACGTCAACTCTTTTCTTCTCCGCCGATGCTGCCAGACCTGCTGAGTTTTTCCAGGTAATGGAAGGTTAGTACACAGATACAGCAAGTAATTAGGAAGGCAAATAGTATGTTGTCATTTATTGCAAGGGGAATGGAATACAGAAAGAGGGAAGTCTTGCTACAGTTGTACAGAGCGTTGGTGACACCACATCGAGAGTACTGTGTACAGCTTTGGTCTGCTTCCTTAAGAAGGGTATACTTACATTGGAAGCAGTTCAGAGAAGGTTCACTTGGCTGATTCCTGGGATGGGCTTGTCTTATGGGGCTCCGTTGAGCAATTTGGCCCAATACTCATTGGAATTTAGAGAAAGAGAGGTGATCTTTTTGAAATATATACAAGTCTGAGGGGCCTTGACCGGGTGGATGCTAAAAGGATGTTTCCCCTTCTGGGAGAGACCAGAACTAGGGAATCATTTAACAACAAGGGGCCTCCCATTCAAGACAGAGATGAGGAGGAATTTCTTCTCTTGGAGGGTTGTTAGTCTGTGACCCAGAGAGCAGTGGAGGCTGGGTCATTGAATATATTCAAGGCTGAGTTAGACAAATTTTTGATCGACATGGGGGTCAAAGGTTATGGGGGACAGACAGGAAAGTGGAGTTAAGGCCAGTCAGCTCATCCATGATCTTACTGAATAGTGGAGCAGGCTGGAAGGGCAGAATGTCCTTCTCCTGCTCCCATTTCCCCTGTTGATTCCTTATGATCTTATATAAGGGCTCCAGAAGAAGACAGACTCAACACTATCGTTAAACCTTTCAGGTTGCTCTGGGTATTGTCAGCTTTATCTAGAAAGCAGTATTTTGAATCTCACCCTGTAATGGTTTGTCGGAGCAGACAGGTGTCAACAGAAACAGATAAACTTTATTACAGAAAGCTTTTCAGGTGCTACATGCTCGATCAGGACTCTGGTCAGGAAGCCCCACCCCCTCGGATTCCCCGCGCTTGGAGCTCATTGGTCGGAGCCGCCAAGAATATCACATGACCCTTGATAGACAGCAGGAGAGGCTATACCTTCAGTTACCACACACCCACTGTTTACAGCTTTTTTAAACACTTTAAACACAAAACACTTGGAGCAGTGATATAATTTAATCACAGAACATTCAAGGTGTTATGACAAATCGGGAATTCAGGAGAAACTTCTTTACCCAGACAGCGGTGAGAATGTGGAACTTGTTACCACAGGGAGTTGTTGAGGTGAATAGTATAGATACATTTAAGGGGAAACTGGATAAACACATGAGGGAGAAAGGAATTGAAGGAAATGCTTTTTTTATTTGTTCTTAGGATGCAAGCATCGCTGGCAAGGCCAGCATTTATTACCCAACCCTAATTGCCCTTGAGTAGGTGGGAAGATGGTATGAAGTAGGGTGGGAGGAGGCTCATTTGGATCATAAACACCAGCATTGACCCAATGGGCTGAGTGGCCTGTTTCTGTGTTGTAGACTTCTTTATTTCTACAAGGTCATGGTACATGGGGAGTGAAATAGTAGATTTGTTGATTGTAATCGTTCAAAGTTCCTTAGATTCTGGAAAGGTCCCATCAGATTGGAAAATAGTGAATGTAACACATTTATTCAAGAAAAGAGGGAAGACAGAAAGCAGGATACTGCAGGGTAGTTAGCCGAACATCTGTCATTGGGAAAATGCTGGAATCTATTATTAAGGAGGTAGTAGCTGGACAATTAGAAAATCATAATACAATCAGGTAGAGTCAACATGGCTTTGTGAAAGGGAAACTGTGTTTGACATATTTATTAGAGCTCTTTGAGGATGTAACAAGCAGGTTGGATAAAGTGGAACCAGTAGATGTAATATATTTGGATTTCCAAAATGCAATCAATAAGGTTCCACATAAAAAATACTGCACAGGATAAGAGTTCACGATGTTGGAAGTGATATATTAGCATGGATAGAAGGTTGGCTAACTAACAGGAAACAGAGAGTCAGGATAAATGTGTCATTTTCATCTGTCTGGGGTTAGGGCACCATCGAGCAGAAATTGGCACTGTGTGTCTGATATTAACTTCAGCATTCTCACCCTCCGATTCCAAATCATCAGATGGGAAGAGTTAATGGGATGAATGTGGTCTTCAGCTGTAGCGTAAAGCAACAAGAGTGAATCAGCGCCACTTGTTTATATTCCACCGCTTTTGTTTCCATTTTGTACAAGATATTTTGTACCTTAAAACATTTAGGCATTCTATAGTCACTTTAGTCTAGAAATTCTCACTCATTCTGTTTAGTTGTAAAGTCTCCTTTCACGGGAGCTGATTATTCAGATGGACACTTTCTGCTGGGAGCCTCAGTCTCTGGTAGTTTGTCACCTTGGCCTTTGGAGTTGGGGGGCAGCACAGGGGGTTTAATAAGGGTCATATTATGAGGACAGGATTCATTAATGATGCTTATATTCCCTTGAGTGTAGAAGATTAAGTAATGATCTAATTAAGGTATTTGAGATGATTATAGGGTTGATGGAGAGAGACTATTTCCTCTGATGGGGGTTGTCCAGAACAAGGGGGCGGAACCTTAAAATTCGATCCAGGCCCTTCAGGGGTGATGTCAGGAAGCACTTCCTCACACAAAGGGAAGCGGGAATCTGGCACTCTCTCCCCCACTCCCAAGGTTGGAGGTCAATTGCTAATTTGAAAACTGAGATTGATGAATTTTTGATGGGTAAGGGGGTTAAAGATTATGGAACCAAGGTGGGTGGATGGAGTTCAGATATAGATCAGCCATGAACTGATTGACTAATGGCAAACAGGCTTGAGGGGATGAATGGCCTCCTATGTTCCTCTATGGTGTGTGGTTAATGAGTGAAGCATCCCACATCCTCGGTGAAAACTGCCCCCCAGCGCCCATCCCACCATCCACCCCCCCAGCGCCCACCCCCACCGCCACCACCCCCCACCCCCCGAATTAATTTTATGATGAAAAGCACCATGTGTCTAACTTTGGAAACTTACTCAAGCTCCTTGATTCAGATTGTATAAGATCAGTTCATTCTATTTAAAGCAAATATTTGTGACTGGGAATCACAGACATTTTTCTCTGAATGTAAGGATTTCACAGTCTATACTCCAAGGATTCCCGTGTGATAGCCTTTAGTTATTAATTTGAGATTGATTCCATTGTGGCATTTGGCAACCCCAACTCTCGGGCACCAGCCTCCTAACATTCCCAACACTCAGGGACTCTCTCAATCCAACTGAGTCCAGATTCAAGAGCAAAATACTGCAGCTGCTGGCAATCTGAAATAAAAACAGAAAATTCTGGAAGTAGCAGGTCAGATGGAGAGAGAACCAGTTAACGGGCGAGGTTTAGTTGAGCTGACAGGAGGCTCACTCACTGGCCAGAGAACTGGCTTCCGTGGGGGATGCCCGATGGAATCAAGTGTCCTTCGGTCACTTAATTGGCCACCGATGGGGCTTCTCGGTCATCAAGTTCCCCGGTGGTGGACATCCCGCCTACTGAGAGCTGGCCAGCCAATCAGAGGTCGGCAGCTCCTCATGCCACCAGCGCCAGCAGCAGCGGTGGCTGTTGGTGGAACTGCACCCGCCTGAGGGCCCAGGATGGCAGAGGGGCCCCAGGCACGGGTTAGTGAAGGCAGAATTGGGGTGGGGGGAGGGGAGCGGAGTCGGAGAGGGCGTTGGCCACTCAATGCCTGATAATGAGGGATCCAAGGGCACACAGATGGGCCATTCAACCTCCATTTAAACCCCGAGCCACCATTAAATTGTTAAATGGCAGTGGGCTCAGGGGTGATGGGCGTTAATTGGCTCATTATTGAGCCTAATTGGCATCCCAGCACCAGCAGCCGGGAATCCCACATCAGTCCCTTCCGCAGCCCAGGGAGGATGCCGGGAGACTGTTGTGGGGCCTCTTCCATGATCGAATGGGCCTATGGCTCCTGCCATGTGATTGGGCTGAATTAAATCCAGCACAGTGTTTCAGGTTAATGAAGCTAGATCATTGACCTGAAACGTTAACTGTGTTCCTCTCTCCACAGATTCCACCTGACCTGCTGAGTATTCAGATTCCATTGCTTGTGCCCTTGGGTCCCTCATTATGAGGCACTCAGTGGCCAACCCCCTCTCCGACTCCTCCCCGTCACCTTCTGCGACCCCCCCACTCCACGACCCCAGTCCTGTCTTCATTAACCTGTGCCGGGGCTCTCCATAATCCTCGTCAATCCTGCCTGGAATTTTTTTTCACCTTATGGCCTGCCAGCTGGAATTGCCAAGTGACTTCATGTGGCAGTGCAGCATTTTCAAAAATATATTTAACTCTTGAATGTAACAAAATCTTCCTTCAGAATATTTCCAACCAGCAGCGTCCAAACGATTTTCAAAATTTCAAAAACAACTTGTGTTTATATATAGTACCTTTAATGAGGCAAAATGTCCCAAGTGTAATATAAGTGGTTAATCCTGGTTAATATGCTAATCAGCATACATAACCACATGAAGTGATGCAATTTCACATGATCTTGTACAACTTCATGTTAAGATGGAGTCACAGTAATTATGTCCCAATAAAGCTAGTGTTTTACTTACCTTAGCCACCTCAGTAAACATTCTGTGTTAGATTAACAATACCATGATTTTTATACCAAGGTGCTTCACACAGGAACACAATCAAATAAAATTTTCACTGAGCCACATAAGGAGATATAGGGACAGATGAGCAAAAACTTGGTCGAAGAGGTAGGTTTTATGGAGCAGCTTAAAGTAGGAGAGAGAGAGATGTAGAGAAGCGGAGAGGTTTAGGGAGGGAATTCCAGAGCTGGGGATCCAGCAGATGAAGGCACGGTTGCCAATGGTGGAGAGATTAAAATCAGGGATGTGTCAGAGGTCAGAAGATCGAGAGAGCAGGGGATTAGAGAAAATGTCAAAGAGAAAATATAAAATAATTTGCAACACGTGCAAAGATCTGTGTTAGTTGAGAAAACAAACTTTCTTTTCTGTAAGATAGACCCTTTGTCTTTTAGAAGGAATGATTCTTCCATCCTTACTCAGATTTTTCTTTTGCAGTAGAACATCTTAAATATAAGCACTGTCCTCCTCCCTTTTCACACTTGCTCCCCTCCATGTGGCCTGAGTCCAACTGAGAAAACAAGAGAGCAGCTGCTGACTCTGTCCCTGACCCAAGGTAACCAGCATCTCTCCATGGGCTAATTACAATCTCCTAACTGCAAGAGGAACCATTTCCTTCTCCCAGATTGGTTGGCCAGTGTATCCTGTTGTTTAATGTCCCTCCCTGTGGAATGTGAATCTCTTTGCCTTTCCTCGTATTCTTGCAGGTTTCTATTTTCATTGCTCAATGTGACTTGATGTTAAAAGCAGTGAGAGCCAGGGCTGGCCAGCAGCTCTTGGCATGTAGCTGACCATCAGATGAGCTGTTGGAAAGGTGTCCACATGCTGTTATTGGACAAGGCTTCTGTTTAGGTAACTGGGGTAGTACTGGAAGCCTATGGAGCCCTCATTATAATATTGAAATGAAGGTCCTACACTTGGTCTAGGATTCTTTAGGAACATTCCCAAATGCTAGAACCATTACAGGGTAAACTCCCCAGCAAATCAAATCTCTAACAGACAAGGAGAACCCTGCAGCAGTGATATTTAAAGGGCCTATACAAATATTGAGACGGAATTAGAGGTAACCTTGGTTGATAATTGGTTGGAGGGTCAGAGACAGTTTGTGGATAAGGGAAACCTTATTCTCTGACTAACAAGATGTGATGAGTCATCAGGAATCTCTACTGGGGCCTTAGATTTTCACCATATATATTAATGACTTGGGTAAAGTAATGGAGAATTGCATATAGAACCATAGGGCCATAGAAAGGTTACAGCACAGGAGGCCATTCAGCCCATCTTGTCCATGCCAGCCCAAGGACGCCCAGGTGCCCTTTCTAATCCCACCTTCCTGCACCCGGCCCATAGCCCTGCAGCTTACGGCACTTTAGGTGCAGATCCAGGTACTTTTTAAAAGAGTTTAGAGTTTCTGCCTCTACCTCCAATTTAGGCAGCGAATTCCAGACACCCACTACCCTCTGCGTAAAAAAGTTCTTCCTCATGTCCCCCCTACACCTTCTGCCACTTATCTTGAATCTATGTCCAAGTTAACAGATTACACTAAGTTAGGAGGTAGAGTAAGATGTACAAGTCTCCCACTCTGATATAAGTAACCATTGAATGCTTAGCTCTTGTTATATACCCTCCAATAGGCCCCAATATTTACGATCAGGAAGCTGAACTTGGATTTGCGATTTCTGATAGTAATGGAAAAAGCCATAACTCTCTGTTCCATGTCAGCCAAGAAGTACATTGGAAATCTTGGATAATGTCAGTGGTCCAGATGCTAGAAGGTGCTTCTCCGTCTCGAACCTTCAGAGAGAGTTTCGTGAAATAGCTGTGTTGTTTAGACCTGTAGGAATTGACTTCTTTAGTTAAACTGGTCAGAGGGGAGGCCAGGGAAGTTTGACAAGGTGCAGAGTGTCCTAGAGAGTGAAGGTGGATCCTGGAACCCCTTAGTGTGACGTTAAAGATTCCCTGCATTTGAGATTCCAATCAGCGTATCCCACAGGCTGTAATCTAATCTGGAACAACAGGGCACAATCTTCAGCTAGAATTTGCAAAGAGCATCATGAAGACCCATGGAGTACTTCCTGCTTTTGAGTCCAAGTGTATGAAGAGTGATATGATGTGTTCAGCCTGCTTCATACCTCCAACCACTCCTCAAATCCAAACCAAAAACAAAAATACCTAGAAAAATTCAGCAGGTCTGGCAGCATCTGCGGAGAGGAACACAGTTAACGTTTCGAGTGTGCATGAGAAGGGTCATTTGGACTGGAAACGTTAACTGTGTTCCTCTCCGCAGATGCTGCCAGACCTGCTGAGTTTTTCCAGGTATTTCTGTTTTTGTTTTGGATTTCCAGCATCCGCAGTTTTTTTGCTTTTACCGCAAATAAAGAACACCACTTGTGAAACAGGAGAAGGCTGAGGAATTGCTAGTGAGTGTGTAGTACTAGCACATACACCACACAGAATTTCAGCTTCTGAATACCCAAAATAGCTGAGACCGAATATAAAATTATAACAAGTTACTAATGTTCACAGTGAATACATTAGTTTCATTGTGCTTTTTAAATTCTTTGCTGAATCCAATTTGAGTGAATTGATTGATATATAAAACATCTTTTTCAACAGGACAGAGTTTCCCTTTTTGAACCGAACCCTGTTTACTTGTTGACACGACCCCTCTGCGATTGAGAGCAGCTCTTCCATACGTCTTTGTTTTTAGACTTTTCTCTAGTGGACTCACAGATATTTTATACTTTAAGTGATTATTTATATGTTAAACCTGCTGATCCTATGACAAGCACAAGACTTTGAGCTGTTCATTCCTTGGACTTTGCTCAACGTCTAATTCACATCTGGTAAACTGTAACAAACTCACAGCCCAACCCTGATCCTTCCTCTCAGTGGAAAAGTGGCTTCACTGGATTCTTCTACAATTGCTCCTTGCTCTTGCTAAGTTTGCCAGTGAGTTGCTGAACCTGACTGGAACCATGGACAAGTTCCTCGTGCCTCTCAGATATCGTGGAGTGTCCGAGATTTCCCAATACATTCCAGTGTATGAGAGGTTTCTGTTAATGGCCTGTACAATAGGTGCTCTCTGCACTCGGGGTGTGACTCTCAGGGAGTGTATTCCTAAAACGTATCCTCTGCAATAATTCTAACATAGCTAGGCTGAAATTGTGCAGCTCTAGCAAAGCTCGTTGTCATATTCATTGTTTAACGTGCCTGGAACATTAACTGCAGTTTCAATATTGTATCGCACACATAAAACTAATTGGATACCACCAAGCATCTGTTAAAGTCGGTGATATCTGGGCACACTGTAGCTTCCAGAAGCTGAGTATCGTTCTGCATTGACTCAATTTACATTCCTGCTCTGCACCATCACAAGACTACCTATATCCATCGCTGTAAAGTGGCTCTATGTAATCTTCTGAAATCACCAGACTCTCTGTTCATTCAGATTCAGGCTCATTTGCCAATCAGCCCCTCGTTTAGTGCCCCTCACAGCTGGGAAGCAGCTGGATTTAATCTGTGCCATCAGCACAGCAACTAAATAAGATATTGTTGGAAGGAGCTTTTGTATTGTTTGCTTTGAATTTCTTCGCTTTAGCCAGTTCAATGCTGATAGATTGCCAAGACAGGTTTGCTTTGATCAATGTTTGTTTGAGAATTTCCTATACTCTCAGAGGTTCTACATAAAAATGAAATATTAGCGTCAGTGCTTGATTAATTATTCGGTCAAAACATGAATGCAAATATGTACAATTAAATCACTTTTCTCTGCAAGACATTTTGAAACGTGGGTCTCTACAAGAAAGCGCCCCGCAATCTCACTTAAACACAGCACTTTAATATCTTGGCTGAGGGTCCCAGTGTAGTGTTGAGGGAGTGCCTCCTTGCTGCTTTTCAGATTAACATTAAACCCTGAGGCACTGTTGACCTGTTCAGTTGAAGTTGCCATGTTTAGTGAGCTGCAGTGTCCTGCTCAGTACCTCCCCATCAACCAATTTCATCAAAATAAATGAACTACCCATTAATAGGAATATAGGATGTGACCATTCAGCCCCTTGAGCCTGTCCCATCATTCTGTGAGATCATGGCTTATCTGTCCCTCAACTCCATTTACCCACCTTCATATGTTTACTGTTAAAAAATTTATCTGTTGAAAAATTATACTGTCCCTCAGTGTCCTGAGCTATCTGAAGCGCTGGAGTTGGGATGGGGGGTGGTCATAGTTGGGGGGGGGGTGCTTTCAGATTTCCACCCCTCATTGTGTTGAAAATTACTTTCTGATTTCATTTGTAACCGATGAGATTTTAAGGTGATACTCCTCTTGATCTGGACTCCCTCACCGGGGAAAATGATTTCACAGAATCACACAGCGCAAAAGAGTCCCTTCGGCCCATCGATTCTGTACCAACACGTGGGAAACACCTGACCTACCTACCTAATCCCATTTACCAGCACTTGGCCCATCTCTCTCAATCTTCGTTATTGAATCCTTTTCACATTTTAAAAGCCTCGATTAGATCATCCTTCTGTCTCCAAAACTCAAGGGAATATGAGTTTCTGCAGCCTAGCAGCATTTCTGGACCCTTTTCATTCTGGTGACCCCGCAATGCATCTCCTCCATGCTTATCATGTGCTTGCTGAGTTGTGGTGGCCAGACCTGACCACAGTCACTCCAAATAGGATATGGCTGAACGGAACCATCAATTCCTCCCCTTTGAATTCCAGCCCCCTGAGACCTCTGAGTCACTTTGTTTATTTTGTGGTATCTGCACAGTTGAAAGTTTTTCCCTCCTGCTTACTCACCCTTCTGTTCTGTATGATCTTTGCTATCTAGACCCTGAGCTGGTATTCTCAGTTATTCTCTCAGCTCTGCCCCATGAATTTTGGGTAATTGATGTGGGACTTGTCTGTCACATTTCTCTGATTTGCTACCATGTCCAATTCCTTGTTAACATTTTCCTTTCTGTTTTAAGATTCAAACACAGAAAGGTCACACACTTACTGAACAAACCAAAATTGTACCTTGAAAAGATAACATCATTGATCATTTCAGCTTCCCAATTCTCCTTACCCATTAGTGAGGATGGTTACAGTTAGGGTTAGAATTTGAGTTAGGGTTGGGGTTAGAGAAAGGGTTAGGGTTAGCGTTTGACCTAGGGTTAGAATTAGGGTTAGAGTTTGAATTAGTGTAAGGGTAAGGGTTAGAGCTAGAGTTGGGATTAGTGTTAGGGTTAGAGTTTGAGTTAGGATTAGGGTTAGAGTTAGGGTAAGAGTTAGGGTTAGAGTCAGAGTTAGGGTTAGGGCAAGGATCAGGGTTAAAGTTAGGGTTAGAATTAGAGTTAGAGTTAGGGTTAGGGCAAGGGTCAGGGTTAGAGTTAGGGTTAGGGCAAGGATCAGGGTTAGAGTTAGGGTTAGAATTAGAGTTAGAGTTAGGGTTAGGGCAAGGGTCAGGGTTAGAGTTAGGGTTAGGGCAAGGGTCAGGGTTAGAGTTAGGGTTAGGGCAAGGATCAGGGTTAAAGTTAGGGTTAGAATTAGAGTTAGAGTTAGGGTTAGGGCAAGGATCAGGGTTAGAGTTAGGGTTAGGGCAAGGATCAGGGTTAGAGTTAGGGTTAGAATTAGAGTTAGAGTTAGGGTTAGGGCAAGGGTCAGGGTTAGAGTTAGGGTTAGGGCAAGGGTCAGGGTTAGAGTTAGGGTTAGGATTAGAGTCAGTGTTAGGGTCAGGGTTATAGTTCACCCCGCATTAGGAGTAGAGTTAAGTTAGGGTAATGGATAGGGTTAGGGTTAGTTTTAGGGTAAGGGTCAGGGTTGGAGTTAACCCTAACTGTTTGAAACAGTTTCAGGAAAGATAAAACCCCATGGAAGAGGGGAGGGTGAAGGTTTAGCAGAATGTGACCAAGAATGAGATGTTACAGTGATGAAATTTGGGTCTCGTTCCTGGAGCAGAGAAAGACACAAAATATACAGGCCATTTGGCCCAACAGTTTGTGCTACTGTTTATACTCTACGTGTTTCTCCTCGCATTCCATCCCCTTCGTCTCAGTCTTTCAGCATATCTTTCTATTCCCTTTGTTTTCACAGACTCATCAAGTTGCCCTAGGGTTTGGCAGAGTTTTGCAGGTGGGAAAGTGAGGGGGTCCATTGAGATAGAATCCCAGGGGGAATTTTCCTGTTGGTGAGAGCTGGAATGATGGAACACTGATCAGCAGAGATTAACGACCGGGCCTTAAAATAACGGCAGAGTGGTATCAGAACGGGAAAAATGAAAGGCCAAACCTTAACTCTCCTTTTGCCTGGGCAGATGGTGTTAAAATCACCAATTTGATTTTTTCCTCTCCTTGTCGTGAGGTCATGTAATTTGAAACATTCCTGACTTTCTGCTCTGCTCGGTGACTGGGACCAGGCTAAATTCTCGAGCTCTCTGTTGGAATCTTTTTCACACGGGGAAGAGTTGACTCTGTCAGGGATTGAGACTGGATTAGGGTTGAGAGTTTCCGCTGTACTCACGCCATGAAACACAGGGGTGGATGAGTCACTGGGAGCTGCAATCATGTTACAACTTGCACCAGTGCCAACCAACTGTATTTTATATTATGTCCGGTAATATTATTTCCAGAAGGGTTAGGGCAAAAAAGAAAAGCCTGAAGTTTTAAAGGAAAATCTCGAGATAAATTTTGGGTTCTCAAATCCTAACCCTTTGCGCTTCACAGGCAGATATCTCCCAAATATCTACACTCATACAGTGAAATTAAAGGAAGTGTCAGTCTACACAAGTCCCTTGTGAGTTCCAGGCCCAAACTGGTTCAGCATCTCATATTTCTATACAGGGAAATTGCCACGGAAATCTACACTTAGCACCGCCAATATCAAAAAAAAAATAATACCCCAAGCTGCTTCATTGAGTCATGAGCAAATCAGACACCAAATCTAAGGAAATATTAAGGGAGGTGGCCAAAGGAATTGGTTTTTATCAATGTTTTAAAGGAGGAGAGAGAGGTGGAGAGGCAGTTTTGAGGTAGGAATTCCAGACAGTCGGACCAAAGCGCTAGACATAGGAACATAGGAAATAGGAGCAGGAGTAGCCATTCAGCCCCTCTAGCCTGCTCTGCCATTCAACTAGGTCATGGTAGATCTTCTATCTCAGTGTCACTTTCCCACATTATCCCTATATCCCTTGATGTCATTAGTACCTAGAAATCTACCAATCTCAGTCTTGAACATACTCAATGACTGATCCTCCACAGCCCTTTGGGGCAGAGAATTCCAAAGATTCACCACCCTCTGAGTGAAGAAATTCTTCCTCATCTCAGCCTTAAATGGGCTGCCTCTAATTCTCAGACTGTGTTCCCTGGTTCTAGACACCCCAACCTGGCAATACGAACTTCCTGCATCCACTCCGTTGAGCCCTGTAACAATTTTGTGCACTTCAATCCCAGAGGATAAAACATTAAAAACTGGGAAATAAGAGTACTGGTCTGAACTGGCCTTGTATGCCTTAAAATGGAACACCAGTAAAAACTGGGAAATAAGAGTACTGGTCTGAACTGTTTTTTTCCTTCTGGGAATGAGGTCATCTCTCATTCTTCTAAAGTGATTGGGGGATGCAGGCAGAGTGAGGTGCACTAGGGGCCAGAGACAGGGGAGACAAAGAATTTGGAGAGGGTGAGCTGTCGGCTTGGAGGGGTCTGCAAGTTACCATACCGTGAGAGAAAAAGTTTAAAAAGTCTCTGTACTCTCTGATTTGGGATCCACAACAGCCAGGGACATTACCTCCCATTTTTGTATTTACAAAGAGAGGTGTTCAGAGCTAGCCTGAAACATGGATAGTTATGCTGCTGACGGTTTAGATTTCGACAGTCCTGATCCAGTGCTAACTCTTGGACCCTGGTACAAATGTCGGGAAAGCTACCCCATACTTTGAAGCATTTTGGGAGCTGCACCCAATTATTCCCAGGCTCCCCTCAGACTCACCTTGCTCCCAGCATCCATCCAAGTCACACTTGTGACTTCATTGCCCTGTTATGTTGCCCTGATTGACGCTGGAAATACTATTAACATTTGGTTTTGGGACCAACAAAGACATGCAGTACTTCATGGGTAGGAAGCATAGAAAGTTCTCAAAGCAGTTTGAGATGGTGACTTTCCTGGGGCTGATTGCATGGTTCAGAACAACTCCCAACACATTACAGGAGAGAAGGCAATCCTGAGGATCAATTGGTAACTCCAAGCACATCCTGTGACCACTTATATAAAGGACATCAGTCTTGTTCTAACAGTGGGATCCAGCCTGGCTGCTTCTCACCGGTCAGTAATTCTTAATGCCTTTAGGGGTTTGTGAGACACAGGAGGTCTTGGATGCTGGACACTGAGCAGAGGCTTATTTGGCCCATTTCCAATATGACGTCAATGGAATCTGTTTATCTGGGAGCCATTCAGCTTTTCATGGTTTTTTTTTCCAAATCCCATGCTCTTGATTTTTTAGATTTAATGTAGCCCAAGTTCAAGCAATGGAACAGAAGTTTGTAAGTTTCCATTCATTGACTCTGACAATGGAATGTTGCATGATTCCGATAGTTGAAAGGGATTTTGAAATCTATGGAACAAACTCACTGTTGATGGTATTGAAGAGAATGGTCACATTATATGAGAAATGACATTAAAGGACTTGTTACTGAGAATTGGATTATATATGAGGAGAGGGTAAAGAAAAGGGGTTTTGTGTTAAGAAGACAGAGGCATCGTTTGTTTGAAATTAACAGTTTAGGATAAACTTTAAGAAGCGTATTGAGATATTTGAGGAAATGGAATGAATGTTCTACTGGAGGGACTGGGCTGTCTGTCCCATTTTAATTGGGTTGGGAAACTGAATGTGTTCATTTCCTTCTTGTGTTTAGTGGTGATACTGGTAATTCATGCAAGACGATGTGAGACAGCCCTGACATTGTACTAGCTCTGGGGATACCATCTCCTTAAACAGGAGATCGTCATCTGCTGCTTAACCGGCTTTTTTCTGACTCTAAATGGTTTCATTGACTTTTATCAGATACAGGAACACAAGTACTGTTCTATAGAAGATTAAGGAGTGATCTAACTGAGGTGTTTAAGGTGATTAAAGGATTTGATTGGATCGATAGAGAGAGACTATTTCCTCTGGTGGGGGGAGTCCAGAACAAGGGGGCAGAACCTTAAAATTGGAGCCAGGCCGTTCAGGGGTGATGTCAGGAAGCACTTCCTCACACAAAGGGGAGTGGAAACCCGGAACTCTCTCCCCCAAAAAACTGTTGAGGCTGGAGGTCAATTGAAAATGTCGGAACTGAGATTGGTAGGTTTTTGGTGGGTAAGGGGATTAAGGTTTTTGGAACCAAGTGGTTTAAGATATAGATCAACGATGATCAAATTGAATGACCTTCTCCTGTTCCTATGGGAACCAAGGTCAGAGGAAGAGTAAACAATGGAAAAATATGGCAGGAGCGAAATTCTTTTCCATCTCTCTCCTCTCTGTCTTTTCTCCCTGTCTCACTTCCATTTGCTCTTCCTTGTTTAATTAAGATTATGTTTGAAGATTTGAAGAACTCCTAAATCTTGTTGTATAATTAAATCAAGCTGCTTGTGATATTCTAGACAAAACACTGCTAGGTTAGGGGCTTTACCTGTTCCCTGCTCTTGCATCAAAGAACGTTACTGTGGAGGGAGGTCTGGACTGAAACTTCCAGGTTGTCACATTGTCCACCCCCCAGCTCTTGGCAAAGAAGGAAGAGCCCACACCAGCCGAGGGCAGGGAAGCTGCTACAGTTGATTAAAACTGGTTGGATGTGAATTTTTAGGTTTACTTCTCGAGCGAAAAGTAATCAGCATCCACATGATTAGAAAATGGTAAAGGGAACTTAACAAAATCAGAACTTGAATTGACAGGAGTTAGGATGCAGGACTGTAACTCATGAGAGTTATTCCATCTCAGTGTTGAAACCATTGTCTTATTTTGCCTGTGTGTTCCTGTTAGACTCTGTCATGGACCTGTGATGGAAGCTGTCTGTTCTGACAGTGGCTTTGTAGATATTAGGGTTAGGATTAGGATTAGGGTTAGGATTAGGGTTAGGGTCAAGGTTAGGGTTAGGGTCAGGGTTAGGATTCGGGTCAGGGTTAGGATTAGAGTTAGGATTAGGGTTAGGTTTACGGTTAGGGTCAGAGTCAGGGTTAGGATTAGGTT
Organism: Isurus oxyrinchus; assembly: GCA_026770705.1. Taxonomy (NCBI): domain Eukaryota; kingdom Metazoa; phylum Chordata; class Chondrichthyes; order Lamniformes; family Lamnidae; genus Isurus; species Isurus oxyrinchus. Next base: position 162,162,028 of record JANJGN010000011.1, on the reverse strand, counting down.
TAGGGTTAGGGTTAGGATTAGGGTTAGGGTTAGGTTTAGGGTTGGTGTTAGGGTTAGGGTTAGGGTTAGGATTAGGTGTAGGGTTAGGGTTAGAGTTAGGGTGAGTGTTAGGGTTAGGGTTAGGGCTAGGGTGAGTGTTAGGGTTAGGGTAACTGTTAGGGTTAGGATTAGGGTTAGATTTAGAGTTAGGGTTAGGGTTAGGGGTTAGGGTTAGGATTAGGTTTAGGGTTAGGATTAGGGTAACGGTTAGGGTTAGGTTTATGGTTAGGATTAGGGTAACGGTTAGGTTTAGGATCAAGTTTAGGGTTAGGATTAGGGTTAGGGTTAGGATTAGGTTTAAGGTTAGGATTAGGGTAACGGTTAGGGTTAGGGTTAGGGTTAGGGTTATAGGGTTGTGGCTAGCAAAGACTGTCCCAGGACTGCAGGCTCTGGTGGTAGGGTACATCACATAACTCAGTTTGTAACAGATCTTAAACCCTCAACTCTCTGACTGAGAGCTGACAGCTGGGCTGTGCAAACTGGTGCAACATGTTTGAAGGGCTGAATGGCCTGCTCCTGTTCCTAAACTGCTACAAAATTAACCACCATACAATTTTTTTCTATCAGCAAGTAAATGGAAAATAATCAAACCCACGATCATTTAAATACTCTCAGAATGTAAATAGAAATGACAGTGTGAATCGTTTCCAGTTAGAGCTAAAGAACCACAGCACACAGCAGTTGATTAATTCATTACATCCAGGGGAATGCTGAATAGTTTACAAATTACTGGCCTAGGGACGTCGTACCAACTTCAACTGGGAAGGCAGAGCGATCCAGACCAGAATAGGTAAACCCAAGATACACCCAGTATTATGAAAAATAAAGAAACTGCTTTTATATAGAGCCCTTCATTATCCAGAGCATCTCAAAGTGCTCACAGCTGGTGAAGTACTGTTTTGAAGCAAAGTCAAAACCTGTCAGTGAAATCTGCACACAGCAAAATCCCAGAAACAGCAGGAAGATAATGACTAGTTAATCTGCTTTTTTGAAGTAATGTTGTTTGAGGGATAAACATTGGCCAGGACACCAGGAGGAACTCCCCTGCTCCTCTTCAAAATAGTTGTCATGGGATCTTTTACATCCACCTGAGCGGGCAGGTGGGGCCTTGGTTTAATGTGTCATCTGAATGATGGCACATCCTTTCACCTGTTGTGTCTGAAATCCTACACGGAGTAAACCTGAGCACTTGACCTTAAGCATTAGGGTAGAAATAAAGCCAGCGAAGCGATATCAGCCATTAAAACATGAATCTGAGCATGAGCAATGATGTTCCTGGTACCTTGTCCAGCTCCTCACTCTGTGCCAGAAACACATTGACTGGACTGTGTACATGCGTGCTGCCAACTCCGGCTGGATGTATTCCTGGAGATTCATCACATGACATTTCACCTCCAATCACTCCCGCCAATGGTCACCCAACATGACCATCGTCATGCACCCCCCCCCCCCCACCCCCGCCAAACAACCAATCGGAAAGCGAACAGCTTCCTCTTTACCCAATTAAATGCTTCTTGACTGCCAGTCAAACTCCAGTTCTGTCGAAGGGTCATGAGGACTCGAAACGTCAACTCTTTTCTTCTCTGCCGATGCTGCCAGACCTGCTGAGTTTTTCCAGGTAATACTGTTTTTGTATTGAAACCTCAAAGCTGGAACTTTATCAGCCAATAAACAAAGCAGAGAGGCGGCTGGTTACAGGAGCTTGAGAACAGTTTCATTGCCGAGTCCCTGGGTTGAGAGTTTGGTAAAAGCACAGGCCCGTCATAAACTATTTGCCTTGCCTGCAGGAAGTTCTAGAGGCTGGTTACAGCTGCAGCTTCAGCTGCCACGAAAACCAGAAGTGATTTAAATTGACTCAGGAAGCAGCGTTACCCAAGTTCCCAGGCACACTGGGGTAAGAAAGCCCACCACACCTTTGTCGAGGGCAACGAGGGATGGGCAGTGAATGTCAGCCTTGCCAGCAACGCCCCACACTTTGAGAATGAATTTAAAGAATAAGGAACTGGAAGATAATGCACAGTGTCTGTTGGTGCTGGAACAAATGAGCGAAATCGGAAGAAATGAGGACCAATTTTTCTCTCTGGTTCTTTCCCCCAGGCAAGGCCTCTGTGTGTGTGTGTGTGTGTGTCTGAGAGGAGAGAGGTGCAGCCAGGGTCATTGACCAACCTGAGCACCCTCTCACAGCCTGTAGGGGGCAGAAGCAGCAGCACCGTGACCAGCTGAAGATGCTGCAAGGTCTTTCAGTGCTGGATCCATCGAACACTGTAAGTTCCAAAGCCAAAACGCCAGCTCTCCTCAGCTTTCTCACTGTGATGGTGCGGTGTGCACGCAGACACAGAGGAAGACTCACCAGGACTGTCTCTTCGCTGCATTAATACTGAATCCAGTAGCATCATTTTGTGGCCATTTTTTAATCTCCAGTGTGCATTAGGGTGTGAGGAGCTCTAGATCCATTTCCCTGTCAAGCTGCATTTCACAACCTCAGGATGTCCCAGAATGATTTCCTGCCAATCAAGCTGCTTTTAGAAGCTTCGTTACTGTGTTGGTGTAGTAAATGCAGCAGCCATTTTACACACAGTAAGATCCCACTAAAAGCAAAGAGATAATCATCAGATCATCAGTATTTCAGTGATGTTGGTCAAGGGATAAATATTGGCCAAGATCCCCAGGAGAACTCTCCTGCTTTCCTTCGAAATAGTGACTGTGGGACTTTTTGGCGTTCACCTAAGAGGACAGAGGAGGACTCAGTTTAGAGAAAATTAGCACTTCTGACAGTGCAGCATTCACTTAGTACTCCCTCAGAAGGAAGGGTAGGGGAGCTCTCCCTGGTGTCCTGGCTTAATATTAATCCCTCAATAAAGACCATTAAAATAACTGACCTGGTCAGTTACCACATTGCTGTCTGTGAGAGCTTGCTTTGTACAAATTGGCTGTCACGTTTCCCTGAAGTTCAACCTAAGTTACGCCAAACATTATCCTGAGATCTGATTGGGAGCCATCGTGTCCCACGCTACTCAGCATCCCTGTGGTGATGGCCTTTCTCGATCGAGAGTTTGTGATTTGTTTGAAATAATTAAGCGGGCAGACAGAGAAAGGCACTCAGAGAGATCAGAAGCTTTTCCTTCTGTGAACCAGCTTATCTTACTTTGAAGAGCAGGAAGCTTTTTACGGTGAAAGTCTGCGATTGTTCCTCAGCTGTGAGCTGTGTTGGAATACGATGGTTTGTGTGAAGGGTGAGAGTTTTGGAGCTGTCCGTGCATCAGCTGCCCTCTAGTGTAGAGCCTAAAATCCACACACAGGACACCAAAAAAGGGAACAAATATTTACCCTTCACCCACATCACCAAAAAGCAGATGATCTGGTCATGACCACGTTACTGTCTGTGGAAGTTCGCTGTGCACAAATTGGCTAGTGTAGTTCCTACATTACAAAGTATTTAATTGGGTGTGAAGCACTTTGGGACGGTCCTGAGGATGTGAAAGGCACTATAGAAATGCAACTCCTGCTTGTTCTCTTCTTTTGCCTCCTTAAAGCTCACCCCTATGTCCGAGCTCTCGATCACTTCCCCTAGATCAATGTCCATTTTCGTGCGAAACACTGTCTGAAGCGCCTGGTGACGGTTTTACTTTATTAAAAAAGACACTTGGTAATTGCAATTTTTTTGGGGGGGGGGTCAGTGAAAAGCCTCCGCAGCAGATGCACCGAGGATCTCGGAGACAGGCACAGGAGCTCAGGATCAGAGTTGAGGGTAAACACCCTGAAAAGGAGCGAGGAGGGGGGAGAGGGACCTGTATCAGTAACACCACACACAGGCCATTCATTCCTTTGTTCATGTGTGCTCTGCCTGAAGGCACGTGTCTACTGAAGCCTCATCCTGAGCCGTTTCCTTGGCAGTTTTTGTCAGTGCTGGTTTGCAATTGCCAATCCACTCTCAGGAGCAGAGCCAGGAAGCAGGTCCCAAGCCTACCTCAGCCGCATCAGGAGCCAAACTCGCACTGTTGGCATTAACCATCTAGCTAACTGAGCTAACCAACCCCTCCACAACCAGTTAAACCTGATCCCAACTAGCATGGTTGGGAAAAAAGCTCTCACTGAGAGAGATTGAGCCTGTTCCTTACTGAGTTGTCCTTTATGAGGATGACTTTATAACTATCAGCTACCTATAACCACAAGATGGTTTGTCTGCCTTGCTCTCCCCACTGAGGGAGATTGAAAGGCACTTCATTTGTGTGAAAACAGGATCAGAATGGATAAAAGCAAAAAAAAACTGCGGATGCTGGAAATCCAAAACAGAAACAAAAATACCTGGAAAAACTCAGCAGGTCTGGCAGCCTCTGCGGAGAGGAACACAGTTAATGTTTCGAGTCCGTTTGACCCTTCAACAGAACTAAGGAAAAATAGAAGAGAGGTGAAATATAAGCTGGTTTAAGGGGGGCTGGGACAGGTAGAGCTGGATAGAGGGCCAGTGACAGGTGAAGATAACCAAAAGATGTCACAGACAAAAGGACAAAGAGGTGTTGAAGGTGGTGATATTATCTAAGGAAGGTGCTAATTAAGGGTTGAAAGCAGGACGAGCAAGGTACAGATAGCCCTAGTGGGGGTGGGGTGGGGGGAAGGTACAGATAGCCCTAGTGGGGGTGGGGTGGGGGGAAGGTACAGATAGCCCTGGTGGGGGTGGGGTGGGGTGAAGGTACAGATAGCCCTAGTGGGGGTGGGGTGGGGGGAAGGTACAGATAGCCCTAGTGGGGGTGGGGTGGGGGGAAGGTACAGATAGTCCTAGTGGGGGTGGGGGTGGGGGGAAGGTACAGATAGCCCTAGTGGGGGTGGGGTGGGGGGGAAGGTACAGATAGCCCTAGTGGGGGGTGGGGTGGGGTGAAGGTACAGATAGCCCTAGTGGGGGTGGGGTGGGGTGGGGTGAAGGTACAGATAGCCCTAGTGGGGGTGGGGTGGGGGGAAGGTACAGATAGCCCTAGTGGGGGTGGGGTGGGGGGAAGGTACAGATAGCCCTAGTGGGGGTGGGGTGGGGGGAAGGTACAGATAGCCCTAGTGGGGGTGGGGTGGGGAGAAGGAATCGAAATAGGCTAAAAGGTGGAGATAAAACAATGGATGGAAATACATTTAAAAATAATGGAAATAGGTGGGAAAAGAAAAAATCTATATAAATTATTGGGAAAAAGGGGGATTGGAAAGGGGGTGGGGATAGAGGAGAGAGTTCATGATCTAAAATTGTTGAACTCAATATTCAGTCCGGAAGGCTGTAAAGTGCCTAGTCGGAAGATGAGGTGTTGTTCCTCCAGTTTGCGTTGGGCTTCACTGGAACAATGCAGCAAGCCAAGGACAGACATGTGGGCATGAGAGCAGGGTGGAGTGTTAAAATGGCAAGCGACAGGGAGGTCTGGGTCATGCTTGCGGACAGACCGCAGGTGTTCTGCAAAGCGGTCGCCCAGTCTGCGTTTGGTCTCTCCAATGTAGAGGAGACCACATTGGGAGCAGTGAATGCAGTAGACTAAGTTGAGGGAAATGCAAGTGAAATGCTGCTTCACTTGAAAGGAACGTTAAAAGGGATCAGAATGGAATCTGATAGTGCAGGAGGAGTCCATTCAGCCCATCGTGCCTGCACTGGCTCTCAGAAAGTGCTAACCAATTAGTCACCAAGGACACCAGTTTAATGGTGCTTAAAGTGCTCACTACGTGGTCTAGTGGTGGGCGGGGGAGGGAGGGAGGGGATGGACCCCGAATTCCAGGTGTCTCCCCCACCCACCACACTGCCTGCATCATCCTGTGGCCCTGCGGCCCTCTTCACCCCAGCCAACCACGTTCAAATCCAATCCAGTGTGATTGTACAATACACAGCTCTACAGGGACAGGGGATGTCAAATGGTAAGATGCTGCAGCAGAAGAAGAGGCCATTTGGCCCATCGAGTCTGTTTCTCCACCAGTCTAACCCCACTTGCTGCCCATAACCTTTCATATTTCTCCTTTACTCCCCAATTCCAAATTAAAATAATTCATGGGCAGAATATTGCGCTCATCGGGCGGGCGTGCGCCTGACCTGAGAGAGCCAGCGAGACGGTGTCATTGCGCACTCACCCGTGGGAATGGGCAGTGCTGCCGCCAGCAGTTAACCGGCTTACTAAGGCCGTTAAAGATCTAATCCAATGAAATTTTAACTATTTAGTAACATTCCCCCTGCTTGTGTGACAGGGACAGGTGAGGGGAAATGTTAGCGACATTTTTGAATTCTTTATTTTTTATTTCAAAAAGCTTCATCTCCCTGAGGCAGCTGCGAGCTCTCACTGTGTGTACCCGGGGGCAGGGGCCACCCCTCGCTCACCCCCTTACCCCCCCATCGCCCCCAACCCCCTCACCCCCCCCCTCGCCCCCCTCCCCCCACACTGGCAGCTCCGAGCTCTCACTGTGTGTACCCGGGGGCAGGGGCCACCCCTCGCTCACCCCCTTACCCCCCCCTTGCCCCCAACCCCCTCACCCCCCAACCCCCTCACCCGCCCCCCCCACCCCACTCCCCCACACTGGCAGATCCGAGCTCTCACTGTGTGTACCCGGGGGCAGGGGCCACCCCTCGCTCACCCCCTTACCCCCCCTTGCCCCCAACCCCCTCACCCCCAACCCCCTCACCCGCCCCCCCCACCCCACTCCCCCACACTGGCAGATCCGAGCTCTCACTGTGTGTACCCGGGGGCAGGGGCCACCCCTCGCTCACCCCCTTACCCCCCCTTGCCCCCAACCCCCTCACCCCCACCCCTCACCCGCCCCCCCCACCCCACTCCCCCACACTGGCAGATCCGAGCTCTCACTGTGTGTACCCGGGGGCAGGGGCCACCCCTCGGTCACCCCCTCACCCCCCCCTCGCCCCCACCTCCCCCATCACCCTCACCCCCCAACCCCCTTGCCCCCCTCACCCCCCTCATCCCCTCACCCCCCTCACCCCCTCGCCCCCCCTCAGCCTCTCACCCCCCTCACCCCCCTCGCCCCCCCTCAGCCTCTCTCCCCCCTCACCCCTCGCCCCCCCCCCCCCCCCCCACCCCCACACCGGCAGCGCTGAGCGTCACAGTGCATGATTCACGCTGGCTGACCGTTAACTCGCCAGTCAGTGTGAAATGGTGGTCGTGGTCCGAATTGAGGTCACACCCACTTCCCCGCCAAGCCTGCCCGATAACCGAAAATCCTGGCCGCGGATTCTGTTTGTTCCGGACAATTCCACATTCTCCATCAGCTTCTGTTTCAAGATTTTGTTCTAATTTCTCCTTTAACTCGATTAATTGTCTGAAAGTTGACCTGCTGCCTTGTTACTGTCTCTCGGATCCTCTCCACCCCTTCAAGACACTCCTTAAACCCCACCTCACTGACCAAGCTTTTTGTTCACTTGTCGTAATATCTCCTTACGTGACCCAGGGCAGGATTTTTATGTCGGCGTGTGGGAGTGACAGGTGGGCCCGAGAGTGATAGGTGGGCCCGAGAGTGATAGGTGGGCCCGAGAGTGATAGGTGGGCCCGGGAGTGATAGGTGGGCCCGGGAGTGATAGGTGGGGCCCGGGAGTGATAGGTGGGCCTGGGAGTTATATGTGGGCCTGGGAGTTATAGGTGGGCCTGGGAGTGATAGGTGGGCCCGGGAGTGATAGGTGGGCCCGGGAGTGATAGGTGGGCCCGAGAGTGATAGGTGGGCCTGGGAGTTATATGTGGGCCTGGGAGTTATAGGTGGGCCTGGGAGTGATAGGTGGGCCTGGGAGTTATATGTGGGCCCGGGAGTTATAGGTGGGCCCGGGAGTGATAGGTGGGCCCGGGAGTGATAGGTGGGCCCGGGAGTGATAGGTGGGCCCGGGAGTGTTAGGTGGGCCCGGGAGTGATAGGTGGGCCCGGGAGTGATAGGTGGGCCCGGGAGTGATAGGTGGGCCCGGGAGTGATAGGTGGGCCCGGGAGTGATAGGTGGCCCGGGAGTGATAGGTGGGCCCGGGAGTGATAGGTGGGCCAGGGAGTGATAGGTGGGCCAGGGAGTGATAGGTGGGCCCGAGAGTGATAGGTGGGCCCGGGAGCGATAGGTGGGCCCGGGAGCGATAGGTGGGCCCGGGAGCGATAGGTGGGCCCGGGAGCGATAGGTGGGCCCGGGAGCGATAGGTGGGCCCGGGAGCGATAGGTGGGCCCGGGAGCGATAGGTGGGCCCGGGAGCGATAGGTGGGCCCGGGAGCGATAGGTGGGCCCGAGAGCGATAGGTGGGCCCGAGAGCGATAGGTGGGCCCGGGAGCGATAGGTGGGCCCGGGAGCGATAGGTGGGCCCGGGAGCGATAGGTGGGCCCGAGAGCGATAGGTGGGCCCGAGAGCGATAGGTGGGCCCGAGAGCGATAGGTGGGCCCGGGAGCGATAGGTGGGCCTGGGAGCGATAGGTGGGCCTGGGAGTTATAGGTGGGCCTGGGAGTGATAGGTGGGCCCCGGGTGTGATAGGTGGGCCCGGGTGTGATAGGTGGGCCTGGGAGTGATAGGTGGGCCCGGGAGTGATAGGTGGGCCCGGGAGCGATAGGTGGGCCCGGGAGCGATAGGTGGGCCCGGGAGCGATAGGTGGGCCCGAGAGCGATAGGTGGGCCCGGGAGTGATAGGTGGGCCCGGGAGCGATAGGTGGGCCTGGGAGCGATAGGTGGGCCTGGGAGCGATAGGTGGGCCCGCGAGTGATAGGTGGGCCCGCGAGTGATAGGTGGGCCTGGGAGTGATAGGTGGGCCTGGGAGCGATAGGTGGGCCTGGGAGTGATAGGTGGGCCTGAGAGTGATAGGTGGGCCTGGGAGCGATAGGTGGGCCTGGGAGCGATAGGTGGGCCTGGGAGCGATAGGTGGGCCTGAGAGTGATAGGTGGGCCTGAGAGTGATAGGTGGGCCTGGGAGTGATAGGTGGGCCTGAGAGTGATAGGTGGGCCTGGGAGCAGCTGGGGAACACACCATTGCCCACGAGCGGCCCCCGACAGTGGTTTCACGTTGGCTGGTGTGACACGCGGGCCGATATGGTCAGCGCTGCCTGGATTAGGGCGGGGGGGCGAGAG